>OY744533.1:66878169-66903169 GCA_963556195.1 Sepiola atlantica | reverse complement strand
ACTGAAGCTCAATATACTGGATAGAGCATTAATAGCATAATATAAAATGAAATAATAAAATAAGGTGCGAATCAAATTTTATTAGAATTCAAAATTCAGGCAAAGTATCTTAAAGTCCTTAACCCATGAGTTTTCAAAGATAATTCTTCTCATCAGAGGACCATTACCGTAGTGACATAACTGCAGGTAATAAAATTACACTTTGAAAATATATAAGAATATATATATAAAAATACATAAAACATATAACACATCAAATATATCAGCCCAAAACGTACTTTTTTGTTAAAGCTATACAATTCATCCAAGTCATACAATTGTATGTAATGAGAGGGTTGAAAATGATGAAAGGGATGAATAAAGTTTGATTACATTAATAATATGTGACTATGCGTAAATTTAACATAATGGTTAAAGTGTTCGCTAATGGGCTGGGAGTCCAGAGTTCAATCCTCGGTCGAGTTCATACTAAAGACTAAAAAAAAAGGTATTTGATGCCCCCTTGCTAAAAACTCAGCATTATAAGGTGATGGTTCAAGAGTAAGTGGAGAAATCATGGGAAAGGAGTGGCGCCCTTCCCTTGCACTTCGGTGTTGTAGCTAATGAAAAGGGAGCCTTCGGGTCGCCCACAACTATGGTCGACAACTTTAATTTACTTAAGCGTAAATACCGCTAGGAAAGGTTTGAACCTGCAATTTATGACCAGCTTTGTGTTCAATACCAACTTGTGTTTAATTAATAGTAACCAATAAATAATTTCGAATAAGTATTGTGTTTCGACGTTAGATAACCCCAAAAAAGGCAAAGCGAAATAATTAATGAATCGTTTCCAATGAGTATTGCGTTTTAGAATAAAATAACAAAAAAAGGGTTGATATACAGTAAAAAAAAATTTCTTTTAAAGAACGAAATGATGGCCTCCTGGAACGGAACAGAACAATACCCCACTTTGATCCTAGCTCGAAGCGCCATATAGTTGCCAGGGAATGCCGCCGTGATCGATCATAGCTAATTTTACGGTTATCCAGAGGACCGCCTTTTAGGGGAAGAGGTAGCTGGATTCCTACAATAAATTGACCATGTGTCTAACTTTGCCGCTGTTGGAGGTAAGTAACTAAAATGCACTCACACACACACGTAAACATTGGCGCTGAGGCAAATCGTTATTGAAAGATGTCTTAGCCAGATGTGGTGAACATTTTGTTTTTTAGATCAAAATCACCGGAACGATTTCGAGGGAGATCAATTCAGATACTGATAGCCATGTTGGTATTTCAAACATGCCGGTATTTCGATGCGTTGGCTGTTCATGTGAAAACTATCAGCAGTCAAAGCTATAGGAGTTAGGGTTAGGGTTAGGGTTAACCCTAACCTATAGGCTCTGATCTTCCCATAATTTATAAGACTATCTCCTTTAATAATCTGAAAAAAAAAAAAGATCGCTAAAGAAAGGAGATTAAGGCACTTTTATAAACATAAATTTATACAAGTATATATATATATATATATATATATATATATATATATAATTTTTATTTAATACGCACATAAAAGTAACCCATGGACACGTGTTTCGGGCTCACATCCGTCATCAGCATGGCTAACTTACACAGAGATCGAACCCTCGATGTTGATAGTCCAGCGTTTTACTACTGTCCCAAGACACTCTGGGTAGAAATATGTGTGATTTTTATAACCCAAATATACGATGTATTTCTATGTAATTATTTTTATAGGTGATTGCAGCGTTAGATATTATTAGCTTACTTATTATTTCAATTGTTTCACTTATAGGACGTATATATATATATATATATATATATATATATATATATATTAACGTAAAGAAAATACGTCCTATAAGTTGAGGGCGACTAGTAGTGCAGTTTTCTGCATCTTAATCACTTAGGAAGTGAAACAATTGAAATAATAAGTAAGCTAATAACATCTAACGCTGCAATCACCTATGAAAATAATTACATATATATATATATATATATATATATATACATATATATATATATATATATGTATATGTATGTGTGTGTGTATTAATAGATGAGTCAAATGTTAAAACTTAGATAGTATAGAAACGAGCAAGCTTACACACACCTAAATGGTGGTTAAGTGAAGCTTCTTCTTTCGTGTGAATCAGATGATACTGGTGTTGGCATTAGTTCCCCCGATGTTTTTTCTAGTTAGAAATCTTTCTGGAAAGACATCGGACACTTACGGGAAGGACCACGAGAAGGTTGCCAACATCCCTAAGTGAAAGTGGTACTGTGGAACAGACTGGATTCGAACTTGGAACACCCAGGTCTTCAGTCTGTGTCGATATCCACTTAACCACCGTCACCTCCCATGTGAAGCTTATAGTAGCATATACTCAGAAATAACGCAAGTATGAACTCATTTCAATGCTTGAACCTTTCGGTCAAACAGAGCTTTCATATAGTCAATATATTTCTCATATATATATATATATATATATATATATATATATATATATATATATATATATATATATATATATATATATATATATATATATATATATACATATATATATATATATATATATACATATATATATATATATATATATATACATATATATATATACATATATATATATATATATATATACATATATATATATATATACATATATATATATATATATATACATATATATATATATATATATATATATATATATATATATATAGTAAATTAAAATAAACAAAAATTATGACATATTATTTATATCAGTTCCAGGAATTCAACATAAAAAAATATTGTTCATGGAGTAAGTTTATTGCTTACTGCCTGAGGTGTCCCTACCAGGGAATACCGACGGGGCTGCCCAGGCAATTTTTAATGGCCAGAGTGCTCACCTTCTCGGGCGTTGGCTTTTCAAACCCCACTTTCTCGTGCTGACCTTGGGTCACATCTTACTTGTGGGAGTAAGATAAAAACTGGCCTTGTGCCTAACTCCTGGAGAGGAGGTAAATAAATACTCTTCTATTGAAATGTATTCCCTTTTGAATGTTATCTATTTCTTCCTTTGTAGTTTTCACGGTGATTATTGAATAAAATTGATGACATCAGTATGATAGTAACAGGGTCGGTGTTCATCCTCTCCGACTCTCAATTAAATTCATTTCGACCCATTTGTCTAAGCACGTTTCCTTTTATTCGTTCACCATTTGTCCATAACTTTCACTTCAGTCGTCACCACTATACCACATTTACTCTATGGACTTAAAATATCCCCGATTGTTTAAAGTCAATTCTATCTACAAAAATATATTTACAAATAGCACGGCTCATTGCCCGGCGGCGTGGACAACAAATTAACCCCCATCCCTCTCTCTCTCTCTCTCTCTCTCTCTCTCTCTCTCTCTCTCTCTCTCTCTCTCTCTCTCTATCTATCTATCTATCTATCTATATATCTATTCTTCTAGTCTTCCCTCCCCCTCTGTGTCACCCAAACTCTCCTATATCCCCTTCTCTTCCGTCATCCCTTTCTATTACCCCTTCTCTCGTTTTCTTTGGCAACTAGAAAAAAATCATTGACAAATTATTACATAGAATACTACTACTACTACTACTACTACTACTACTACTACTACTACTACTAATAATAATAATAATAATAATAATAAGGGAATATTTTGTGTCTATATTAGAATTTATTAATAAATTATTTCATTTCTTTTTTATTATTATCAGTTATTTTTAGATTAAGCCTCTCCTTTGTTCATAAAAATTAAATTTGCATACGTGATTATTGAATCGAGTCGGACACACGTACGTTCACTTTTATTATATAGATTTGATTTTTAAAAAGAAGGGGAGTGGGACAAGAAAAACGTCCCCAAAAGATTGAAAAAACAAACAAAAAAAGAAACAAAATAAAAGCAGACGCAAGGTAGTAAGACCCTCCCCATCCCTTTTCTAGACCGTCCACCGTTGTTTGGTTTGTTTTGAAACCAAACCAAACATGTCAACCTTTAAGTGGGAGTGGGAGGAAAGGAAATAGGAATGAAGTTAGAGAGTGAATGCTGTTCTTCCATTCTCTATTGCAAAAAAAAATAAAAAGGGTCTATTACCGAAAAATGAAAAAAATTGAGTTTAATGTGGAGAATACAGATTCTTTAAAGGGGAACTCTGTACTTGGTGAAAAATTAATCGGGTCGGTCTCGTCAGCTTCCGTCAGATTATAGGAGCTAATCTTGCATAAACTGTCAGACTATTTTTTTATATATATATTTTTAAATTATTTATCTTCCTCCCACAAGGTAAGATGTGACACAAGGTCGGGAAAGTGGGGTTTGAAAGGCCAGCACTCTGACCATTAAAAATTGCCTGGGCAGCCCTGTCGGCATTCCCCGGTAGGGGCGCCTCAGGCAGTAAGCAATAAACTTACTCCCCCCCCCAAAGAGGGGAGGCAAAGCCTGGGAGGGTTGACCTCCTAGAACTGCACAGGACAGACCCATAGACCGGCGGAAATCAAGCCCCGAATGCCAAGACAATACGGGTCTATGAGGTGTAGTATCCATCGGAACAGATACTACACTTTGGATCTTGGCCAAAAGGCCCAGCCAACGGCTGTCAGACTATCTCCTATAATAATCTTAACAAATAATCGTCAAATAAAGAAAAACAACGCCCTTTTATAACGAACTAATGTGAACTACACCGTTGGGTGTAGGTTGCCAGAAGTTTAAAACAAAAAGGAATAGTAATAATACGGGTAGGTTGCAAAAATGTTTTTTCTTTGAGATCGTCCAGTGAAGATAGCCTTCCTCGGTGTCAAGTTGATAGGGGCAGGAGTGAGGGGAGAAGTCGTCTTTCTTTGTGGGTGCCTGAAAGTTTCTCTGCAAATCCCAAAGGGTCTGGATGTAGTCCTTCAAAGGTCCGGTCGAAATTACTAGGTCCAGGAGTTTGATTGCTCATCGTGTGACCAAACAACCTCACAGGAGCTGCTCTCCATAAGAGGAACGAAATGTCACTTAACTAGCTAAATGGATTGTATTGTCTTGTCCTTCGGGACTTGATTTACGCCGGTCTATGGGTCTGTCCTGTGCAGTTCTAGGAGGTCCACCCTCCCAGGCTTCGCCTCCCCTCTTTGGGGAGGAGTAAGTTTATTTCTTACTGCCTGAGGCGCCCCTACCGCGGAATGCTAACGGGACTGCCCAGGCAAATTTTGATGGTCAGAGTGCCCACCTCTCGGGCGCTGACTTTTCAACCCCCACTTTCCGACCCGACCTTGAGTCACATCCTACTTGTGGGAGTAGGATAAAACTGGCCTTGTGCCTAACTCCTTGAGAGGAGTAAATAAACCAAACCGGGTTGGGTTCCAAAAGAATCCAGAACATCGTGCGCCATGTTAAGACAGCGAACACATACTCAGACCTGACACTCTTGTGTACTAACCTTTTGTTTAATTTTATGGAATATAATATTTTCCTATCACATCTACACCTAGATCCTAGCTCGAACGAAGCAAACATTACAATAAACTGTTGAAATGTCAAAATATTAATTGGTACGCGTAATTACAATACCGCAACTGGTAATAAAGAAAGCAATGATAGCGTGGCCGAGCGGTCTAAGGCGCTGGTTTAAGGCACCAGTCTCTTCGGAGGCGTGGGTTCGAATCCCACCGCTGCTATTATTTTGTTTTTAATAAAAAGATATCGATATTTAACTAACACGGCTACCTGGCGTTGCCCGGGGCATGGACAACGTAACAGAAGAGTTAAAGACCTCTAAAAGATTTGGGACCCTGAACAGTAATTTAGTGGGGAAAAGTGCTTGAAATAGAAAAACATAGAAATGGTAAATCAGTATTGGTGTGCGTATAGTCATCCACAGACAGCTGTTTCGTTGTCTACAATTCATCAGTGTAGCTTGGCTTCGTAGGATTGGAAACCCGAACACAGAACTATATCGATTTCAATAATTGAGCAAATTTCGATTATTTTAATAATTGGGAGTTGAGATCCACTAAATTAATACCCTTCTAAGACCATAACTTTAGTCATGTTTGTTTTATTTTAAGATAATGTTCGCAGTAGACTTTTCAGCAATCTTGATTTTTTAAAAAGGTCTCCGAGCAAATATAAACCATACCCATCACCACCACTACCACATGATTGTTATCAAATTTAAACCATACGCAAAGTACACAAAACTTTAGAGATTCTTTTCTTATGCGGCGTGACGTCTCTGAGCACGTGACGACAGACAGTCAACCATGTGTTTAATTTGGCCCCGTGGTCACCCATATAAAATCCGTGACTCAGAAGCCCCCTTCTTTATTTCTCCCCATTTGGTCTAGTCGAAGATATGCCAACGTGTTTGCCAAACCCCTCTCTCTTTTGCCCTTTTCGGTTTAATCACCGTAGCGACAACATGCGTTTGTCCCCTGCTCCTATTTCGAATAGCTGTCAGTCGTCTCCCCACCATCGGACTAGTTTTGTCCTTTAGACGACATGCGGTCAGTCGTTTCCACGTACATGCCAGTTGTATTCAATATGCCTCTACATATGTTGTTAAGTTCGTCATTAATTATATCCACGTATTAAGAGTTCAAAGACATGTCTGTATATTTCGGTGTATTATTTGTACCCGCAGGTAAATCCTGTCATATTTTTATAAGTAAGGTTTTAGTTGTTTTTTTTATGTTTATCTTTTTATGTTTATATTTAAGAACAATTAAGAAACCAATTATCCTTATACCCCTAATGGAAGCTTAAATCAACAAAATTACAACTTGTCTAAGCCCATGAATATGTAATCCCTGTTTTCACACACCTTTTACCATAGCAATATGTTTTTGATTAATTTGAAGTCTGTTGGTGGTTGATACCTCTACCAAAAACATATTGCTATCGGGAAAACATTAGAAAGGGGCATAATAAACAAATAGGACAAACACATATGTTGAAAAGAAGAACAAGGTTACATTACAGCAATACAATGTCACCAGTGTAGCTTTTACTACTTGACTCCCTGGGTGGATTACAGTCAAAGTATTATATACTTATCGGACGAGTCTATTGTGTATCTAAATAGGGATGATACCACGTTATGTTAACATACAACTAACTTTTTTTACGTGTGTCTCATTATTACGGGCATTCCAGCTAGTTTGATTTGAAACGAAACAAACAACTTGTAAAAACGTGTGAATAGTTAAACTTTTGTTATATATAACATATAAAGTTATCTTGTCGGATTTTAAAAGTTTGACATAAATAGCATTTAAGCTGACAAATTAAACTTTGCTTCTGACTAGCCAATTTACATTTGTTATTGTAGTACCATGTTATTGACACTATAATATCGTACTTCGTTACAATTTATTTTAAAAATCACTTAGTCCGGTTCGGACGACTAGTAATATCAAACATTTTAAATAATCACCTAAAACTACAAATCACCTTTCGTCAGTTATAAAAAAACAATAGACTTCCGATACACTTAATTTTTTTTTCATACTTTAAAAAAAGAAAAGATAACGATTTCTTCTTTTTCCTTGACACAACACTGCAAATTTCTTAAATTTGCCGTGGAAAGAAATAAGTAATATCAGAAAACTTTTAACTTTTGATGTCGAAAAAGGTCACATGACACATCATTCGTAAACGATGTCTGGAACCACAAGCCTAACTCAAATAATGCAAAGAGGGATAACTCACATTTTCAATTGAGGAATATAATAGGAGTTGTCTACCTCACAAACAACAGTTTATTTCTTTTTCTGTATAAGTTTTAAAATGTGCAAACTGTTATATTCCCCTACCGCGCGTGAAGAAAATCTTTACGCGCGCGTGTTGTCATTCTGCAGAATGTAATCACTCGGACGCCATTTTCTTTTTATAAAATGTTTATTTTATTTAAAGACAGCAAACGTCAGCGAAACAAACTGTATGCGTGCGTATGTGAAAGAGGGAGAGAAATAGCGACAGACAGACAGACAGACAGACAGATAGACAGATAGACAGACAGATAGACAGACAGATAGCCCGTCTCGCTACATCAGCCACTCGCGTGCGCTGCCGTCCCCTGTCTTGGGAAGAGATGCTAGGCACGTCTTCTCTGCGTAAAATCTCGCCTTGCTAAGAGATAAAGAGAGAGAGAGAGAGAGGGGGAGGGAGGGAGGGAGGGAGATTTGCTCGGAAATCACGTGGTTTGCAACTTCCGACTAGTGTCACTCTCTGACCCCTTTGACCTCTAAACTTTTCGACTCAAACACGGCTCCTATTATGTAACAAGCAAAAAGTTGAAAACTAAACTGGCCTAACTACGTCCCGGGCAACGCTGAGTAGGTACACCTAGTAAGTTATGTATCCAACATAGTCGATTGATTTCTCAGACTTTCTCAAATTGGCTGCGTTTTACATCAAATCCGACACAAAAGCTATCATTTCTTTGTTGCCTTTAACTCCTACATTCCAGATGATTTGAAACAAGTAATTGATTTGGCGAATGTAAAATAGTCCGTTTGGGAATTTTTTCAGAAACAAATCAAGTTGAAGAAAAGGAACTATTTTTATCCTCGTAAAATTTTCTATTTTTCTAAAATATAAAGTAATCTTGTCGGATTTTCAACGTCAGACTCAAATAGCATTTGAGATGACAAATAAAACTTTGCTTCTGACTAGTCAATTTTCATTTGTTATTGTTGTACCGTGTCATTGGCAACATAATAATGTACTTAATATTTTAGCTACTATTTATTAAAAAAATTACTTAGTCCGGCCCAGACGGCTGCTAAAATGAATTTTATTTTCAAACAATCATTTTAAAATAAAAATCAGCAAGGGGATAACTCATTTTAAATTGAAGAATTTAAAATTAGTTATCCCGCTCGGGTAGGAATAGCTAGTTTCTTATAATATTGTATAGTATTTGTTCAAATTAAAAAGGAGACTATCAGTAAACCGGGCAGGGGGGGGACACTCTTGGTTCCATGTATTTCTAGATGTTATATAGACTGACCGACATATTTCTATGCCTCTAATATAGACTATAAAATAATGATTTAATTATCCAGGATAAGGTAATCGGATCACATGTGTTTTGGTATAATTAATTCTATACTTATATAGACATGTAAAGGTAGATCTGATAGTCTCCTTTTTAATTTGAACAAAATGAAGATAACACACCTTATTTTCGAACAAAAGTTCTGTCCCTTGCATCTATTTTGGATCACTTAGCTTATGTGGCAAATAGCAAGCAGTATCTTGGATGTTTGAGCACGCAGCTTTTGAAAAAAAATTTATATACATATTTAAAAAGATAATGATTCAGTTTTAAGTGCTATCTTTTAGTTTCGTACTTCTGTGTTTTGAATTAACTCTCCAAATTTAAATGCGTCAATCATAAATTGAATAAGGTATGTTTATTAAAAAACTGTAATTATTCTTCAACCAGGTTTAAATAATACTCTCTTATAACAGATTTTCGGACAATGTTGTGCGTATTTTTCATACCTCCACTTTAGATAACAAGAGGGCTGCCTTCTCTAGGTAGTGATTTCTGAGACGCTCGGGAGAGGTGTATTCGATGTGAATTGTTTGTTTTTCAAACTTTTGTTTTGTCGCATCACTATGTATTTTTTTCTGACTGAGAACTTATTTGCTTTCTATACAAGAAAGATTCGATATTGACATACAAATATCGATTGGTTTTCTGGTAACGAAACGGAACCGTAATTGTACCAAAAGTGTTTGTTTTGAAAAAAAATGATTCGTAAGATGAATAAAATCTAGATCTTTGGAATGTAACAAAATGCAACAAGTGTTTAATAGCGGTAAAAGGCAACAGGTATCTGTTTCTGTGTACTGTTGCTGCGATTGAGACCACCTTGTCACTTAGCTACAAGCAAGGATCCGATAAGGTTCGTTGAACCCTCTAGATTGTTTGCTGTTTACTGCCAGCTGTATTTAGGCATAAATAGAACTTAATTTCTCCTGTATAACGTGATAATTTCCGATAGCCTTGATGTTAGAGCAAAATCGTGCGACGTCTTGGTTGCTCTCTGAACCGAGTTCGCGTCCTGTAACCATCTGAAATTGTCACTTCCTACACTGATGAGATCGAAAGCTTGAAACGCCAGCGTATGTAGGTAAAAATAATTTATAATAGTGTATATATATATATATAGCATGAAACGATGTCGTTTTTTTATAATTTTTTATGTTATAATTTTAATTCACTATTTCAAACGCTCTGCGTTCTTAATCAGGAATGGCTCTAGGAATAGTCATTTCCGATTAAAAACGCAGGGCGTTTGAAATATGAATCAAAATTATAACCTGTCATTCCCGATGAAGAACGTATGCTGTTATTTAGTTATATTTTTTATTTACGATATTCATAATTGTAAATAATTCAATATTTACAATTATGAGTATTTATTTACTCCTTTCCAGGAGTTAGGCACAAGGCCAGTTTTATCTTACTCCCACAAGTAAGATGTGACCCAGGGTCGGGTCGAGAAAGTGGGGTTTGAAAAGCCAGCGCCCGAGAGGTGAGCACTCTGGTCATTAAAAATTGCCTGGGCAGCCCCGTTGGCATTTCCCGGTAGGGGCGCCTCAGGCAGTAAGCAATAAACTTACTCCTCCCCAAAGAGGGGAGGCGAAGCCTGGGAGTGTGGACCACCTAGAACTGCACAGGACAGCCCCATAGACCGGCGTAAATCAAGCCCCGAAGGCCAAGGCAATACCAGTCTATGGGGTGCAGTATCCATCGGAACAGATACTACACTTTGATCTTGAGTATCATAAATAAAAAATATTAATGAATAAAATTATATATATATATATATATATATATATATGTATGTATGTATAAGTAATATGTTTAAATTAACCCATATACACATGTGTTTCATCCCAACCGTGCAATCATCAGTATAGGAGTAGAGAATCTCTGCCGGTCACACGGTTCGAACTCCAATACGAAAGTCATATTTGGCTCAGTAGTTGGAGCGCGTACCGATGTGACCACTACATGCTCCTGCGTTAGAAATAACATCTATTCAGCTTAAACCTTGAAAGTCTCACTATATATATATATATATATATATATATATATATATATATATATAGTATACATTTTTATTCATACAAACATTATTGGTTACATATGTGCATACATGTTTCGGTTGTACTCTTCGCAGAGAGTGGTCTGAAGAGGTTCACTCTCTGCGAAGAGTACAACCGAAACATGTATGCACATATGTAATCAATAATGTTTGTAGAAATAAAAATTTATACTTAAGAAAAAGCTCTACTTGTTATTGAGCACTTTTTATAAACACTTGAGTGTCAACGGATTTATATCTACAGAAACTAATACAATACATGTAGTATATATATATATATATATATATATATATATATATATATATATATATATATATATATATATATATATATATATAAAGTGGTGTACTAAAAGCGAACTTTTAGGAAAAGTAAAACCTATTGTGAAGAGTATACAGCTCAATATCCAGGATAGAGCAGGATATATATAATTAATGTGAAAGGTATATATTTTAATATATATTTAATTTATTTTCTATATTTGGACGTGTAGAAATATCAATTGTCCCTTATATAAAAAAAATTTAAAGTTTTCCTTAAGAAAGAACAAAATTTTAGGCCGCGATCCTCGGCCTTTGTCAATGTTATATATATATATATATATATATATATATATATATATATATTGGGGAGTTGGCCAAAACGGTCGTTCGTTTTTTGAATGTCATCGTTCCGGCCTACTACTTATATTCCTATTCTTGAAATCCTGTATTTGGTGTAGCGAGTATGTTGACGTCAGTGTGTAGTAAGTCTCCGAGCAGAAGAGTTCTGACAGTTTTTGCTTGTATTTTCAGGCCTTGAAATGGAAGATCAAGTAGATCACTACCGACATCTGATGCTTTTTTACTAGAGAAAAGGAAAAAAAGGCTACAGAACCTGCACAGTATCTTCTTACGCTTTAATGCTTTAAAGCCTATGTGCCTTGTTTGAGGTGAATAAAAGTAAAAAATAAAAAATGAATAAATAAAACGCATAAAATATATATTTCGTAAACATTGTGAAAACCCTTCGCGTTTTTTTTACACATTTTAATTCCAAACTTATCTAAAACATTTATAATTTACATTGCAAACAATACTAATACTTGCGTCAGCTACTGCTGATACTTATGTTCACTTGATGATGTGATGAATTGCATCTCTTAGTGTAGCACGCAAGGGAATGTATAAAAAAAATAACGTTTCTTGTTTTTTTCCCGATTTCTATACATTTCAAAAAACGTTTTCTTAAAGATGTGTACACCTCTTGCAATTCATATAAGCGTATTCGCGCCAATACACACATCTAAAATGTTCACTTTATTCAAAATCGTCAACGAGACAAGACGAAACGTATCCTCTTGGAAACACGTGTGGATTTATTTGCGATTTTAACACCAGCAAAATGAGGAATGAAAAAGAAAGAAAGAAAGTAAATAATTCTTACGGCGAAAGTCTCAGAGACATATATTTATGAAAAATGATTTTATTCAATCTAGTATATATATATATATATATATATATATATATATATATATATATATATATATATATATATATATATATATATATATACAGTATATATACATATATATATATATATATATATATATATATATATATATACAGTATATATATATATATATATATATATATATATATATATACTGTATATATATATATATATATATATATATATATGTGATTTTATGAAGGCTTACCAAAGCATTCCTTTCAAGACACCAATGATCACCATTAAAGATATTTTTTCTTACAAATACTATTTATTCAAATTAAATGTTTTTTCCTACACGTGTTTCACTACCAAGCAGTTACTTGCTTGGCAGATCATCAGGGAAATTAAATGTCTGGAATACTGGTTTCAACTGCCGACAAAACACAATGTGGCGTTGTAATAGTTGAGGTCACTTAAGAAAAGAAGAGGAAAAAAAAAAAATAAAAAAAAAATAAAAAAAAATAAAAAAAAAAAAATAATAAAAATAAAAATAAAAATAAAAGTCAAACTTAAAAAGCAAGGAAGAACAACGGTAAGAAAAGAAAGTCCTATAAAAGTCTTAGAAAAGTAGCTTGTGCATTATTTCTTCCACCAAGCCAACAAGCAAGTAGTCGGTCCCAAATACATTCAATAAAACCACAAAACCGGAACAATGTGCGATAATACACTTTCACGCTAGCCGGTACAATGATGAATAAATCCCCCCCCCCCACAATAAAAAAAAAGAACTAAATCATTTAAGTTACCGCTCACAAGTTACCATTCCAATCCAATGATAGTATGGGAATTCTAAATCCAACTTCTCACAAAGAAAAGTCAACACAAATGTTCGTCCGAGTTCAAAGAGTCTTATTTCAATTGTTGATTTATTACCCTTCGAAATAAACACACGACGAGTTGAATGTCAATCCCGCAGAAAACTCCTTTCCATCAAGAAAAAATCTTAATATAGAAACTATTTATTCAAAATACTGTTTCTAAAAATATTTATTATTAAACCTATTCCTTATAGAAATTAATCATCTAGTGTCTGGGACGTCATTTTATATTTTGGGAAAATATCCTTCATTTAATTAACTGCCGAATTGTTATCGTTTTGTTGTTTAACGAAGCGAAAAAAGCCTATCCCGCAGAATTTGTTTTAAAAAAAATTATTCATATATCAAAAATAAACTGTTATTATAAAAAGGCCTTCTACAAAAATCTAGTTATTATTTTAAATCATTTAAAATATTTCCTTAACGGCTGTGTCTGTTTGTAACTCTCTGTGGAGAATATTATTCTATATTCCATAAATAAATGTTACAACGGAATATCGTTATCAGAAATCTATTTTCTATTTTGAAAAAAAAAAAAAACTTTTTTTTAATGGACCGGTTTATTTTTTTGTCAACTTTACGGGAAAATATCACTCTTACTCGTTAAATGACAGGAGACTTTATTATTACTAATTTAAAATCCCGTACAAAATACTTTTTTTATAAAATTCAATTGTTTCTATTTTTAGAAATTAAGTCCGTGTCGGCATGCATGTTTTTAAAATTATTTTTTCCTTAATTACTTTTCCCCATTCCTGCCACCAAATTGTTTTATTTATTTTAATCTAATTAAAAACTAATTTAATTTAACCTAATTTAATTAAATAGTGATAGCATCCAGGTTGCTATTTCTTATTTTTCACTTAAAATTACTTGAAATCCCCAATGCATTTCGTATAATATATCTATTTCTGAGAATAAATTGTGATTTATTATTTATTATTCCACTATCTTTTTATATGTAACACAATTTCCCCCCTCTATTCCGCTGAATAAGTATTTACTATAGTTGACTATCACTGGGCCTTATTCCGATAGAATATTCCTACCTTATCACCCCCAACCTAAGTCTCGAGTATCCGCTAATAATTGAATTAAGACATATCTTAGCATAAGTACGTGTTACTAATTCTCATCCTCCCTATTATACACTAATTATTGCCCCAGATTGCCTCAGGAAGTGTCCATCTTGCCTATCTCTGCTGTAAGTTTATACTTCCCCCAATTCCCCTCCTATCCAGGTTTTAGGCTTGATAACAGGTAACGGTTTCTATGCAGACAGCATTGTAGTATTTCCTGCCTAGCGTTCAGTAAATTATCTCTAGATGTCATGATGTGGTACGACTCCAATGCACATAGGTTGCATCTCTTCTTTTTGTTCGGTTTATATTTGTTAGCCCTCCCCAAAATTGACCATTTCAGTTCGAAAGGGTCTTGCCTAGCAATGAGGTTTCTCACAAAACGGCCAACAGAAGTGTTAGGCCTATCTATGTCTTCCCTTTGGCCTCCCCTGAAGGAACTCATGTGGTTTCTGAATCTATCTTTGAACTCACCCCCGGTTGAACCGATATATGATTTCCTACTACTCTCTGTTATCACATCGCATTTGTAGACAATGCTTGAAACTCTACAGTTCCCCCCCAGTGGACAGATGTTAGAAGCTCTGCAGTTACAGTTGTGTGCTGGGCCGTTGCTGGATGTTCTATTACTATGGTTATTTATAATGGAGGTTCTCACTGAACTGGTGTTACTGGGATCAACACCAGAAGAGAACATGGCTTCCCTTGTTTTAGTTATCTTAGAATTATTATATCCTATGATGGATGTGGCTATATTTCTACAGGTTGAATAAGAGAGTTTTACAGTATTTTTGTTAATGATTCCCCCCAATCTGCTATCCCTTGGAAAGTTTTTTTCCACTATGCTATAAAAAATCTTTGGGATATTAGTCTTAATATGCTGGCTATAGGGGGGGTTGAACCATGTAGTGGTCCTTCTCCTATTTTTCTTCCTACCTTCCCCCCCGGTTTGGGTAGCATGTGAGTTCAATTCGTTACTTCCAACTTCACGAATATTATCATCAACCGGTTCCCACCCTACCTGGTTTACATTACCGTGGGATACACCAGGTCTCCTATATCTAGCCTTGCCCATTGCCCTATTATATGAAACCATTGATCGAGAGGCAATCGGTCTCCCGTTTAGTTCCCCATTCCCAACCGAAGACATGGTGTAATCAGCAAAAAAATACTAGACAGAATACTGCCAGGAATTAAACGCAGAACTCAATTGAATCTGTGGACCTCATCAGAGGAAGTGCTAAGTTGGTATAAAGAATTACACATTACTAATCAAAGTAAATTTATAATGTTTGATATAGATTCATACTATCCCTCCATATCCTCTACTTTACTTGAAAAGGCGCTCACCATGGCTAGAAATGAATCAAACATCACAAACTTAGAAATGGATATAATTAGACTAGCCAGAAGGACGCTAATATCCTACAATGATAAGTTATGGACTAGAAAGGATAGGGAAAACAATTTCGATATTACTATGGGGGCACCGGACTCAGCGCAGGTTACTGACCTGGTAGGGATATATATCCTCAGAGAAATTTGTATGAAAATACCTGAACTGGCGGGCGGTCTATATAGGGACGACGCTTTATTCTTTGTCAACACAAGTATAAGGAATCTTGAAACTAAGAAGAAAAAACTCAATATATTCTTCAGCTCAATACAACTTAGCGTAACTATGGATATAAACTACCGGAGGGTCAATTTTTTGGATATTACGCTTGATCTATGCAACAACACATATGAACCTTATCACAAGCCCAACCACACACTCTACTATATCGACGCTAAATCGAATCACCCACCGATGGTGAAAAGAGCCATTATTCCTGCAATATCGAGTAGGATATCTAAGCTGTCCAAGAATCAACAAATATTCGACAGCAGTAAGCAATTCTACAATGAGGCTTTAAACAGATCAGGATACAAGGAAAAAATTAATTACCTTGTGCCTCCTTCGGTTGGGAATGGGGAACTAAACGGGAGACCGATTGCCTCTCGATCAATGGTTTCATATAATAGGGCAATGGGCAAGGCTAGATATAGGAGACCTGGTGTATCCCACGGTAATGTAAACCAGGTAGGGTGGGAACCGGTTGATGATAATATTCGTGAAGTTGGAAGTAACGAATTGAACTCACATGCTACCCAAACCGGGGGGGAAGGTAGGAAGAAAAATAGGAGAAGGACCACTACATGGTTCAACCCCCCCTATAGCCAGCATATTAAGACTAATATCCCAAAGATTTTTTATAGCATAGTGGAAAAAAACTTTCCAAGGGATAGCAGATTGGGGGGAATCATTAACAAAAATACTGTAAAACTCTCTTATTCAACCTGTAGAAATATAGCCACATCCATCATAGGATATAATAATTCTAAGATAACTAAAACAAGGGAAGCCATGTTCTCTTCTGGTGTTGATCCCAGTAACACCAGTTCAGTGAGAACCTCCATTATAAATAACCATAGTAATAGAACATCCAGCAACGGCCCAGCACACAACTGTAACTGCAGAGCTTCTAACATCTGTCCACTGAGGGGGAACTGTAGAGTTTCAAGCATTGTCTACAAATGCGATGTGATAACAGAGAGTAGTAGGAAATCATATATCGGTTCAACCGGGGGTGAGTTCAAAGATAGATTCAGAAACCACATGAGTTCCTTCAGGGGAGGCCAAAGGGAAGACATAGATAGGCCTAACACTTCTGTTGGCCGTTTTGTGAGAAACCTCATTGCTAGGCAAGACCCTTTCGAACTGAAATGGTCAATTTTGGGGAGGGCTAACAAATATAAACCGAACAAAAAGAAGAGATGCAACCTATGTGCATTGGAGTCGTACCACATCATGACATCTAGAGATAATTTACTGAACGCTAGGCAGGAAATACTACAATGCTGTCTGCATAGAAACCGTTACCTGTTATCAAGCCTAAAACCTGGATAGGAGGGGAATTGGGGGAAGTATAAACTTACAGCAGAGATAGGCAAGATGGACACTTCCTGAGGCAATCTGGGGCAATAATTAGTGTATAATAGGGAGGATGAGAATTAGTAACACGTACTTATGCTAAGATATGTCTTAATTCAATTATTAGCGGATACTCGAGACTTAGGTTGGGGGTGATAAGGTAGGAATATTCTATCGGAATAAGGCCCAGTGATAGTCAACTATAGTAAATACTTATTCAGCGGAATAGAGGGGGGAAATTGTGTTACATATAAAAAGATAGTGGAATAATAAATAATAAATCACAATTTATTCTCAGAAATAGATATATTATACGAAATGCATTGGGGATTTCAAGTAATTTTAAGTGAAAAATAAGAAATAGCAACCTGGATGCTATCACTATTTAATTAAATTAGGTTAAATTAAATTAGTTTTTAATTAGATTAAAATAAATAAAACAATTTGGTGGCAGGAATGGGGAAAAGTAATTAAGGAAAAAATAATTTTAAAAACATGCATGCCGACACGGACTTAATTTCTAAAAATAGAAACAATTGAATTTTATAAAAAAAGTATTTTGTACGGGATTTTAAATTAGTAATAATAAAGTCTCCTGTCATTTAACGAGTAAGAGTGATATTTACCCGTAAAGTTGACAAAAAAAATAAACCGGTCCATTAAAAAAAAGTTTGTTTTTTTTTCAAAATAGAAAATAGATTTCTGATAACGATATTCCGTTGTAACATTTATTTATGGAATATAGAATAATATTCTCCACAGAGAGTTACAAACAGACACAGCCGTTAAGGAAATATTTTAAATGATTTAAAATAATAACTAGATTTTTGTAGAAGGCCTTTTTATAATAACAGTTTATTTTTGATATATGAATAATTTTTTTTAAAACAAATTCTGCGGGATAGGCTTTTTTCGCTTCGTTAAACAACAAAACGATAACAATTCGGCAGTTAATTAAATGAAGGATATTTTCCCAAAATGTAAAATGACGTCCCAGACACTAGATGATTAATTTCTATAAGGAATAGGTTTAATAATAAATATTTTTAGAAACAGTATTTTGAATAAATAGTTTCTATATTAAGATTTTTTCTTGATGGAAAGGAGTTTTCTGCGGGATTGACATTCAACTCGTCGTGTGTTTATTTCGAAGGGTAATAAATCAACAATTGAAATAAGACTCTTTGAACTCGGACGAACATTTGTGTTGACTTTTCTTTGTGAGAAGTTGGATTTAGAATTCCCATACTATCATTGGATTGGAATGGTAACTTGTGAGCGGTAACTTGAATGATTTAGTTCTTTTGTTTTATTGTGGGGGGGGGGATTTATTCATCATTGTACCGGCTAGCGTGAAAGTGTATTATCGCACATTGTTCCGGTTTTGTGGTTTTATTGAATGTATTTGGGACCGACTACTTGCTTGTTGGCTTGGTGGAAGAAATAATGCACAAGCTACTTTTCTAAGACTTTTATAGGACTTTCTTTTCTTACCGTTGTTCTTCCTTGCTTTTTAAGTTTGACTTTTATTTTTATTTTTATTTTTATTATTTTTTTTTTCCTCTTCTTTTCTTAAGTGACCTCAACTATTACAACGCCACATTGTGTTTTGTCGGCAGTTGAAACCAGTATTCCAGACATTTAATTTCCCTGATGATCTGCCAAGCAAGTAACTGCTTGGTAGTGAAACACGTGTAGGAAAAAACATTTAATTTGAATAAATAGTATTTGTAAGAAAAAATATCTTTAATGGTGATCATTGGTGTCTTGAAAGGAATGCTTTGGTAAGCCTTCATAAAATCACATATAAATGCTCTGTACTCTGTAATCGAGTATCATCGAGCTTGTTTTTTATTGGAACAACCCCGGTCTTCACTGAATGATCTATTTTATAAGTGAAAAATCTAAATCTATATTCTGCTCCCCAAAGTGAGCTGCTATTCAATACCGGAGTGACCAGGATGTTTGCCAAAGAGGAGATAACTTTCTCACCCAAAAACATTTCCATACCAAACCACAAAGCATACATAATGGACATGGTCCAGGCGGTCCATGCATTCTTGAAGAGAGTCCGATGGCGGGTAATTCACCACAACCTGGGATCGACCAGGGAGTTGAGCAACGTGAATCCACCTTCTGGCGTCTCTGAACCCCCTGAGTATGCATCTGACACTGAGGATAATTTACCAACAGCCTCTTATAGAAAATTCTATAAAATAGGAACTCACAAGAACCCACCTCACATCCCTGCATTAGAAAGCTTCGAAGCGGATATGCATAATATGGTTAAAAACATCAAAACCAAAAACAGATCACAATATTGGAATCCTACCATTGAACATATCCATAGGACACAGACACGGATTAGGAATAACTCTAACATCACAGTTCCGGCGGATAAAACTTTAAACACATACTCCATGAATATGGAAACATACAACAACCTAATCCTGAAGGAACTGAATAAAAACTACAAGACCGTAGGGAACGGGGTGTTACAGGATATTAACTTGGCCGCTCTTAAGATCTGCTCTGAGATTGGTATGGAAGGTAATGTTGAGATATATACCCCTAAATGCCCTCGTTTCACTCTTAAGGATCATAAGCAAGATTTTAGTAATAACCCATCCATTAGACTGATCTCGCCGTGTATTTCAGACATGGGTGTAATCAGCAAAAAAATACTAGACAGAATACTGCCAGGAATTAAACGCAGAACTCAATTGAATCTGTGGACCTCATCAGAGGAAGTGCTAAGTTGGTATAAAGAATTACACATTACTAATCAAAGTAAATTTATAATGTTTGATATAGATTCATACTATCCCTCCATATCCTCTACTTTACTTGAAAAGGCGCTCACCATGGCTAGAAATGAATCAAACATCACAAACTTAGAAATGGATATAATTAGACTAGCCAGAAGGACGCTAATATCCTACAATGATAAGTTATGGACTAGAAAGGATAGGGAAAACAATTTCGATATTACTATGGGGGCACCGGACTCAGCGCAGGTTACTGACCTGGTAGGGATATATATCCTCAGAGAAATTTGTATGAAAATACCTGAACTGGCGGGCGGTCTATATAGGGACGACGCTTTATTCTTTGTCAACACAAGTATAAGGAATCTTGAAACTAAGAAGAAAAAACTCAATATATTCTTCAGCTCAATACAACTTAGCGTAACTATGGATATAAACTACCGGAGGGTCAATTTTTTGGATATTACGCTTGATCTATGCAACAACACATATGAACCTTATCACAAGCCCAACCACACACTCTACTATATCGACGCTAAATCGAATCACCCACCGATGGTGAAAAGAGCCATTATTCCTGCAATATCGAGTAGGATATCTAAGCTGTCCAAGAATCAACAAATATTCGACAGCAGTAAGCAATTCTACAATGAGGCTTTAAACAGATCAGGATACAAGGAAAAAATTAATTACCTTGTGCCTCCTTCGGTTGGGAATGGGGAACTAAACGGGAGACCGATTGCCTCTCGATCAATGGTTTCATATAATAGGGCAATGGGCAAGGCTAGATATAGGAGACCTGGTGTATCCCACGGTAATGTAAACCAGGTAGGGTGGGAACCGGTTGATGATAATATTCGTGAAGTTGGAAGTAACGAATTGAACTCACATGCTACCCAAACCGGGGGGGAAGGTAGGAAGAAAAATAGGAGAAGGACCACTACATGGTTCAACCCCCCCTATAGCCAGCATATTAAGACTAATATCCCAAAGATTTTTTATAGCATAGTGGAAAAAAACTTTCCAAGGGATAGCAGATTGGGGGGAATCATTAACAAAAATACTGTAAAACTCTCTTATTCAACCTGTAGAAATATAGCCACATCCATCATAGGATATAATAATTCTAAGATAACTAAAACAAGGGAAGCCATGTTCTCTTCTGGTGTTGATCCCAGTAACACCAGTTCAGTGAGAACCTCCATTATAAATAACCATAGTAATAGAACATCCAGCAACGGCCCAGCACACAACTGTAACTGCAGAGCTTCTAACATCTGTCCACTGGGGGGGAACTGTAGAGTTTCAAGCATTGTCTACAAATGCGATGTGATAACAGAGAGTAGTAGGAAATCATATATCGGTTCAACCGGGGGTGAGTTCAAAGATAGATTCAGAAACCACATGAGTTCCTTCAGGGGAGGCCAAAGGGAAGACATAGATAGGCCTAACACTTCTGTTGGCCGTTTTGTGAGAAACCTCATTGCTAGGCAAGACCCTTTCGAACTGAAATGGTCAATTTTGGGGAGGGCTAACAAATATAAACCGAACAAAAAGAAGAGATGCAACCTATGTGCATTGGAGTCGTACCACATCATGACATCTAGAGATAATTTACTGAACGCTAGGCAGGAAATACTACAATGCTGTCTGCATAGAAACCGTTACCTGTTATCAAGCCTAAAACCTGGATAGGAGGGGAATTGGGGGAAGTATAAACTTACAGCAGAGATAGGCAAGATGGACACTTCCTGAGGCAATCTGGGGCAATAATTAGTGTATAATAGGGAGGATGAGAATTAGTAACACGTACTTATGCTAAGATATGTCTTAATTCAATTATTAGCGGATACTCGAGACTTAGGTTGGGGGTGATAAGGTAGGAATATTCTATCGGAATAAGGCCCAGTGATAGTCAACTATAGTAAATACTTATTCAGCGGAATAGAGGGGGGAAATTGTGTTACATATAAAAAGATAGTGGAATAATAAATAATAAATCACAATTTATTCTCAGAAATAGATATATTATACGAAATGCATTGGGGATTTCAAGTAATTTTAAGTGAAAAATAAGAAATAGCAACCTGGATGCTATCACTATTTAATTAAATTAGGTTAAATTAAATTAGTTTTTAATTAGATTAAAATAAATAAAACAATTTGGTGGCAGGAATGGGGAAAAGTAATTAAGGAAAAAATAATTTTAAAAACATGCATGCCGACACGGACTTAATTTCTAAAAATAGAAACAATTGAATTTTATAAAAAAAGTATTTTGTACGGGATTTTAAATTAGTAATAATAAAGTCTCCTGTCATTTAACGAGTAAGAGTGATATTTTCCCGTAAAGTTGACAAAAAAATAAACCGGTCCATTAAAAAAAAGTTTTTTTTTTTTTTCAAAATAGAAAATAGATTTCTGATAACGATATTCCGTTGTAACATTTATTTATGGAATATAGAATAATATTCTCCACAGAGAGTTACAAACAGACACAGCCGTTAAGGAAATATTTTAAATGATTTAAAATAATAACTAGATTTTTGTAGAAGGCCTTTTTATAATAACAGTTTATTTTTGATATATGAATAATTTTTTTTAAAACAAATTCTGCGGGATAGGCTTTTTTCGCTTCGTTAAACAACAAAACGATAACAATTCGGCAGTTAATTAAATGAAGGATATTTTCCCAAAATGTAAAATGACGTCCCAGACACTAGATGATTAATTTCTATAAGGAATAGGTTTAATAATAAATATTTTTAGAAACAGTATTTTGAATAAATAGTTTCTATATTAAGATTTTTTCTTGATGGAAAGGAGTTTTCTGCGGGATTGACATTCAACTCGTCGTGTGTTTATTTCGAAGGGTAATAAATCAACAATTGAAATAAGACTCTTTGAACTCGGACGAACATTTGTGTTGACTTTTCTTTGTGAGAAGTTGGATTTAGAATTCCCATACTATCATTGGATTGGAATGGTAACTTGTGAGCGGTAACTTGAATGATTTAGTTCTTTTGTTTTATTGTGGGGGGGGGGATTTATTCATCATTGTACCGGCTAGCGTGAAAGTGTATTATCGCACATTGTTCCGGTTTTGTGGTTTTATTGAATGTATTTGGGACCGACTACTTGCTTGTTGGCTTGGTGGAAGAAATAATGCACAAGCTACTTTTCTAAGACTTTTATAGGACTTTCTTTTCTTACCGTTGTTCTTCCTTGCTTTTTAAGTTTGACTTTTATTTTTATTTTTATTTTTATTATTTTTTTTTTTTTATTTATTTATTTTTTTTTTTTTCCTCTTCTTTTCTTAAGTGACCTCAACTATTACAACGCCACATTGTGTTTTGTCGGCAGTTGAAACCAGTATTCCAGACATTTAATTTCCCTGATGATCTGCCAAGCAAGTAACTGCTTGGTAGTGAAACACGTGTAGGAAAAAACATTTAATTTGAATAAATAGTATTTGTAAGAAAAAATATCTTTAATGGTGATCATTGGTGTCTTGAAAGGAATGCTTTGGTAAGCCTTCATAAAATCACATATAAATACTCTGTACTCTGTAATCGAGTATCATCGAGCTTGTTTTTTATTGGAACAACCCCGGTCTTCACTGAATGATCTATTTTATAAGTGAAAAATCTAAATCTATATATATATATATATATACTGTATATATATATATATATATACAGTATATATATACTGTATATATATATATATATATATACAGTATATATATATATATATATATATACTGTATATATATATATATATATATATATATATAACTTTTCTTGTTTTTTTTTCAAAATACTATAATACATTTCAAATAACGTTTTCTTAAAGACGTGTACACCTCTTCAAATTCATATATATATATATATATATATATATATATATATATATATATATATATGACAAGTTTTTCTTAACGTGATTTTCTCAATTTGTTCATTGTTTTTCAATCCTTCTGTTTCTACTTTCTTCCTTCTTTCCCTTCCCCTATTCCTTTTTCTCTTTTCTTTTCTTTTTCTATCTCCCATTCAGACCTTAATTTGTCTTTTTTTTACCCTATTCTCTCCTCTTACGGCCATTCTTAAAACAACAGAACAGTCATCCCGCAGCTCCTAAACCTAAAACTCGATTACTCTTAGTAACATTGTTCTCCGATATCAAATGGATTAAATCTGAGTGTCCCCGTCGATGGATACAGTTTCCAATGACGCAATAGGCTTATTAACACACAAAATGCTGGTTGGCTGTTTTTAAAGGTGACATGTCCTCCTTTTCATCGTCTGATTATCTCAAGCATTACAAGTGTTCAACAAGCCTTAAGTTGTAAGATCTTTGTAGTGTCCTGTCTAGTTACATAAGCTTCAAGTTGTCTGTTATGCCATCAAAGCCGATGCTGTGGATGATTCATATTTCAAGTTCGGTGAAAGAGCACGTTTGGTTTTGTAGCCAATGTAGCAGCAATGGACATTGCCATTTCTTTTTTCTTGCGAAGAGCAGCCCTGGTGAAGTTGTTTGGTCACACAATGACTAATCAAATCCTATGTGTATTAATTCCGACAGGACCTTTGAATGACTACATTCAGGCTTTTAGGGAATTGCAGAGCATGCAGAGAGCTTCCAGACATCCACGAAGAAAGACGTCGACACTTTCTCCTGTCCCTGTCGGCTAGACACAGAGCAAGGCTATCTTCACTTGGAGATATACTGCTCCAAG
>OY744533.1:66805669-66873169 GCA_963556195.1 Sepiola atlantica | reverse complement strand
ACCGGTTGTCACTATAAATAGTGCGAGTCACCAGAGTCACCAGAAACACACAGAAGACAAAGCACAGTCTTGTAACTGTCTAGCCAAGAGCTAGTCAGTTTCTTACTTTGTTAATACACTTGTTAAACCAACCCTCGACTTGACTTCCTTTATTTATTATTTACTGTGGAACAACTTCACAACAATCAGCATGGGTGATGCGGATGTCCTTGTTATGGGCAATCTCTCTGATGGCTTCTGGGTATTTCCGATGTAAGATGGTATCATTTAGTAGACCAAGTGAGGTTGTAATAAGGCCTTGGATGTACATTTTCAAAGTCGGAGTCACTATGTCTGTAATTTTTTGTGACAGTATCAACTATGTCACCTTTACGAAAACCGGTGGCGAATTTTAGGCCTAGACTTAGGGCTTCCCGTTGTGTGTGGGTGAGTGTATGTTTGGATAAGTTGAGGATGAGATCTTAAATATAAAATCCCGCATTTACAAACATAAACAGGACCTCAAACACAGCAACCCCACTAAAGAACTAGTTATACACTTTTACTCACAATTTTGACTTAAGACCGAATACTCTCTCCTACGTCGCAAGTGCATCAAATACGCTATAATACTTCTCTCATCAGAATCTAGCATAAACCTCATACTTGGATCTTTTTCCTTAAGCAAACATCTGGCAAAAGCCGCACTGAAACAATGCAATATATTGCACCACTGCGAACCCGGTTAAAGTAATTTTTCTTTTTTTACAACACTTAATCCATATTTTTCCATTTCTTTTCCTTCTTCCTTTTTTACTTTCACCCCACCTACTATCCCATTTTAACGTCTCCCCCACGCATTTTATTATTCTTTCTTTTTCAAATAGTTAAACACGTGCCAATGACGTCTCTTTGTGCGTTCTTCTTTTTCCTATGTTTTTACCGTTATCGAATAAATTTTAAATCTTCACTTTTTCTGAAGACCTTCGTTGATTCGAACGAAACCGGTAAACTCTCTTGTCTCTTGTCTCTTGATGTTTTTTCTTGTATTTAAATTTGTTTTTCCGTTTGTCTTTTTTCACACACACACACACACACACACACACACACACACACTATCCACATTTATTTCACTCCCTGCCACCGACTTCTCTCAGCCCGAACCTTGGTTCTGCGCTCCCAGTAGTGGCTACTACTTCCTCTCATTAACCCATCATGTCAACCCAATATTTCTATGTACTTGAATGACATTTTTCTTAAAATTGTTATCCTGAGGAAGTCTTACAAATAAAGACGAAACGTTGATGAATACATAAAAAAAAACATCTTTTGGTGTTTTCTTTTTCATTTCCCATTACGTCGGATTACCCTCATCCTTCCTTTCTCATACATATATATATAGAGAGAGATAGAAGAAAAAAGAGTGATAAACATGCGACGATTGTCCAAATTTATTTCAAATTTCAATTGTTCAATGCAAGGTGTATTCAGTAATAAACTAGTGCCTTTCCTTAAGCCAAGGCTTTTCAAAGATCGAGATCTTATCATCAGAGGAGAAATACAGATAGATAAGTTAGCTTTTTAATAATATTTTTCAAATATTTGAACTTTGTCTCTATCTCGTATATTGAGCTAAACCTCTTCACTATAGGTTCCATCTACTAAATGTTTTACTTTTGGTTTATATTTGATCCTATATATATATATATATATATATATATATATATATATATATATATTTACAGCAAATAAGTTACACAGAGGCGTCTACGTTTCATTGCTCGTAGGCGAAAAGGTTGTCCTTAAATCAAAGCAATTGATTTCATTTCTGACTTAATCCATTAATTTTCAAATTCCAAACAGAATAATAAATGAAATTAACCAGCTGTTTCTTCTGCAAGTTTTACAACAACCAACTTCCCAATTCCTCATTTTAGAGTTCACAACAGAAAAGTGCACCTAAAAAATAATAATTTCCAACAGTGCTTTTCTAATTTAAAATTATTTTTTTCCTCATCCCTTCTCCTTCTAAACCACCATTGCCGCATATCTCCCTACCCTTTCATTGCCATTTACTTGTAACTAAGGACCCATTGCCCTAAACTAGTATACGAATGTTTTCATACATCAATTTAACATGCAGAATAATATTCTTTTTTTTTTTAATCTATGTATATAGGTAGATAATCAAGTTCATAGTTCCTGTTCAAAAATAAAACAGCAATGAAATTAATAATCAACATTAAAAAAAATTGAAATCAAGTCCCTATTTACTTACCTTCCTACAGGGATAGAGTTAGACAAGGGTCGGTTTTTAATATGGGGACAATATAGCTCCCCCAAAAACATTGACACATTTTTTTTAATGTCTCAGTCTAGAAAGATCTCTCCTTCATCGACCGATGGCAGAACAGATATTACACCTTGATTCCATCCCGAAGGTCAGGATGTCAGTCCAGCAACAATAAGGGTTCACAATATCTTTTACATCATGATTTTATGAGTCCTTTTTTTTAATGAAGTGTTATAGTTCATTCTTTTCTGTTGTGCACGCAAGTTCGCTAATAGGGTGCTGGGGAAAATCCAGGAGAATTCCACATCAGGATCCGTTGTATTCCGGTCATCTCTGCCTTTGCATATATGGAAAATTTGTGGAAACCAAGGGCGTTTTAGGCATAGAACCGCAACTTCATAGAGTGGGGATAACAACGTGGCTTCTGTGCATGTACGACCGCAATTCTTTTGTATTCTGTGTCAAACCTTCTCCGACTTCGTATGCAATTGCTTGACTTTGCTGGTCTCGGTGTCAGGGGTGAACCTGAATATTTGCAAGCCTAGCAAGTAGCTACGGCTAACAAGAGGGGCATCATGCAGACCAGAAAATCCTGAGGCACGACCTTCATTAGCTTAACAACGACAACAACAACCGCAGCAGCAACCATCTGGCAAACATTCACGATGACTACGACAAACAGCAGCTTCCAATCCTATCCACCTCTGTTCCTGCCTATAGTGATTCAAAGCGACAAGTAACATACCAACACTGTTTGGAGAAATCATCATCATCATCATCATCATCATCATCATCATCATCAACAACAGCATCATCATCATCATCATCATCATCAATTGCATGAATTAATTCTCCAAAATAAAACCCTCTTTATTATTTTTACACGTGAGTTTGTCCCCTTTTGTTGTCGTCACGTTCATCACGCCTTTTCATTATTTTGTATACTTGCTCGCGTGAGTCACGGTACACTAGACAAACGGGCCTTGTCCATCTCATCTGTGCCACGACTCTTGGCTACACATATAGTACTAAGGGAAGTAATTCAGTATATATTCAAGCGAACGTAAACACCAGCAGCAGCTGACTGAAGTATTATTATTGTTTGTAATGTAAACACAACGCCGACAGCTGTTTTGTTTTCAAGTAAATTTAAGTTGTTTGTTGAGAACCAGCATTTGTAGATGGAAAACGTGTGAAAAACAGTAGAACACGGTTATACAAATTCAACAAATTGGTTCACCCCAAACAAGGCATATTGCCACTGAAATATAAAGGGCTACTGCGAATTAGAGGCCAGATTTAAAGGGGGATCTTAAGTGGGGAGTTGTGAAGCGAGATATTTGTTTATATTACATTTAAATTCATGCAGGTTGGTACAACTGGGGAAACAGGAAACAGGGAACAGGGAGGGGATTCCAAAAGCAATCGGTTCGAGGAAAAAAGCTATTGAAGTAGAAAATTTTAAAATAGTAAAAATTCTATTTCCGATCGATTTTAATATTTCAATCTTTAATCCTGATCGATATTTTTTTGATTAGCCATAGCGGACGGGGGCAATGTTACCCTCACACTCAGAAGTCCTCTTACTGTCACCCATAACACCGGGAACAAATTTTAAAATAGAAATTCACCGTCAGTAAAAAATATTTCAAGCGTTTCCATTGGATATTGTTTTCCCTTTTATTTATAAGAGGCCTATCCACATTCGTTTGTAAAGAGAGAGGGAGGGTGAAGATAGAGGGGGGAAAAGTAAAGAGAGATAGTGAAGGAAAAACAACCTTTAGTTAAAAGAGCAGCCTCCCTGTCCTGGTTTATGTGGTTGCCATGGTGGATTAATCAGTTAGTGTGCCGTACTTGCGCACAGAGGGTGCGAGTTCAAACCTCATCCGTGGCATAAGTATTTTTTATTCTGATTTTGACTCAAAATGAACTTAAACATTTCAAATTACAAGGTTACAGATTGTTTAGTTTACTTATATTTTTTCTTGAAGCTATGTAATTTACTGAAATTAGGATTCTAGGCGATGCAGGATAACTCTGCTAGTAAAGTAATATTTTAATAAATGTTCTTTGACTGGCTGTATTTTAATAATATTATTCTTTTTATTTGGATGTCTAAGTTTAACAGTGCATGATTCGTTAGCAACTAAGACATAAATACATGAATGGTACTGAATGTGGCAAAAAAGGGAACGAATTTACATATACAGGGTGGGCCAAAATAAGGGTCCTATCTTTAAATTTGAATAACTTGAATTTGAATAACTTCCACAAAATAAAAGTTAAACTCACCAAACTTTATGTGTGTGTAGACTGACCCTTCCGAGATTTTTTGAAATAAACAAAACAAATTTTAGCCGAAAAACACTTCTTAAAACTTACAAAAACTAAAGTATTGTTTTTTACACTGTTTTGAGTTTTTTAAGCAAAAATAATGTTTTCTAAATGAGGGTACGTTCCTTAGGGCTAATACGGCTCATGCTTGCTTCGGAAGGGGTCCTTTACTTATTCTAAGAAAATAAAAAAAAATCAATAAATAAAAAAGTTATGAATTTTTAAAAATAGGACCCTTATTTTTGCCCACCCTGTGTCGGTTGGGAGGTTGAGGCTTATGCCACCCTAGCAATAAAAGTGGAAGTGATCCGAATGGGTGTAGCATGCCTTGCATTAAGATTTTAGATCTGCTCTCCTCACCATTAAACATGTTACTTGTAAGGGAGACAACTCTTTTTATCTTTCAATTAAACATGCCACAATTTTCTTTTAACATATACCGAAAAAGAAATACAATTTTAGCTGCAAGGAAGATAACTCTTTTTACATTCTTTAAATAAAAATATGAGTTATTCCTCTTGTTGATTTTGATTTTTTTTGCGGTTATAATTGAAAAATATTTCCATCTTATCAGTTGTCCAGGCAGATTCGTATGGTTAATAACTTACTGACTTATTGCATCTATTGACTGTCGCTAAATCAAATACATGCAAAGGATTTAGTAAACGGCAATGGAAATGGAGATTTGAGGAGAAATATTAGGGTCACCAGCTAGCAAGTGCTAATTTAAACATGTATGGAGTTTTATGAATGAACGAAGGATGGAAAGCATTATTTTAGAACAAAACATTTATAAACTTATAAGTTTACATGGATATATATATATATATATATATATATATATATATATATATATATATATATATATATGAAGCAATCCAACAAAAGATATAAGCGTCAACTAATATCTTATAATTAGTGAAACATCCGGATAAAAAACTGAGGCTCAATATACTGGATAGAGCATTAATATTATAATATAAAATGAAGTAATAAAATAAGGTGTCAATCAAATTTTATTAGAATTCAAAGTTCAATCCAAAGTATCCTTTTATGTATTTTTATGTATTTTTATGTATTTGTGTATATAATTTTATATATTTTCAAAGCGTAATTTTATTACCTGTAGTAGTATAACTGCGGTAATGGTCCTCTGAAGAGAAGAATTATCTTTGAAAACTCATGAGCTAAGGACTTAAGGATACTTTGCTTGAACTTTGAATTCTAATAAAATTTGATTGACACCTTATTTTATTACTTCATTTTATATATATATATATATATATATATATATATATATATATATATATATATATATATATATATATATAAGAGTTAGTTTTAGTGAAGAAATGTTCATTGGTAAAGTTTATTCAAAGTTCTTTGTTAGAAATGTTCATTATTTTAATCAGACGCGAGGTGTAAGTAGTAATGTGTGTGTGGATAAGGGTTACCTTTTTCTGCTACTCTGTGTGTGTGAGTCATGGCGATTTGCTTCTGTTCGCCTGACTTCTTGTCTGTGTGTAAGTAGCTGCGCGCGAGGCAAGAAAAGCTTATATGTAAGTTTTGAAGTGTCCGTTTCTTCTTGTCGCCCCGGCCGGTGGTAGAGTGAAAGGCGTCTTCTTGTGTGTTCTTTCAAGGTCGTCTTGTTATTATAGGGGTCATGAAGTTCGCGTCGGTTTATTACTTTTGGCTTAGAAACGAAATTCATTGGTTGGACTATATTGAGTTAACGTTTCTGTGAGAACTCCCTTGCTTTTAGTGAATGAAAAGGAAAGCGTAACAAAACGAAGCAGAGAAAAAAAGAGGATAACAATTCACGCTATTTGCTATTTAGCATTCGTTCGGATCGCATCGTCCACTACACATCTTTTATGCCATGTTGATTTATGGCCTTTTCGTTGTGGCAGCTTATATGGTTAAGCAAAATAGCTTGGTGTTACATTGTTAATTACACACTGTTTCGATTGATTGTGTTGGCTAAGACTGCTTCAGCTCTGGTTTGGTTCTTGGGTACTTTTACGGACCAGACCGAATAACTGGTGTATCACCAGTTACCTACATAACTTTTGCTTGGTTAGATCGTTGACCAGAGGTATTGCTGAGATTCTATTGCTTGCATACATTGTTACCAAACCTCAGATGGTGTTGGTGTTGGTGTTGGTGTTGGGAAAAACAGGCATAGTCTTCGTAAGCCACCAACCTAGTCGAACCAACTCCTATTTCACGTGTAGGTAATGAAGAAGAGTCGTTAATTGTACAAGGAAAGGGTCGTTGTGTAGATATCCATCCTCTAGACTTTGATGGGTAGGAAAAAAATGAGTTACGATAGTTGGCTTATAAGGACAAACTTTTTCTTTTTACAATTTAAATCAGTTTTGCTCATACAGTTTCATCAACAAAACAGGCATGGTCTAAATAGAGTTACGTAGACAATAATACGAAAATATGTTGAGTCAGTACATGCGCAATGCGCATGTACTAGAAACATGTGTTTGAGTCTGGGTCTTTTATCGCGCCTAGCCCAAGTCAGACCAGACAAGAATATGCCGCCTTGTCACCGTGACACTAACCACCCACTGTTTCAAAAGAGTGGGAAAATGGAAGTTTGACAGAAGTGCATCACACGCAAAAGTGTTCTTACCAGACAACAAAAGCGAACACACACAAAAAAAATAGATCGTAATCATATAACTGTACATTTGCAATAAACGCATGCAACAAGCAGAATCAGTAAAAAGGGTATGCCGTCATTTTTTTAAAGCCCGGGTAGACTGTTAATAAAATAAAACTTATATAACTTCAGATAACCTTGAGAAACAAAAAACCGTATTGTGGCCTCGTTTTGGGTGAAGTGACAACGAGAGCCGCCATCTTGTTCTCGTCTGTTGATACACATTTTTCTAAACAAACAAACAAAAATAAAAATATGTAAAAGAAAGAAAGTGAAAAAAAAATGTGTCAATAATTCATAAATATGTAAGCTATTTGTTTTTTTATGGATCCAATGCTAAGAGGCATAACGGTAAAAAAAAACACACACCGTTTTTGTCCATTGTTTAAAAATCATGCAAACGTGACGACTAAACAAATAATTCTATTTTTATTTCTTTGAAATGTTTCTTTTTTTTTTTATAAATGTTCGTTCTGCTGAGATTTGGTTATTAAAAACTCTGTTCAAAAAGGTTTTCACCACTTAGCTTACACATGGTTTAATTTTACTTGTATTGGTACATGAGTACTTTTACTGATTCAATTTATTTTTATTTTATTTGTAAACAAGTTGTACTTTCTTGACGTTGCCCGGGATACAATAAAGTCATTTTCTTTCTATTTGTTTTCTATATTAGTTTTAAAAAATCTGCAAAGAAATAAAATTTTAGTTGTCAGAATAACAGCTCTTTTTATTCTTCAATTCAAAAATATGAGTTATTCCACTTTTTAAACTTATACAGAAAATGAAATCAAATGTTAGTTGTAAGGGAGGCAATTCTTTTTATTCTTCAATTAAAAAATATGAGTTATTCAACTTTTTAAACTTATAGAGAAAATGAAACCAAATGTTAGGTGTAAGGGAGGTAATTCTTTTTATTCTTCAATTAAAAAATATGAGTTATTCAACTTTTTAAACTCATACAGAAAATGAAATACTATATTAGTTGGAAGGGAGGCAATTCTTTTTATTCTTCAATTCAAAAATATGAGTTATTCCACTTTTTAAACTTATACAGAAAATGAAATCAAATGTTAGTTGTAAGGAAGGGAATTCTTTTTATTCTTCAATTAAAAAATATGAGTTATTCAACTTTTTTAACTCATACAGAAAATGAAATACTATATTAGTTGGAAGGGAGGCAATTCTTTTTATTCTTCAATTCAAAAATATGAGTTATTCCACTTTTTAATTCATACAGAAAATGAAACCAAATGTTAGGTGTAAGGGAGGCAATTCTTTTTATTCTTCAATTCAAAAATATGAGTTATTCAACTTTTTAAACTCATACAGAAAATGAAATCAAATGTTAGTTGTAAGGGAGGCAATTCTTTTTAATCTTCAATTAAAAATATGAGTTATTCCACTTTTTTAAAACTCATATAAAAAAGAAATAAAATTTTAGTTGTAAAAGAAGACAATTCTTTTTATACTACAATGAAAAGTATTAGTTATTTCATTATACAGCGAAAAGAAATACAATTTTAGTTATAAGGGAGACAACTATTTATTCTTCAATTGAAAATATGAGTCATTCCACATTTTTTAACGCATACAGAAAAAAGAAATCATATATTTAACTTTCCTCTGATGTCATCGGATCTAAACCTTCATTTAAGACTCAGATTACACATCTAGTGTATCGTTTTCCCATCATTTCTATCACCAACAACGACGTCCTGGCCAAGGCAGGATTGCCCAGCATGTATGCTATGCTGCGAGCTATACGCCTCCGCTGGTTGGGCCACGTGCTTCGCATGAACGATGGCCGCATCCCCAAAGACATGCTATTTGGAGAGCTTGCCACTGGCACAAGGCGTACTGGACGCCCCGCACTCCGCTACAAGGACGTCTGCAAGCGGGATCTTAAAGCTGGCGGACTCAACCCCTCTCAGCTTGAGACCACTGCCTTAAACCGCCAAGGTTGGCGAACCGTCATCCGGAACATCATCAGTGCAGCTGAGTAGAGGAGAAACACCCGATGGAGGGAGAAGCGATCACGCAGGGTGCAAAAGACAAGAGTCGCCCTATCACATGCTCACTGTTGAAAAAACAGAAAGATGAGAAGAAAAAAAAGAAAAAAAAAAGAAAAAAAAAAGACTACACAGCCTGTTGCAGCCCTGGGTACAATTCTGACCAAGACCACGACGCGCATCCCCCATGATCTCCCGAGATCGATGGAGCCAACAACAACAACTATCTATGCAATGCATGTCCTTAACCCTCACTGCTCAGGTTTCATTTCAATCCATCATCATACTGCGTACACATGCCTGATAGAATTTTCCTTTGTCGACAGGGGTAACGCTCTGCTGGTTAGTAAACGCAGACGTTCCCTGAAGAAAAGTAATTAATCTCTCTCTATATAAAGCTTATCTATTCTTATACTAAAACTGAGTTAATCAACGTTTGTTTCCTTTTGGCTTACTTTAACTAGAAAAATACTCGTCCCAGGATGGGTAAAATTAATTTAACAAAAAGAAGAGCTTTGCACCACTTTTATGTTCCTTTACGAAGACTAAAATCAACATATAATGATATTAAGCCTTATGTCTAGAATTCTTATTCTAATTTTGATAAAAATCCATTATATGATTTTGATTCTAGAAAATGTGTATAATTTAAAGCTTACAATTAAGGGATCTGAAGAAGAAAATGAAATTCAAGGAATCTTGTTTAATTTTTGTACAATGACTATGGATGAAATTCAATGCAAATCTGAAATATTTGAATTTTTGAATAAGAGGTTGTGCCCATATTACAACCCTTTAAAATACTTCAAAGGAACTGAAATTTGGGGAATATTTGGTAATTGTGAAAATTTCACAAAACTCGGAGGTATCTGCATTTTCACAAAGGGTTTCTACTTCCTTTTTACCCTTTTTGCATAAAACTAAATTAAACTAAATATAGCCCACGTTACAACCCGTTAAGCTGTGTTCCAAAATTCACAGATTAATTAGTTTATGAGTAAATTATGTACATACAAACATATACACATACCTAACTTTATATAAATAGAGATTATACAAAATGTATGCTAAAATATTTCTTAGTTTTGGGATTGAGTTATATTTGAAAAAAAAATCTATTTTAACTGTTCTAATAGGCCGTAAATTGTAATTAACTGAACAAGTCACCCATCTCTAACTTAGCTATCGATGTATATCTTTTGCCCATTTTCACTTCTCTCTAATAGTGTTTAATGTCTCTGTGAGCATTTAAAGAAAGAATGACTCTCTCTTTTCAGCTAATTTATATAATGTGTTCGTACACACCGTAAACACATATGTAAATTAGATGGCACACAAATAGGTCGCTTTAATTCTATATTATCCATAAGGATATTATAAAAGTAAAGAGACTTATTCGTTTTATGAAAGAAGAATTTATTAACAAATATATCAGAGTTTATGAATTTTTTAATGAAATCAACTGTTAAGCATAAGGGTGAGTAATGTGGGCTATATTCAGTTTAATTTAGTTTTGTTCCCCGAGGACAAAGGGAGACTGAAAGTCTTTCGTGAAAATGTTAACCGTAGGTATTAGATATACAGGGTGGGCCAAAATAAGGGTCCTATCTTTAAATTTGAATAACTTGAATTTGAATAACTTCCACAAAATAAAAGTTAAACTCACCAAACTTTATGTGTGTGTAGACTGACCCTTCCGAGATTTTTTGAAATAAACAAAACAAATTTTAGCCGAAAAACACTTCTTAAAACTTACAAAAACTAAAGTATTGTTTTTTACACTGTTTTGAGTTTTTTAAGCAAAAATAATGTTTTCTAAATGAGGGTACGTTCCTTAGGGCTAATACGGCTCATGCTTGCTTCGGAAGGGGTCCTTTACTTATTCTAAAAAAAAAATTTTTTTAAATCAATAAATAAAAAAGTTATGAATTTTTAAAAATAGGACCCTTATTTTTGCCCACCCTGTACATTAATAATATCCCCAAAGTTTCAGTTTCTTTGGAGTATTTTAAAGTGGCTGCTTCTGTTTAAAGGGCCGGAAAAAAATGTTTAATTTTGAAGAGTCAAATGACAGGGGAAGATAATTAAGGATTTATCTAAAAATGTATTTTAACGCTCTGAACTTGCAATATTCAACCAAAGATAATGCAAAAATAATAGACTTCTTGCAAGTGTACAGATTGATTTCAGGAGATTTCATTTATTTCAAAAACTTTATTTCCTATGTTTCATGTATTTTTTCTTTCATTTACATATTTTTCTATTTTTTACTTTTTGTGATACTTAATTTATTTCAATAAATATTTTTTTTAAATTTTTGGTGCCGAATACCATTAAGCGATGTGATTGTTTGCTTCCTAAATAATCCTTTTACGTATATATTTTTTGACTTTATCTTAAGTTAATTAAAATTCATAACAGTAAAACACCTTTGAAGATAAATCCTGGGAGAACACTTTGAATTATCTCCCCATGTCATTTGACGGCAGATGGGAAGGACATGGAGGACTGCTGGCTTCCGGTGAAAAAAGCTTGAAGAAAGTGTATACGGATGCCTGAAAGTGATGCAACAATTTTTTTTATGGTGGAAACTCCGTATGATATAATATTTCGGGAACTCTTATCGTCTTCAGAACCGTGCTCAACTCAAGTTCAAGCCAGACCATCTTGATACAGGTATTACATAACATTGTTTATTTACTCCTCGCGGAGTTAGGCACAAGGCCAGTTTTATCTTACTCCCACAAGTAAGATGTGACCCAAAATCGGGTCGAGCAAGTGGGGTTAAAAGCCAGCGCTCGAGAGGTGAGCACTCTGGCCATTTAAAAATTGCCTGGGCAGCCCCATCGGCATTCCCCGGTAGGGGCGCCTCAGACAGTAAGCAATAAACTTACTCCTCCCCAAAGAGGGGAGGCGAAGCCTGGGAGGGTGGACCTCCTAGAACTTCACAGGACAGGCGTGCAGTATCCATCGGAACAGATACTACACTTTGATCTTAGCCAAAAGGCCGAGACGCCTTCATTGTAACATTGTGTAGATAAACAGATATATGTGTGTTTGTGAAAAAAATAATAAATAAATAAATATATCTATATATATGTGTATCTATACATTGTATTAAGGGTGAAACTATTTAATTTGTTCCACCATGATATGTCTTATTTGCTCCAACTTGTGTCTATCCGTCACACCTCTGCATTGTATTGCCTTCTAAGTATCACATTTCTATATATGGAGGGAGAAAGGAAAGTCGTGTTTCCGATGTGATAACAACATGAGTTCCTGCTGTGAATGTCTTACAAGGACGAAATCAATCGAGCATCTTTCCATGGTAATAACGATAGAGCAGAGAGAGACTAGCAACGTCTCTTCTGTGAGAAAGGGGTTCGCTTTTGTATTTAGATTTCTCCTTTTTCATCAATCTATCGTCGTTGCCACACATTCTTTGCTGTAGTCGCTAGTCAAAGGGAGATAACTAAGGAAAGATAACATAATGGAGTAAGCTCCCTTGTTTGAGATATAAATTAAGCTGAAGTTTCTTATCATACTCTTCTTCTGCACGCCAGCTCAACTGGAAAAAATATGCCTATACTTTAAATTGTAATATAAACTATTAAAAGTTTCTCTTTTGAACCAAAAAAAGCTTTATATATATATATATATATATATATATATATATATATATATATATATATATATATATATATATATATATATATATATATAAATTACTGATCACTAAATATATGAGTATTTACTTACCTCCTCTCCAGGAGGTTAGGCACAAGGCCAGTTTTATCTTACTTCCACAAGTAAGATGTGACCCAAGGTCGGGTCGGGAAAGTGGGATTAGATAAGCCAGCGCTTGAGAGGTGAGCACTCTGGCCATTAAAAATTGCCTGGGCAGCCACGTCGGCATTCCCCGATAGGGGCGCCTCAGGCAGTAAGCAATAAACTTACTCCTCCCCAAAGCCTGGGAGGGTGGACCTCCTAGAACTGCACAAGACCGACCCATAGACCGGCGTAAATCAAGTCCCGAAGGCCAAGACAATACTAGTCTATGGAGTGCAGTATCCATCGGAACAGATACTACACTTTGATCTTAGCCAAAAGGCCAAGCCCAAAAAATAAAAATCACTAAATATACGAGTAGCGCTAATCCAAGGGAGATAATTAAAGGGAGATCAAATATAGAGTAATCTCCCTTACTTTCATCATCTGAGATTTAAATTAAGCTGAAGTTTCTCATAATTCTACTCTTGAGCTGGAAAAAAATATGCCTTTGATTTAAATCGTAACATCAATTATTAAAAGTTACTCTTTTTAACCAGAAAAGTTCTATAATATATAAAATTATTACAGGTAAAAAGAAAAACACATGTACATAAATTTATACTTTTACTACTACTACCACTACCACTAATAATAATAATAATAATAATAATAATAATAATAATAATAATAATAATAATAACTTAATAAATTAATCAGCTGCAATCTTAAGGAAAATCCTCGAGTGCGGAAACCAACCCGCATACGCTACGAATGGTAACCAGTCACATGTAAGTTACAAGAAGAAGAAAACAAAACCGTATGAACCAAGGAACAGAAACTGCAAGAAACATCATAATGCAAAAAAAAAAAATAATAATTGCGCCGGCCTAGGTGATGCTTCTGGTGTTGGTATTAGTTTCCCCGATGTTTTTTTAGTTAGAAATCTTTCTGGAAAGACATCGGGTACTTACGGGGAGGACCACGAGAAGGTTGCCAACATCCCTAAGAGAAAGTGGTACTGTGGAACATACAGGATTCGAACTAGGAACACCCAGGTCTTCAGTCCGTGTCGTTATCCACTTAACCACCGTCACCTCCAGGCCTAGGCTGACACCACACAAAATAGTGGTTTAGGGTCAAGGAGGATGAGAACACCGAGGAGGGACAGCACAAACCAGACCTCCACTGGAAGAGCGCGGAGAGTGCTGGGATCTTGGGGAGGCTTATTGCCACCCAAATCCCAGAGAAGACCAATAGTCCTTACTAGCGAGAAATCAATGGTAAGCGGCTGTAGTAGTAGTAGTAGTAGTAGTAGTAGTAGTAAAATCAAATAAATAATGAGAAAATATATAATGGAGTAGATCCAGAAAAGTATATATATTATATAAATTTCTTTAAGTTAACACAAAGGTTTATGTTATATTTATTAATTTTGAGTAAAAAGCATACAATGTATCAGTTAAATGAATATTAGATGCATTTTAATTTTTTCAGCCTGACTCTGGAATTTTTATACATTGTTGAATATCAGTGATATTTTGAATATCATGAAAATATATGTTCTTGAAATGGGCAGAAACAATAAAAAAAACAATTAAATAAAAGTGTTTTTTGAATGTAATATGGAATGTTACTCTGAATAAGTTAAGTTTACATGATGTTATATACATATATATATATATATATATATATATATATATATATATATATATATATATATATATATATAGTCATCCACAGAAAGCTGTTTCGTCTTTTCAAGACTCATCAGTGTGGCTAGATGTAGCGATATTTGAAACCTGGACTCCAGTTGTTATGCCGATTTGGCATACATTAATTGATACGTAACAAGAAATAAGAAGAGAAAACCCAAGGTCTCCATTTAAAGATCTATATTGACAATATGCAATCCAAGAAGATGGAAACAGACTGTGTTGTTTGCGGATTAACTAGAAGAAAATCCACTTCCTTGTTTGAATGCCTCAAATGAATGCGAATTAGAGGCCAGATTTAAAGAGGGATCCTAAGTGGGGAGTTGTGCAGCGAAATATTTGTTTATATTACATTTAAATTCATGCAGGTTGGTACAACTGGGGAAACAGGAAACAGGGAACAGGGAGGGGATTCCAAAAGCAATCAGTTCGAGGAAAAAAGCTATTAAAGTAGAAAATTTTAAAATAGTAAAAATTCTATTTCCGATCGATTTTAATATTTCGATCTTTAATCCTGATCGAGATTTTTTTGATTAGCCATAGCGGACGGGGGCAATGTTACCCTCACACTCAGAAGTCCTCTTACTGTCACCCATAACACCGGGAACAAATTTTATAACAGAAATTCACCGTCAGTAAATAATATTTCAAGCGTTTCCATTGGATATTGTTTTCCCTTTTATTTATAAAAGGCCTATCCACATTCGTTTGTAAAGAGAGGGGGGAGGGTGAAGATAGAGGGGGAAAAGTAAAGAGAGATAGTGAAGGAAAAACAACCTTTAGTTAAAACAGCAGCCTCCCTGTCCTGGTTTATGTGGTTGCCATGGTGGATTAATCAGTTAGTGTGCCGTACTTGCGCACAGAGGGTGCGAGTTCAAACCTCATCCGTGGCATAAGTATTTTTTATTCTGATTTTGACTCAAAATGAACTTAAACATTTCAAATTACAAGGTTACAGATTGTTTAGTTTACTTATATTTTTTCTTGAAGCTATGTAATTTACGGAAATTAGGATTCTAGGCGATGCGAGATAACCCTGCTAGTAAAGTAATATTTTAATAAATGTTCTTTGACTGGCTGTATTTTAATAATATTATTCTTTTTATTTGGATGTCTAAGCTCAACAGTGCATTATTCGTTAGCAACTAAGACATAAATACATGAATGGTACTGAATGTGGCAAAAAAAGGGAACGAATTTACATATACAGGTTGGGCCAAAATAAGGGTCCTATATTTAAATTTGAATAACTTGAATTTGAATAACTTCCACAAAATAAAAGTTAAACTCACCAAACTTTATGTGTGTGTAGACTGACCCTTCCGAGATGTTTTGAAATAAACAAAACAAATTTTAGCCGAAAAACACTTCTTAAAACTTACAAAAACTAAAGTATTGTTTTTTACACTGTTTTGAGTTTTTTAAGCAAAAATAATGTTTTCTGAATGAGGGTACGTTCCTTAGGGCTAATACGGCTCATGCTTGCTTCGGAAGGGGTCCTTTACTTATTCTAAGAAAAAAAAAATCAATAAATAAAAAAGTTATGAATTTTTAAAAATAGGACCCTTATTTTTGCCCACCCTGTATAAATGAGACTGTGTCGGTTGGGAGGTTGAGGCTTATGCCACCCTAGAAATAAAAGTGGAAGTGATCCGAATGGGTGTAGCATGTATGGCATTAAGATTTTAGATCTGCTCTCCTCACCATTAAAAATGTTACTTGTAAGGGAGACAACTCTTTTTATCTTTCAATTGAACATGCCACAATTTTCTTTTAACATATACCGAAAAAGAAATAAAATTTTAGCTGCAAAGAAGGTAACTCTTTTTACATTCTTTAAATAAAAATATGAGTTATTCCTCTTGTTGATTTTGATTTTTTTTTCGGTTATAATTGAAAAATATTTCCATCTTATCAGTTGTCCAGGCAGATTCGTATGGTTAATAACTTACTGACTTATTGCATCTATCGACTGTTGCTAAATCAAACACGTGCAAGGGATTTAGTAAACGGCGAAGGAAATGGAGATTTGAGGAGAAATATTAGGATCACCGGCTAGCAAGTGCTAATTCAAACATGAATGGAGTTTTATGAATGAACGAAAGCATTATTTTAGAACAAAAGATTTATAAACTTATAAGTTTACATGGATATATGAGTTAGTTTTAGTGAAGAAATGTTCATTGGTAAAGTTTATTCAAAGTTCTTTGTTAGAAATGTTCATTATTTTAATCAGACGCGAGGTGTAAGTAGTAATGTGTGTGTGGATAAGGGTTACCTTTTTCTGCTACTCTGTGTGTGTGAGTCATGGCGATTTGCTTCTGTTCGCCTGCCTTCTTGTCTGTGTGTAAGTAGCTGCGCCCGAGGCAAGAAAAGCTTATATGTAAGTTTTGAAGTGTCCGTTTCTTCTTGTCACCCCGGCCAACAGGGCCGGGGTAGAGTGGAAGGCGTCTTCTTGTGTGTTCTTTCAAGGTCGTCTTGTTCTTATAGGGGTCATGAAGTTCGCGTCGGTTTATTACTTTTCGCTTAGAAACGATATTCATTGGTTGGACTATACAGAGTTAACGTTTCTGTGAGAACTCCCTTGCTTTTAGTGAGTGAAAAGGAAAGCGTAACAAAACGAAGCAGAGAAAGAAAGAGGATAACAATTCACGCTATTTGCTATTTAGCATTCGTTCGGATCGCATCGTCCACTACACATCTTTTATGCCATGTTGATTTATGGCTCTTTCGTTGTGGCAGCTTATATGGTTAAGCAAAATAGCTTGGTGTTACATTGTTAATTACACACTGTTTCGATTGATTGTGTTGGCTAAGGCTGCTTCAGCTGTGGTTTGGTTCTTGGGTACTTTTTCGGACCAAACCGAGTATTTATTTACTCCTCTCCAGGAGTTAGGCACAAGGCCAGTTTTTATCTTACTCCCACAAGTAAGATGTGACCCAAGGTCGGGTCGGGAAAGTGGGGTTTAAAAATTGCCTGGGCAGCCCCATCGGCATTCCCCGATAGGGGTGCCTCAGGCAGTAAGCAATAAACTTACTCCTCCCCAAAGAGGGGAGGCGAAACCTGGGAGAGTGGACCTCCTAGAATTGCACAGGACCGACCCATAGACCGGCGTAAATCAAGTCCCGAAGGCCAAGACAATACCAGTATATGGGGTGCAGTATCTATCGGAACTTTGATCTTAGCCAAAAGGCCAAGCGGACCAAACCGAGTAACTGGTGTATCACCAGTTACCTACATAACTTTGGTTGGTTAGATCGTTGACCAGAGGTATTGCTGAGATTCTATTGCTTGCATACATTGTTACCAAACCTCAGATGGTGTTGTTGTTGGTGTTGGTGTTATGAAAAACAAGCACAGTCGTCGTAAGCCAACAACCTAGTCGAACCAACTCCTATTTCACGTGTAGGTAATGAAGAAGAGTCGTTAATAGTACAAGAAAAGGGTCTAGACTTTGATGGGTAGGAAGAAAATGAGTTACGATAGTTCGGTTATAAGGGCAAACTTATTCTTTTTACAATTTAAATCAGTTTTGCTCATACAGTTTCATCAACAAAACAGGCATGGTCTAAATAGAGTTACGTAGACAATAATACGAAAATATGTTGAGTCAGTACATGCGCAATGCGCATGTACTAGAAACATGTCTTTGAGTCTGGGTCTTTTATCGCGCCTAGCCCAAGTCGGACCAGACAAGAATATGCCGCCTTGTCACCTTGACGCTAACCACCCACTGTTTAAAAAGAGTGGGAAAATGGAAGTTTGGCAGAAGTGCATCACACGCAAAAGTGTTCTTACCAGACAACAAAAGCGAACACACACAAAAAAATATCGTAATCATATAAGTGTACATTTGCAATAAACGCATGCAACAAGCAGAATCAGTGAAACGGTATGCCGTCATTTTTTTAAAGCAATAAAGCTAATAAAATAAAACTTATATAACTTCAGATAACCTTGAGAAACAAAAACCGTATTGTGGCCTCGTTTTGGGTGAAGTGACAACGAGAGCCGCCATCTTGTTCTCGTCTGTTGATACACATTTTTCTAAACAAACAAACAAAAATAAAAATATGTAAAAGAAAGAAAGTGAAAAAAAAATGTGTCAATAATTCATAAATATGTAAGCTATTTGTTTTTTTTATGGATCCAATGCTAAGAGGCATAACGGTAAAAAAAAACACACACACCGTTTTGGCCATTGTTTAAAAATCATGCAAACGTGACGACTAAAAAAATAATTCTATTTTTATTTCTTTGAAATGTTTTCTTTTGATAAATGTTCGTTCTGCTGAGATTTTGTTATTAAAAACTCTGTTCAAAAAGGTTTTCACCACTTAGCTTACACATAGTTTAATTTTACTTGTATTGGTACATGAGTACTTTTACTGATTCAATTTATTTTTATTTTATTTGTAAACAAGTTGTACTTTCTTGGCGTTACCCGGGATACAATGAAGTCATTTTTTTTTATTTGTTTTCTATATTAGTTTTAAAAAATCTGCAAAGAAATAACATTTTAGTTGTTAGTGTTGTATATTTGAATGAGACGACGACAAACGTACAACTTGCCTCGTGTGGGGAGCCGGGCACAACGAAAGAAAAGAAAGAGAAGGAGCAATGCGTTTTTATGGGAAGGAAGTACTTCCGGCGGAAACGGAAGTACTTCTGTCGGAAACGGAAGTGCTTCCGACGGAGACGGATTGTGGGAAGGAGGCCGCACTATAAGAGCAATCAATGTTTGGGTAAGAGCGGCGGGCCAGTTGCCTGATAAACACGTAGTGCCGTCGTCTAAAGCGATAGAAGGAAGAAGAGAGAGAACGAAAGGGAAGAAGAAGAAGGAGAGAAAGAGGAATTTATTTTTATTTCGGGTTGCTACCTACTGCCCGAAACTTAAGAACAAGCTATATCCCCGGCTCCTCTTTCTTTTCTTCTTCAACACGGAAAAATGACAGACGCGGGTGTAACCACGATGGTTAAGTCATTCGACGGAAGTACCGACGTTTGTCAGTGGATAAGGAAGGTTGAGCTGGTCGCGAAACTGAAAAACGTTACGGACCTAGCATCTTTCTTGCCGTTATTTTTGGAAGGAGGCGCCCTTGCCCTATATCTCGAGCTTAGCGAAGACGAACAACAGAATGCGGAAATTATAAAAATCCGTTTGAAAAGAGCGTTCGCAGAAAGCTCATGTGAAGCGACAGAGATGCTGAAAACTCTACGGTGGGCAGGTGGGTCCATCGATGTTTACGCCAATAAGGTGAAGCGATTGGCCGGACTGGCAGGATATGTGGGGCGAGGGTTTGAGACAACGGTCAAGCTATTCTTCACCACTGGATTCCAAGAAGATGTTGCAAAGGAATTGCAACAGGTGCCCGGATTTGACAATGCCGATGTCCACGCATTAATCCCCAGGGCAAAGGTGCTGACGTGCAGGCGATCCTAGCGGGTGAAGGACGAATCAGCAGTTGCACAGAGCGGTGCACGAGGCCAAGTGAAGGTGGCAATCAAATGTTTTGAATGTGGTGGGCCGAACCTCCGGAAAGACTGTCAGAAGTATCTGACGCGGATCATATGTTACCGGTGCCAGCAGAGTGGCCACCTAGCCAAGGACTGTCCGGGAAAACGCTTAATGGGGTATCATCACGCTGGCCGATACCCCGGCGCAAAGACGGCAGGGATAGCCCCACGGATCGTGGTCGCAGTGGAGGGGAGAGAGATCGAGGCACTGGTTGACACTGGCTGCTCAACTACCATGGTTCGAAAGGGCCTGGTGAACAGATGGAGTGGGGGTAGCAGCATCAAGGCATTCGACGGCACGGAAGTGAAATGTCGCGGGACCAGCACTGTTCGCATCGACATAAGAGGACGACGACTGACTATAGAAGTATTGGTAGTCGATCGTCTGGTGCCTGGGGTAGAGGCAATCCTCGGCATGGACGTACTCTGCCGGATGGGGGGGCGTCATTGTTGACACAAATGGACGCGTTGAGTTCGGTGACGACCACTGTGCAGCGGGTGCGAACCCGGAAACCTCGCCATGTGATGGAGGTGGAGTGGCTGAGTGCGAGATCAGCGATCAAGACTTCATCGCAACATTTTGCGATGGTAGGTGGACTGCCAGATGGAAGTGGACGACGGGGCCTTTGTGCTTGCAGAATCGAGTCGGGAGGTATGCCACCAAATTAACGGAGTCACAGGAGGCGTCCTTTGAGGACGAAGTGGAGAGGTGGATCAAGGAGGGGATTCTCGTGCCATGGAAAGAGGAACTTAAAGGAGGTCTGTTACCTCTCATGGCGGTGATCCAGCCGACCAAGGATAAGGTCCGCCCCGTGTTGGATTACCGGGAACTGAACAAACATGTGTCTTGCCACACAGGGGGTGACGTCATAGACTTTTGTGCAGAAACCATGCGGAGATGGAGACAGAAGGTTGGGGCGTCCACAATTGTTGATCTGAAGTCAGCGTATCTGCAAATCCATGTCGAGCAAGATCTCTGGAAATATCAGCTGGTACAATTCAAGAAGAAGACGTACTGCTTGACGCGTTTGGGTTTTGGGTTGAATGTCGCGCCCAAAATCATGACTGCAATACTAAAGCGGGTGTTGAAAGAGGAGGAGGACGTAAATGAAGCAACCGACTCCTATGTAGATGACATACTGCTGGATGAGACAGTGGTGCCAGCACCAAGAGTAGTGGAACAGCTCAGGAGGTTTGGTCTAACAGCAAAGGCCCCTGAGCTGTTAAATGGCGGTGCGGCTTTGGGACTCCACTTAGAGGAAGATGCAATGGGAGAGCTGCGGTTCACGAGAGGGAACGCTATTCCAGAGGTCGCGGACAGAATGAGCAGGTGACAATTGTTCTCGATTTGCGGGAAGTTGGTGGGCCATTACCCTGTAGCTGGGTGGCTCAGAGCAACCTGCATTTATGTGAAGAGAAAAGCAGGAGGAGTGAAATGGGAGGACAGCGTTGGCGAAAATGTGGTGGCTGTGATGCGAGATGTCCTAAAGGAGGTGGATAAGGAGGACCCAGTGAGAGGAAGGTGGAGAGTCCCTAAGACAGAAAAAGGGGTCGTATCGTGTGACGCAAGTAGCATTGCCACTGGCGTCGCAGTTGAGATTGGAGGTGAGGTGGTGGAGGACGCGGCCTGGCTTAGGAAAGCGACAGACTTCTCCCACATCAACGTAGCCGAGTTGGACGCAACTATCAAGGGCATAAACCTGGCATTAAGGTGGAGACTGAAAGAGGTGGAGCTACGTACAAATTCAGCGACCGTGCTGAACTGGGTGCAGGCGGCTGTGACAGAACAGCGGAGAGTAAAGACAAAAGGTGCTTCGGAAATGATCATCATGCGTAGAGTCGGGATCCTACGAGAGTTAATCGCCGAATTTGGATTGAAAGTCAGTGTTTCGTTCATACCTTCCGCCAAGAATAGGGCAGACAGCCTAACGAGGGTGAGAAGAGGGTGGATGGAAGCCTTGGACGAAACGACAGAGAGTGCTGATGAAACATGCTGCATGACCCATGAGGAAGTCAAGGACCAGCACTCTATGCACCACATGGGAGTTGACAGGACTTTGCATCTAGTCCGCAAGGTAGATCCCAGTGTTGCGAGGGAGGTCGTGCAGAAAGTAGTCCAGCAATACGTGCGGTGTCAATCGATAGATCCGGCACCGGCGTCACATCATCACGGAGAGCTCCAGGTGGGCGAAAATTGGAAGAGACTTGCCGTCGATGTCACCCACTATCGAGGGGCTCAATATCTAACCATGATTGACTGCGGACCAAGTAGGTTCGCGATTTGGAGGGAGTTGAGGAGAGAGACGGCTAGTGAGGTGGCAAGCACAATGAATACAGTGTTTCTGGAACGTGGACCCGTAGACAAAGTCTTGATGGACAATGGGGCGGCTTTCCGATCAGGAACAGTCAGAGAGATGCTGGAGAGATGGAACATCAGACAATACTTCAGAGCCGCGTATAGGCCGGAAGGAAACGGCATAGTGGAAAGAAACCACAGGACCATCAAAGCGTTGGCTGAGAGAGGGGGAACCGCACCAGGAGAGGCCCTGTTCTGGTACAACATGACTCCCAGATCAGGGCAGGTAAGGGAGACGGTGCCACAAGAACAGATATATCGATATGTCTGGCGGCATCCAAGCGTTCCGCCACCGGAACAGAGTCGAGCAACCAGGAGCACAGTGCAACTAGAAGATGAAGTGTGGGTAAAGCCGCCTAGTGCGCGATGTACACCACAATGGGCGAGAGGAACAGTTACAGCCAGGAATTCGGACAGTAATGTGTCTGTCGATGGCGTGCCGAGACACGTTCTGGACCTAAGACCTGTGGAGAGGCATGAGACGGAGTTGCAAGAGAGGCCAACAGCGACCGATCTGAATGGAGGTGTGCGTGAAGGGTCACCACGTAGATCACAGCGAAGCCGGCGACCTCCAGTGTGGACTTCAGACTATGTGATGTGATCAGAGCTCAGGGGGTGATGTTGTATATTTGAATGAGACGACGACAAACGTACAACTTACCTCGTGTGGGGAGCCGGGCACAACGAAAGAAAAGAAAGAGAAGGAGCAATGCGTTTTTATGGGAAGGAAGTACTTCCGGCGAAAACGGAAGTACTTCCGTCGGAAACGGAAGTGCTTCCGGCGGAGACGGATTGTGGGAAGGAGGCCGCACTATAAGAGCAATCAATGTTTGGGTAAGAGCGGGGGGCAGTTGCCTGAGAAACACGTAGTGCCGTCGTCTAAAGTGATAGAAGGAAGAAGAGAGAGAACGAAAGGGAAAGAGAAGAAGGAGAGAAAGAGGAATTTATTTTTTATTTCGGGTTGCTACCTACTGCCCGAAACTTTATTTGTTTTCTATATTAGTTTTTAAAAATCTGCAAAGAAATAAAATTTTAGTTGTTAGGATAACAGCTCTTTTTATTCTTCAATTAAAAATATGAGTTATTCCACTTTTTTAACTTATATAGAAACAGAAATAATATTTTAGTTGTAAGGGAGGCAATTCTTTTTATTCTTCAATTAAAAATATGGGTTATTCAACTTTTTTAACTCATACAGAAAATGAAATCAAATGTTAGTTGTAAAGAAGGCAATTCTTTTTATTCTTCAATTAAAAATATGAGTTATTTCACTTTTTAAACTTATAGAGAAAAAGAAATCAAATTTTAGTTGTAAGGGAGACAGCTCTTTTTATTCTTCAATTAAAAATATGAGTTATGCAAAAACTCATACAGAAAATGAAATCAAATTTTAGTTGTAAGGGAGGCAATTCTTTTTATTCTTCAATTAAAAATATGGGTTATTTCACTTTTTAAAAACTTATATAGGAAAATAAATCAAATGTTAGTTGTAAGGGAGACACTTTTTTTTATTCTTCAATTAAAAATATGAGTGATTCACGTTTTTAAAACTTATATAGAAAAAGAAATAAAATTTTAGTTGTAAAAAAGGCAATTCTTTTTATACTACGATGAAAAGTATTAGTTATTTCACTTTTTAAACTTATAGAGAAAAGAAATACAATTTTAGTTGTAGGGGAGACAACTATTTATTCTTCAATTAAATATATGAGTTATTCCGATTTTTAAAACTCATACAGAAAAAAGAAATCAAATTTTAGTTGCAAGGAAGACACTTCTTTTTATTCTTCAATTAAAAATATGAGTCATTCCACATTTTTTAACGCATACAGAAAAAAAATCATATATTTAGTCTTCCTCTGATGTCATCGGATCTAAACCTTCATTTAAGACTCAGATTACACATCTAGTGTATCGTTTTCCCATTATTTCTATCCATGCAACGCATGTCCTCAACCCTCACTGCTCAGGTTTCATTTTAATCCATCATCATACTGCGTACACATGCCTGATAGAATTTTCCTTTGTCGACAGGGGTAACGCTCTGCTGGTTAGTAATGGCAAAAGTTCCCTGAAGAAAAGTAATTAATCTCTCTCTATATAAAGCTTATCTATTCTTATACTAAAACTGAGTTAATCAACGTTTGTTTCCTTTTGGCTTACTTTAACTAGAAAAATACTCGTCCCAGGATGGGTAAAATTAATTTCACAAAAAGAAGAGCTTTGCACCACTTTTATGTCCCCTTACGAAGACTAAAATCAACATATAATGATATTAAGCCTTATGTCTAGAATTCTTATTCTAATTTTGATAAAAATCCATTATATGATTTTGATAAAAATCCATTATATGATTTTGATTCTAGAAAATGTGTATAATTTAAAGCTTACAATTAAGGGATCTGAAGAAGAAAATGAAATTCAAGGAATCTTGTTTAATTTTTGTACAATGACTATGGATGAAATTCAATGCAAATCTGAAATATTTGAATTTTTGAATAAGAGGTTGTGCCCATATTACAACCCTTTAAAATACTTCAAAGGAACTGAAATTTGGGGAATATTTGGTAATTGTGAAAATTTCACAAAACTCGGAGGTATCTGCATTTTCACAAAGGGTTTCTACTTCCTTTTTACCCTTTTTGCATAAAACTAAATTAAACTAAATATAGCCCACGTTACAACCCGTTAAGCTGTGTTCCAAAATTCACAGATTAATTAGTTTATGAGTAAATTATGTACATACAAACATATACACATACCTAACTTTATATAAATAGAGATTATACAAAATGTATGCTAAAATATTTCTTAGTTTTGGGATTGAGTTATATTTGAAAAAAAAATCTATTTTAACTGTTCTAATAGGCCGTAAATTGTAATTAACTGAACAAGTCACCCATCTCTAACTTAGCTATCGATGTATATCTTTTGCCCATTTTCACTTCTCTCTAATAGTGTTTAATGTCTCTGTGAGCATTTAAAGAAAGAATGACTCTCTCTTTTCAGCTAATTTATATAATGTGTTCGTACACACCGTAAACACATATGTAAATTAGATGGCACACAAATAGGTCGCTTTAATTCTATATTATCCATAAGGATATTATAAAAGTAAAGAGACTTATTCGTTTTATGCAAGAAGAATTTATTAACAAATATATCAGAGTTTATGAATTTTTTAATGAAATCAACTGTTAAGCATAAGGGTGAGTAATGTGGGCTATATTCAGTTTAATTTAGTTTTGTTCCCCGAGGACAAAGGGAGACTGAAAGTCTTTCGTGAAAATGTTAACCGTAGGTATTAGATATACAGGGTGGGCCAAAATAAGGGTCCTATCTTTAAATTTGAATAACTTGAATTTGAATAACTTCCACAAAATAAAAGTTAAACTCACCAAACATTATGTGTGTGTAGACTGACCCTTCCGAGATTTTTTGAAATAAACAAAACAAATTTTAGCCGAAAAACACTTCTTAAAACTTACAAAAACTAAAGTATTGTTTTTTACACTGTTTTGAGTTTTTTAAGCAAAAATAATGTTTTCTAAATGAGGGTACGTTCCTTAGCGCTAATACGGCTCATGCTTGCTTCGGAAGGGGTCCTTTACTTATTCTAAAAAAAAAAATTTTTTAAATCAATAAATAAAAAAGTTATGAATTTTTAAAAATAGGACCCTTATTTTTGCCCACCCTGTACATTAATAATATCCCCAAAGTTTCAGTTTCTTTGGAGTATTTTAAAGTGGCTGCTTCTGTTTAAAGGGCCGGAAAAAAATGTTTAATTTTGAAGAGTCAAATGACAGGGGAAGATAATTCAGGATTTATCTAAAAATGTATTTTAACGCTCTGAACTTGCAATATTCAACCAGAGATAATGCAAAAATAATAGACTTCTTGCAAGTGTACAGATTAATTTCAGGTGCGGAGATTTCATTTATTTCAAAAACTTTATTTCCTATGTTTCACGTATTTTTCCTTTCATTTACATATTTTTCTATTTTTTACTTTTTGTGATACTTAATTTATTTCAATAAATCTTTAAAAAAAATTTTGGTGCCGAATACCATTAAGCGATGTGATTGTTTGCTTCCTAAATAATCCTTTTACGTATATATTTTTTTACTTTATTTTAAGTTAATTAAAATTCATAGCAGTAAAATACCTTTGAAGATAAATCCTGGGAGAACACTTTGAATTATCTCCCCATGTCATTTGACGGCAGATGGGAAGGACATGGAGGACTGCTGGCTTCCGGTGAAAAAAGCTTGAAGAAAGTGTATACGGATGCCTGAAAGTGATGCAACAATTTTTTTTTATGGTGGAAACTCTGTATGATATAATATTTCGGGAACTCTTATCGTCTTCAGAACCGTGCTCAACTCAAGTTCAAGCCAGACCATCTTGATACAGGTATTACATAACATTGTAACATTGTGTAGATAAACAGATATATGTGTGTTTGTGAAAAAAAAAAAAAAATAAATAAATAAATATATCTATATATATGTGTATGTATGTGGCAAATCAATAGATCGATGAGACGAACGGTCATTGAGGAAAAGTGCTAGCCTGTTTTAGCTACCCCTTTTCTTTCTAGGTTCGTTCGGCTTACTCTCTCCTCTTCTTCTTCTTCTTTTTCTTTCTTTCTTTCTTCTTGAAGAGGGGTCACAGTACCGGTCAAAACTTTACAAATAAATGATAACAGATGTGGCCGAAAGATGAACTTAGAAAAGTGTTCACACAGGTTTATCAAGTGGGTGTGAAAATAGACTTTTAATAAAAAACAGGGAATTATCTGAAAAAGATTAGTTCTCTTGGCGAGACCAGACAACGCGCCTCGCTACCAATGAAGACAGCAACAATCCACTTGTAAGCACGCCTGCTGTCTCCCCCGCAAGAACAAGCTTAACCAAAAACACACACGCACACACGCATACTAAACTTTAAGGACAAAGTTGACACATCGTGTCGTTTAAAACTTTTTTTATCCTTCAAACTTTATTGTTAAATTTTACATTTTTGTAAAATTGTTTACATATAAAAGTTTTTATTCTTTTACTTTGCAGTTTCTTCTTTTTATTAGCAATATTATATTGTTAAAAGTTAGCACTCGCTAACTGGTGATCCTTGTAATCGAATCGGTCTCAATTTACCTACACAAAATCAATTGTTTAGTGTGGTGGCTTGGTAATCCCTAAAAACGCGACCGTCATCAAAAATACCAGACCCCAAGCAGGGAACCACAGCCAACCCCACAATTGGTGAGCTCCGACGTCGAACATGCAAATAACTTTCTGATCAAATGCAAAACATGTAGAGTAAAAGAAGAAAAAAAAAAAAAAATAATAATAATAGTAATAATTCGGAGAAGAATTGAAGGAAACGGACACAGCTTAAAATACATGTATATATATATATATATATATATATATATAGATGTATATAAGGGTGTGTGTGTGCAAAAAGAAATAAAAATAAACAATCAAAAACATAAACAAACAAAAAGAACATTTGTGTGTGATTCTACAAACAAAATCCTTCGAGGCTAAGCAAGAACATTTGTGAACAAAAAAAAAAAAACGAAACATCTTTCAACAAGCAAGAACTTTCATAAAAAAAAAAGAAACAAAAACAAAAAAAAAAACAACAAAAAAACGAAAGGAGAAAATAAAGCATCTGACGGTGAGTCCCCACTTCTTTTCTTGTCTATATTTCCTGACTATTTACCTTTCCTTCTGTCACATACTTTGATTTTGTCACTAGTAGGGTGTAAAAAAAAAAAAAATTTTTTAAATAAAAATAATAATAATTTTGTTTAGAAAAATATGGAAGCGCAACATGTTAGTGTCAAACCACCACAGTTTATGGAAACTAGTGTTGGAGGGTGGTTCGCCGTACTCGAAGCACAATTTCACCTCAGGCACGTAACAGCGGATGACACAAAATTTTATATTGTCATTAGCGCACTCCCGCCTGATGTGGTAACTAACATACCAACATCAGTTCTGGATTCACGCGACTATGGTAAATTGAAGGAGTCAATATTGTCTGCGTATGAGAAAACCAGACCTGAGCTCCTGGAGAAATTAATGAGGAACACCACGCTAGCTGGTCGCCCTTCGTTATACCTCCAGGAAATGTTGACGATAGCAAGTAGGATAGGAGCCAGCGAAGAAATAGTCAGACATAAATTTATCCGGGCTCTTCCTCATCAGATAGCACCAGTAATAGCAGCCCACACTGAAATGCCGTTAGTCGAGTTAGGTCGATTGTCCGACAACCTGATGCCATTAATAGAGAATGCATCAGCATTTCAAGTGACTGACAACCAAACTCGGACAGGCTACTACCAAAGACAGCCGAATCAAAATAGGGAAACGACTCCCATGAGTTTACGTCCTTATAGTAAAAATCAAAAACCAAAGGTCTGTAGAGCACATCTCTATTTTGCAGAGCAGGCCCGGACGTGTAAACCATGGTGTAGATGGCCGAAGAAAAAAGGCAATCTACAAATATTGCCTAACTCTCGTCCTTCTTCTCCAAGCCCTAGCGATTCGGAAAACTAGAAAGGCGGACTGCGCTTGCTCCCTCAGGTTCGCCTTTATTAGAAGTTACTGCAAAAATAGGAGCCACTAAAATAAATTTTATTATAGATACAGGGGCCAGTATTTCCATTTTACCGCGTTCTGCAGTAAATGGTGTTACCTTGGAACCAACCCCTGTACATATCTCTACGGCTAATGGAGAGAAAATACATTGTCATGGACAAACAAATTTAGAAGTGAGGATACCATGTTTAAGAAGATCTTTCCAATGGACTTTTGTGATCGCTGATGTCACCAACCCATTATTAGGATTTGACTTCTTAAATAAATTTAGCATTATTGTAGATTGCAAAAATAGATGCCTCCGAGACGAAATAACCGAACGAGAGGTAAAAGTAAAGGCAGTAACCGAAACTATTAACATAGTAATTAATAAAGTAAACCTAACTGGAAGTGTGCGCGATATAATAAATAAGTATGATAGTGTGATCTCCCCTCAGAGCGATACAAGTAAAAGCTACGGTGGAGTTTATCACAGAATTGACACGGAAAGTCATGTACCAGTCTTTGCTAGGGCTAGGCAACTTTCCGGTCTTAAGTTTGATGCAGCTCAAGCAGAATTTAAGAAACTGCTAAATACAGGAGTAATCCAGCCTTCAAGTAGCGAGTGGGCATCCCCGCTACATTTAGTAAAGAAATCGGATGATACATATCGAGCGTGCGGTGATTTCCGTGCGCTGAATAGTATTACCAAGACAGACCGCTATCCGATACCCAACATAAACTCATTCAGTTCACGGCTAGCTAATAAATGCTATTTTTCGAAGGTAGATTTGACTTCTGCATATCATCAAATAAAGGTACACCCAGACGACGTGCCTAAGACAGCCGTCGCTACTCCTTTTGGCTTGTTTGAATTTAATTACATGCCATTTGGTTTGAAAAATGCTGCTGCTACATTCCAGCGATATATGGATAAAATATTTTTCGAGTTAGATTGTGTGTTCATCTATCTGGATGATATATTGATTTTTAGTGACAGTGAACAACAACACAAGGAAGACTTAGATAAAGTATTTAAAATTCTTAGTGACAATAACTTAAAGATTTCCTTAGCTAAGAGTATATTCAATGTAACAGATTTAGATTTCCTAGGTTTTCACGTAAGCAAAGAAGGCTTGTTACCTACTTCAAAGAAAATTAAAGAACTGGAGGCCTTCCCAGTACCCAACGATTCAAAAAGCTTACGTAGGTTTTTAGGGATGACAGGTTTTTACCGTAAATTAATCCCTAATTATGCAGCTATAGTATTGCCACTGTCCGAACGAATGAGGTTAGACCCTAAGTCAAAGCTCGGACTTAATGAGAAAGAAACTGACGCTTTCAAAACTATAATTAGTAAATTGTCAGAAATTACAGCATTAGCCCATCCACAGTCTTCAGTCACCGAGTACCACCTAGTGACGGATAGTAGTCAATACGCAACTGGCGCTGCATTACACCAACTAATAAATAAGAAACCGGTACCCATAGGATTCTTTTCTAAGAAATTGTCCCAAGCTCAAGCCAAATATTCAACATTTGACAGAGAGTTACTGGCAGCTTATTTTGCAGTGATACATTTCCGTCACCTCATAGAAGGTCGTCATGTAACATTGTTCACGGATCATAAGCCGTTATGTGGAGCCTTTTATAGTCAAACACCGGCAAAATCGGATCGACAGCAACGACACTTGTCAGTACTTGCCGAATATATTGCTGATATAGCATATATTAAAGGCGATCAAAATGTAGTTGCGGACTGTATGTCTCGACCTGCATTAGCTGTGCAAGTAGATGCCTGCGATTTGACAGAAATAGCTCAGACACAAAAAGGGGATGATGAAATAAAATCATACCCAGATTTAAAAGAATATTTGGTATCAAATGAAGTAGGCTCAGTCCTATGTGATACTTCAACTATGTACTCCAGACCGTTTATCCCGAAAAATCTTCGTAGATCCATTTTTGATAGCCTACACGGTTTAGCGCATCCCGGAACGGGAGCGTCTATAAAAATGGTTAAGTCCAGATATTTTTGGCCGAATTTGGATAAAACTATCAAACAATTCTGTGCAGAATGTGTTGTATGTCAACAAGCTAAAGTTCACAGACACACTAAATCTGCTGTCCAGAATTTTGAATTGCCATCTGCACGTTTCCAAACAGTGCATATAGACATCGTCGGCCCATTACCCTTAACGCGCAGTGAACCGGACCCGTATCTGAGTCCATATAGATATCTACTGACCTGTATCGATCGTGCAACGCGCTGGATTGAAGTACAGCCTATGACTGAAATAACTGCACAGTCGGTAGCAGAAGCATTTATTAATGCATGGATATCTAGATTTGGAGTTCCACTGCATGTTGTAACGGATCGAGGCAGTCAATTTGAAAGTGAATTATTCCAGGAATTAGCCAAGGTGATAGGTTTTTACCGATTAAGAACGACTTCATATCATCCTCAAAGCAACGGATTGATTGAAAGAGCACATCGTACGCTAAAAGCAGCGATAATGGCTCGAAAAGAATCATGGATGAAAGCTATACCTATAATTCTACTTGGTATACGCAGTATCCCTAATGAATCAGGCTTTTCACCTTTTACTTCTGTTACTGGAGCACCAATATTGATCCCTCAGCAATTGGTGCACAGACCAGGCGTAGAAAAGGAAACACCTGTAAATCATAAATACATACGTGATTTGTGTGATTCGATGTCCCAATTTGATGCACTCAGCTGCGATAAAGGACATCACCATGCAAATACAAAACCTTTCATACCAAAAACTCTACTTTCCTGTGAAAAAGTATGGCTTAGAGTCGATCGAGTGAGAAAACCATTAGAAGCGCCTTATTCAGGTCCTTATAAAGTTCTGACTCGATCAGCTAAACATTTTCAGATCGATATGAGCAATGGTACTCATACTCATGTATCGATAGATAGGTTAAAACCTTATATAGAACCAACTAGCAATAACGACAAAACTAGGACTACTAAGAAAGCACAGACAGATGCGTGCACAACTAACAAAGAAGATATCGAAACAAATACCGCTGACGAAGTCGATAAAAATATTGCTAGTAAAACATATGAGTCTAGATCTGGTAGAAAAGTTACATGGAAGAAAAATAACGAATTTTTTTATTTTTAATAACTATTCAAAAGTATGACTAATTATAATAAGACAGAGGACTAGATATAAGTATAAGAATAATGCGAAAACAAAACAAAGGAGATTACAAAATAAATAAATAAATAAAAGTAAAATTGAAATAGGGTAGTGTCTATCAGTTAAGCTCCGCTTACTGGTGGGGGACTATTGTGGCAAATCAATAGATCGATGAGACGAACGGTCATTGAGGAAAAGTGCTAGCCTGTTTTAGCTACCCCTTTTCTTTCTAGGTTCGTTCGGCTTACTCTCTCCTCTTCTTCTTCTTCTTTTTCTTTCTTTCTTTCTTCTTGAAGAGGGGTCACAGTACCGGTCAAAACTTTACAAATAAATGATAACAGATGTGGCCGAAAGATGAACTTAGAAAAGTGTTCACACAGGTTTATCAAGTGGGTGTGAAAATAGACTTTTAATAAAAAACAGGGAATTATCTGAAAAAGATTAGTTCTCTTGGCGAGACCAGACAACGCGCCTCGCTACCAATGAAGACAGCAACAATCCACTTGTAAGCACGCCTGCTGTCTCCCCCGCAAGAACAAGCTTAACCAAAAACACACACGCACACACGCATACTAAACTTTAAGGACAAAGTTGACACATCGTGTCGTTTAAAACTTTTTTTATCCTTCAAACTTTATTGTTAAATTTTACATTTTTGTAAAATTGTTTACATATAAAAGTTTTTATTCTTTTACTTTGCAGTTTCTTCTTTTTATTAGCAATATTATATTGTTAAAAGTTAGCACTCGCTAACTGGTGATCCTTGTAATCGAATCGGTCTCAATTTACCTACACAAAATCAATTGTTTAGTGTGGTGGCTTGGTAATCCCTAAAAACGCGACCGTCATCAAAAATACCAGACCCCAAGCAGGGAACCACAGCCAACCCCACATGTATACATTGTATTAAGGGTGAAACTATTTAATTTGTTCCACCATGATATGTCTTATTTGCTCCAACTTGTGTCTATCCGTCACACATCTGCATTGTATTGCCTTCTAAGTATCACATTTCTATATATAAGTCAGTTTTAGTGAAGAAATGTTCATTTGGTAAAGTTTATGCAACTCACGTTCTTTGATAGAAAATGTTCAGTAAATAAGCAGACACGACGGCTTAAGGTGTGTATGTCTATACTTGTTAGTGTGTGAGTCATAGACAGTGTATGTGAGTAAATGGCAATGTGATACTGTGTGTGTAGGTAGGGTTACTTTGTTCTGTTATTGTGTGTTTGTCATAGCAATTTGCTTCTGTTCGCCTGACCTATTGTCAGTGCGTATGGATATGTGCGCGAGATAAGGAAAACTTATACGTGCGTTTTGAAGTGTTCTTTTCTTCTCGCCTCCCCCTCGGTCAAAGACATGGGGAGGGGAGTAGACGTTCTTTGGTCCTTTGAGGTGCGAGGTGCGGCAAATTAAATCTCTCTGTCTGTTAGCTGTTTATTTAATCAGCAGGGAAGCAGTCGCAAGGCAATGTGTTCAACAGACGGGAAGTCCTTCCGAAGAAGCTCTCTCTATGAAAATTCCGCCTGATGCGAGGAACATGGAGGGAGAAAGGAAAGTCGTGTTTCCGATGTGATAACAACATGAGTTCCTGCTGTGAATGTCTTACAAGGACGAAATCAGTCGAGCATCTTTCCATGGTAATAACGATAGAGCAGAGAGAGACTAGCAACGTCTCTTCTGTGAGAAAGGGGTTCGCTTTTGTATTTAGATTTCCCCTTTTTCATCAATCTATCGTCGTTGCCACACATTCTTTGCTGTAGTCGCTAGTCAAAGGGAGATAACTAAGAGAAGATAACATAATGGAGTAAGCTCCCTTGTTTGAGATATAAATTAAGCTGAAGTTTCTTATAATACTCTTCTTCTGCACGCCAGCTCAACTGGAAAAAATATGCCTATACTTTAAATTGTAATATAAACTATTAAAAGTTTCTCTTTTGAACCAGAGAAAGCTTTATATATATATATATATATATATATATATATATATATATATATATATATATATATATATATATATATATATATATATATAAATTACTTATCACTAAATATACGAGTATTTATTTACCTCCTCTCCAGGAGGTTAGGCACAAGGCCAGTTTTATCTTACTTCCACAAGTAAGATGTGACCCAAGGTCGGGTCGGGAAAGTTGGGTTTGAAAAGCCAGTGCCCGAGAAAGTGAGCACTCTGGCCATTAAAAATTGCCTGGGCAGCCCCGTCGGCATTCCCCGATAGAGGCGCCTCAGGCAGTAAGCAATAAACTTACTCCTCCTCAAAGAGGGGAGGCAAAGCCTGGGAGGGTGGACCTCCTAGATCTGCACAGGACCGACCCATAGACCGGCGTAAATCAAGTCCCGAAGGCCAAGACAATACTAGTCTATGGGGTGCAGTATCCATCGGAACAGATACTACACTTTGATCTTAGCCAAAAGGCCAAGCCCAAAAAATAAAAATCACTAAATATACGAGTAGCGCTAATCCAAGGGAGATAATTAAAGGAAGATCAAATAAGAGAGTAATCTCCCTTACTTTCATCATCTGAGATTTAAATTAAGCTGAAGTTTCTCATAATTCTACTATTGAGCTGGAAAAAATATGCCTTTGATTTAAATCGTAACATCAATTATTAAAAGTTACTCTTTTTAACCAGAAAAGTTCTATAATATATAAAATTATTACAGGTAAAAAGAAAAACACATGTACATAAATTTATACTTCTACTACTACTACTACTACTACTACTACCACTAATAATAATAATAATAATAATAATAATAATAATAATAATAATAATAATAATAATAATAACTTAATAAATTAATCAGCTGCAATCTTAAGGAAAATCCTCGAGTGCGGAAACCAACCCGCATACGCTACGAATGGTAACCAGTCACATGTAAGTTACAAGAAGAAGAAAACAAAACCGTATGAACCAAGGAACAGAAACTGCAAGAAACATCAAGAAACATCATAATGCAAAAAAAATATATAATAATTGCGCCGGCCAAGGTGATGATTCTGGTGTTGGTATTAGTTTCCCCGATGTTTTTCTAGTTAGAAATCTTTCTGGAAAGACATCGGGTACTTACGGGGAGGACCACGAGAAGGTTGCCAACATCCCTAAGAGAAAGTGGTACTGTGGAACATACAGGATTCGAACTTGGAACACCCAGGTCTTCAGTCCGTGTCGTTATCCACTCAACCACCGTCACCTCCAGGCCTAGGCTGACACCACACAAAATAGTGGTTTAGGGTCAAGGAGGATGAGAACACCGAGGAGGGACAGCACAAACCAGACCTCCACTGGAAGAGCGCGGAGAGTGCTGGGATCTTGGGGAGGCTTATTGCCACCCAAATCCCAGAGAAGACCAATAGTCATTACTAGCGAGAAATCAATGGTAAGCGGCTGTTGCAATACCACAAGGTCATTTGCGGTTGTTATCGAAAAAAGGTGAAGAGTACTGAAAATTTGGGGAGGCTTGTTGTCATCCAGAGTCCAGGGAACACCACTGGTTCCTGTCGGTGAGCAATCACTGACGGTGACCTGTGTGAGAACTCCTAGTGAATAATAATAATAATAATAATAATAATAGTAGTAATAGTAGTAGTAGTAGTAGTAGTAGTAGTAGTAGTAGTAGTAGTAGTAGTAAAATCAAATAAATAATGAGAAAATATATAATGGAGTAGATCCAGAAAAGTATATATATTATATAAATTTCTTTAAGTTAACACAAAGGTTTATGTTATATTTATGAATTTTGAGTAAAAAGCATACAATGTATCAGTTAAATGAATATTAGATGCATTTTAATTTTTTCAGCCTGACTGTAGAATTTTTATACATTGTTGAATATCAGTGATATTTTGAATATCATGAAAATATATGTTCTTGAAATGTGCAGAAACAATAAAAAAAACAATTGAATAAAAGTGTTTTTTTAAGGTAATATGGAATGTTACTCTGAATAAGTAAGGTTTACATGATGTTATATACATATATATATATATATATATATATACATATATATATATATATATATATATATATATATATATATATATATATATATATATATAGTCATCCACAGAAAGCTGTTCCGTCTTTTCAAGACTCATCAGTGTGGCTAGATGTAGCGATATTTGAAACCTGGACTCCAGTTGTTATGCCGATTTGGCATACATTAATTGATACGTAACAAGAAATAAGAAGAGAAAACCCAAGGTCTCCATTTAAAGATCTATATTGACAATATGCAATCCAAGAAGATGGAAACAGACTGTGTTGTTTGCGGATTAACTAGAAGAAAATCCACTTCCTTGTTTGAATGCCTCAAGGGCATAATAATGTTCAATAGTTTAATTTCCGAAAGAGATGGCTCTAATTTCTTTCTCTGCTGCGGAGAATAACACATCTTCATTGTCAGAGATTCGTAGAAAAATAAGGCTCGTGTAGACCACACAAGAAATTGAAAATATGTCTGGTATGGAGTTTTGACCACTCAGAATTCGAATTGTTCACTTGGAAAAGTAATGGCTCGACAGATACGAGGTTCCCTGCTGTGGCTATGACCCATATGAGTTTTTTCAAAATAATGTCTATCTAGATAAGGGACCACCTAGGCAGTAGTTTTTTTATGTTCACAGATTGGCAGCAGATTAGCCTTTTCAAGTGGATAGTTGGATGGTTTACCACAAAGGACTCGAATATCTATATATATTTCAGCAGATGGACAGGGTAGGGCAGTTGGTTGGTTGTGTGTCTCACAGTTAATCGGCACTCTGGGCATCTCATCATCAGTTGAGGTTTGTATGCCTCAGAGAGAAATAGGTCTTTAGGTTCTTAGCTAATGGATAGTGTTCAGTTACATTTGATTTTTGCTTCGGTCAGCCTAAAAGTTTTGGTTTGCAAACCTGTTGTTCAGTGCAAGTATCATTGTAAGATCTCTCAAAATGAAATTTTGTTACTTGTTTTAAACTGAAGTTGCAATTTTGTTTGGAGGGAGAATGCTTCTGTTGCAGCACTGACTGAGACCACGTAATGTCGAGCACCGACTTCGGACTAGCACAACTAGCGGACGATCACGGTCTGTGCAGTGTACGCATATAGATGCACGTTCACACTTGTACAAAATGTTTGTTTTTTGTCACCAATTCGAGTGATCGTCCTGTGATTGGTCAATTTCAAGTGCCGGGACCAATCAAATGATCTCATTTGAATCCTCTGCCGATAGTCGATGGACGCACCATTTTATTAATTTATTCATTTAGTAATGAGATATCACTTATCAAGGCTAAAACTCACTTGGGGATAATGGTTAATGAGATGGATAGATCGTTGGTTGAATGATGAAGAATATTATGAAAGGATTTAAAATGAACAAAATTTTATTACTTATGAAGACAGGTTTATGACAAGTATTTGTTGATATTGGATTTGAAAATGATCATGTTGTAGCCTGCAGAGAAACAGTCCCTTGGTAACGTGTTCCACAGATAGGACGTTCCAGCTATCGTGTTCAATTAATCGTATACAATGAATTCTTTACAATGTCTTTATGCATTAAATAATACAAAAGAAAGGTTGATGTGCCCCCCACCCCTTCAATTTTCCAGCCATGGGGGCCAGGGTCTGCACTCATAAGCAACTAAAAAAATGTAGAATTTCATTGGAAAGGGGGTGATTTAGAAAAGGGTGTGAATCTACAATACCTCTTTTCTTTTCATACTGAAAGTATCAACTAATATGTTTTAAAGGAGGCAGAAAGACATTCATTGATGAAACAAAGGTCTTCTACATCCGCTACCCATGAATCGTTTGAAGTATGGCAAAATTAACATTTTCAGAGAGAAAAGAAAAGGAGGCTAAGCAAGGCAAGACAAAACGTGGCAGAGAGAGAGAGAGAGAGAGAGAGAGAGAGGGGAAAGGAGAGAAAAACAGGAAAAGAGAAAGAAAAAGAAAATCGAGCCAAATGGGGAAAAATAAGGACGAAAAGCTCTAGCGATTCAGCTTTTTTTATATAAAAAAAGCAGAAAACTTACATTCCTGAAACATATATAATTTATATACATACTAGTATACATCTACATATACATCTACATATATATACATCTATATTATATATATATAAAATATATATATATATATTTTATATATATATCTATATATACATATTTTTTGATATATTTTGATATTATTTTGATTTTTGATATATATATCTATATATACATATACTAGTATACATCTACATATACATCTACATATATATACATATACATATACATCTACATATAAATACTAGTGTACATCTTCCATGAAAAATGATGGAAAAATAATTTATGCTTCGCCAGTGTTTGCACTAATATTCATATAAAATCATAGAATTACGTCACTCATTTAATTTTTATGCATAAATTATTATCATTTCTGATGACCTAAAGACAAAAAAAAACATCAACCACTGACTTTTTATTCAGAGTGAAGGCTTTCTTTCTGAATTCATTTCAGACAATGGGGATTGTCTGTTTTACTATTTGCAGAATCGTCGGAGGGCTTCTTTTTTGATCTGGGTCTCTGCACTGTGGAAGAAGCTGCCAGAAGTTTCTGTCTGCCTGCTAACGTCCAAACAGTTCAAGTCGGTGCTGGATGCATCATGGTCATTAGTCTTTGGATAATTACCCCTCACTTGAGCAGGATGTGAGGAGACCCGATTCTAGTGTACAACATCATCAACAGGAATTTAAATCCATCTTTTCATGAGTTTTTCACCTCAGTGCCAAGTCATGGTCGACATGGAACCCAACAAAAGACATCAGTGCTTTCGTCTGAACAGAAGAAAGGCAGCATTATCTCTGTGTGTTTCTGCTCTGTAGAACAACCTACCATATCCAGGTTTTAAATCAAGGGAGGCGCGAGAGCGCTCTATCCCTTAATAGACTTAAAAAACGGCCTATGCTGGAAATCTCATTTCTTTGATCAATCATAACTCAAAAACCAATAAACCAAATTAGTTAAAACTTTGCACAAAATTTTTATTTGATAGGTTCTACAGGGTGTCTCAAAAAATGTACTCACTCTTTGAATGACGAGAAAACCTTTATTTATGAACATAGAGAGAAATGAAATAGCTTCAAATACATGAAACAAATGTAATTGAAAAATCATGTTCGCAAATGTTCAAATTGATGTCCATTATAAATTTACTCACTCTTTTTTGTTTGTTTCAGATATTCTGAATTAATGAAGCCATGGCAGGAAATCAACTTAGTTTCGAAGAGAGAAAGGTTGTCCTGAAATGCTATTGGAAGACCGAAAACGCCACTGAAGTGCAACGCCGGTTCACAAGGGAATTCGCAAAACCGCCACCCACGCGCCGGACCATTGCGCGCATCAGAGACAAATTTGAAGCAGATGGAACCGTACAGAATACCAACAAACAACGTTCAGGACGACCACGGACATCTACGTCCCCTGAAAAAGAACTGCAGGTGCAGGAAACACTCTTTCGATCACCACAGAAATCACTTCGCCAAACTGCTCGGGAAACCCACATCTCAAAAGATAGCGTCAACCGCATAATGAAGCGTCTGCATTGGAAATGCTACATTCCAAGGCTGTGTCATGCTCTCAACGAAGACGATCCTGACCGGAGAGTCGAATTTTGTGAATGGTACCTGGCAAAATGTGAAGAAGATGTCGAGTTTGCACACAAAATTGTGTGGAGCGATGAACCAATTTTCAAATTAAATGGTGCCATTAACCATCATAATTGCACGTACTGGTGTCCTGCAAATCCTCACGTAACAATTGAACACCATGTAAACTTACCAGGAGTAACAGTGTGGTGTGGGATATCCGCATTGGGCATCATAGGACCTTTCTTTTTCAACGAAACTGTCAATGGTGAGAGCTACCTCAACTTGCTTCAGGAATTTGTTGGTCCACAAATTACAGAGAGGTTTGGTGCTGACGGCGATATTTACTTTCAGCAAGATGGAGCTCCTCCCCACTACCATCGCGATGTACGAGCTTACCTCGATGCAGTGTTTCCTGACACATGGATTGGACGAAGGGGCCCCAATGAATACCCTGCGCGTTCCCCAGACCTAACACCCATGGACTTTTTTTTGTGGGGATACTTAAAAGACAAAGTTTATGGCAACAAACCAAGGACAATTGATGCATTGAAATTGGAAATTGAAAGACACTGTCGTGATATTCCTAATGACATGTTTCGCGAAGTTTGCGAATCCCTTGGTGCGCGTTATCAGCTTTGTTTGAACAATAATGGTCATCAGTTTGAACATTTGCGAACATGATTCTTCAATTACATCTGTCTCATGTATTCGATGCTATTTCATTTCACTCTATGTTCATAAATAAAAGTTTTCTCGTAATTTTAAGAGTGAGTACATTTTTTTGAGACACCCTGTATAAGTGTGTAGAATTACAGCATCAAATGTGTAAAAATTTGGGAATTTCCTTGCTTTTGTACATTTAGTGTATATGGATTTTCATCTTAACCCTATTAAGGGCATATGATTTCAGTATACTGGCATTTATCATGGAATTGTCTTGGGCTTGGTCAAATATTCAGACTGTATATAGATGTACTTATCTTCTGTCATTTTACATGGCTTGTTGCACATTGCAATTTTTTTTGCAAATAAATTTGATTTGATTTGATTCTCACTTCCCCTCAACAGTTGAAATGGTTTCGCCCAGCACGTTTTTTTTTCTTACCAACTTTTTTTGTGACGGGATGGAAGTATATATATTCTAATAATACACTAAGTCAATTTCATGATCATACATACGTTATCACACTACACTTTTTTTGTAAAATATGGGATCGTTAGATCGCCGAAGATGCAAAATAATATTTAAAAAATGTTTATCTGATGTCGCTGGTGTGTCGAATGGGAAACGTAACTAAAATGGACTTTCTAAGCCTTCAGGCTAGGATCAAAATGTGGTATCTGATTTGTCCAAAGATGGTACAATATCTTGCAGGGCGTCCATAGAATGGAAATATGTCACAAACTCCAACAAATATATATATTCTGAAACTACATTAACCAGAGTACTTAGATAAGTATGTTTCAGTTTGAACAAAGTGGTATAATAATAATATCGTGGGGTCTGTGCTCACACCGGATGTACATAGAATAGAGATATGTCAGAGTTTATGACATAGGTTTTGGAACCCCCCCCCCCCATCACCAAACATATTCTGAAACTACATTAATCAGTGTACTAAGAAAGATTACAACTGTGGAATTTCCATGGGTCTCGCTAGTGAATAAATAAATATGGGTAGATGACTAATATCTTCTGGTTTACTCTTGTTTGATACCAAATGACACACTTCTGATGATGGGTGAAAACCATGAAACTGCAGTAAAACGTTAAAGCTTAGTGCATTTTTATTATGGATATATATATATATATATATATAATACTAAAGCTGAGTTCAGCAATGAATTCCAAAGCTTTATTTCCAATATAAATACATGCTAAAATATTCCTTAGTTATGGGATTGAATAAGATTAGAAAAAAATCCATTTTAAGTATTCTCATTTGTATAATAAAGTAAAGTCAATTTTCCCCTATTTCATTGAACATTATAACTTTTGAACTAAAACCTTCATACACTAATCAGTTCTGCCAGCCAATTCCTGAAACATGTTTCCAGAAAATGTGCGTTCGCTTCTTTCCCTTTCAAAATTTCTTACATTTTTCCGAGTAAGCTGCTTCTCCCAACACAGTAATTTACAGAGGAGGTCGCAGGCATTTTCACTCTCAAACTAAGAGATATGTCAGAGTTTGTGACATAGGTTTTGGAAAAAGACCCCCCCCCCCCCCCCCATGGATAGGTAGGTTTCAGTTTGAACAAAGGTCGTACAATAATAGTCTGGCGTCTGCTGTATAATGGAAAACAGATGAAGGATACAACTGTGGAATTTCTACAGGTCCTGCTAGTATATATAAATATACCAATAAATACACATTGGTCTTTATTATAGAGTGGAGGATGTGCGGACAAGATATGTGGAGCAATCCTGGGCACCCTCCCCTACACCTCGGTGTAGTAGCTAATGAAAAAGGAGCCTTCGAGTCGTCCTTGACTATGGTTGACCGCTTCACTATTTTTTTTTTTATATCTCTGCTCAGAACCCCACTGTCTCTCTCAAACCTTGCTGTTAGGTCCTCTCTTTCCATGGTCAGCTAGATTCTCCCTTTTCTCCAAAGTCCAGCAACTTATATAGATATTATCATCCGTGTTTGATCATTTAGCCCCCAAATATTTTAGTCCCCATAAATTCTAGTTGACATCAAAGGACAGGGTATAATCTCAGCATGGAAATGTATTGTTGGATATAAAAATTTACCTCAGTAAGGAACAACTACTTAAAGTTGACATCACTTTTTCTAGAAAAAATCTTGTCCCCATCTGAAACAGCTCACATACAAGGCCACGACCGGGGAGAAAAAATAAACACATACAGTGCTCGCTGCTAGATGCTCTCCGTGTTCGGATATGAAGAGATGCATATCATCAGGTGATGACCATTGTTGGCTGTCGTTTCGAATCCTCTCATCACAACGAACAACAATGGTGGAGCCCCAACATTCTTTTTGGCGAGGTGTGCATACTTTATGCCGAGGCGATTAACATGTTCGATTTTGATCTTGCTTTTCTAACAAACTGTTCAACCTCCTTCCATTCGAAGTTTCCTAATTCAAAATGAACACCTGGACTTGTTGGCTTTGGTAAATATGCCATTGGGACAAAGGGGGGGGGAGTAGTCTATTGGGTTGTTAACTGCATCACAGTGGTTTGGTTCTTGGGCTCTATCAACTTCCATCTAATGAGATGTTGCTCTGCGGTCTGCAAGACTCTTCCTTTTGCATAACTTGCCTTGATGGATTCTAAGGCCTATTAGTGCTTTATAACATTAAATAAAAAAAGTTGGAAAGAAAGACACACTGTGACGAGTCACTGGAAGTTGGAGTATGATCTTGTAGGAATGGTTTTTCTTGATATTTTTCTGGGTTCCGATGTCAGCTGATTTCTGAGACCTCGTTGAACACTGTTTAAAGACGACCACTCGATAAAACAGAAGAAAGATGAAATTATCACAGAAATCAAGCGCTCCTGGCTAAAAGTTTGCAATCTTTAAAAAAAGGAGTTAAGCACCTTCGAAAGGAACGTTCCGGATAACAAAGACATTCAAGAGATTTGGGACAATTAGATTGTATTAACCGAAAGGGGTAGGTGGGTGAGTGATGGAGTAAACAGCTTTACATTAAACGCTTAAAAAAAAAAAAAAAAAAAAAAAAAAAAAAATTCTTTATGAAGTCTATTTTCTCAAGAAAAATTAGTCCCAAAAGACTCAAATCATTAGAAACCAAAGTCTAATTCTTCCGGTGGTCTATGAACACAGTCAAGCATGTTCACTTTGAAATATGCAATAGGATATGCTTGAATATTCCAACAAAATCCGTTTCACAAACGGACATGTTATGTTACCATAATTACGCGGCTATTTTACAGAAATCCAGAACCACAGTTAAAGAGAAGAAATCTGCTTTTCTAAAACAGATGTAAACATGTACTAGGCGGCTGCATTTGACCCAAAGAAGAGAAACCACACAAGAAATGGGAAATATGTCTCGTCTGGAGTTTTGACCACCCAGAATTCGATTTGTCCACTTGTAATGGTTCTACAGATACAAAGCTCCCTGTTGTGGTTATGATTCTTTCAGAGTCTTCCAAATTTAATGGCTGTCTAGATATGGAATCCCATAGCAGTATTTTTTTTATGTTCACAGATTGGCTGCAGATTAGCTTTTTCAAGTGGATAGCTGAATGGTTTACCACAAAGAACCCAAATATCTATATATATTCCAGCAGATTAGCTTTTCCGAGTGGATAATTAGGTGGTCTGCCACAAAGGACCAGACTATCTATACATATATATATTCCAGCAGATGGGCAGGAAGGGCAGTTAGTGAGTTTTCTGGGCATCTCACAGTCAGTTGGGGGTTGTGTGCCCCTCACAGACAGATGGGCTCCTGAGGCTCTTACCTTACGGATTGTGTTCGGTTAGACTTGTGTTTTGATTTGGTCAGGCTAAAAATTCTCATTGGCAAGTCTGTTCAGTGGAAGAAAACGTAATTGTAATCTCCAAAAGAATAAAACTTTGTTACTTGTTTTAAACTGGAGTTGCAATTTTAATTTGAGGGAGAATCCTTCCATTGCAGCATCGACTGAAACCTGTGTCAGAAATCAAGGAACGATTTTGCACCAGCAAAATGACCAGACAATCACAGCCTGTGCAGTGAGCACACAGACACACGTTCAAAGTCACATTTTCTTTTATACAAAAAAAATCAAATCACAAAATCCTCTTTTTTATATATTAAAAATAAATTCCTCCATGTCAAGGTACCATTTCATATATCACTTATAAATTTCCAGTTTGGCCAGAAAGAATTCCTAGGTAAGAAAATCGAGTCCCATTGGCTAAGATATGAAATATATTTTAAATTAACCTGTAAATGCTTTTTGTCTCAAATATGACACATTCCAACAAAAATGCCTATTTAATATAATATTCAACAAAAATGTGCCAAACTGCAACGTGTTTCACATCTGCAACGAGACCGTTGGCAAGTGTGCGTAGGTATTAGTATGATGTTGCATCAGCACACCCGCTAAATAGGTAATTAATATCTTTGGTGATAAATTTTTTTTCAAACCAATATAAAAATAAATCGACTCTAATGGCCTCAATAAAAGTAAGAAAGGGCAGGTGGAATGGGTCAAACAAATCTCATAAAAGGATTTTTTACAAAATAATAACAAATTCAGATATATATATATATATATAATTTTTTTTTAATATATTTTATTTTTAGAATTACCTTTTATTAATAAAAAAGATAATTTACAAACATAAAAACAAACATTCATACAAAAAAAAAAAAACGATTAATTCCCATTCGATGTGAACAAATGAGAAAAGTGTCGGCGCTACAAGCATTCTCACATTTAGTCATACCAATTGTCTTAGTTTTTACCTATAGTCGCTAACGGTATTAAAAAAAAAAAATTAAATGCTTTTATCTACCATTATTTTTTGTAGTCATGGAATTGAAGCAACGTGGTCTAATTCAGTTAAAATGTAAAGTCTTCAAAATTTGAAAAAAAAATTAAATGCTTATATCTACCATTATTTTTTGTAGTCATGGAATTGAAGCAACGTGGTCTAATTCAGTTAAAATGTAAAGTCTTCAAAATTTGAAAAAAAAATTAAATGCTTATATCTACCATTATTTTTTGTAGTCATGGAATTGAAGCAACGTGGTCTAATTCAGTTAAAATGTAAAGTCTTCAAAATTTGAAAAAAAAAAATTCCCTCAAATTACTTGAGAAGTATACCTTCTTACTTACTTCTCCACCAGGACATGGTTAAACACAAGATCGGTCTTTAATGTGAGGAAAATCCAGCTCCCTAAAAAGGGGCACTCTGGATTATAAACAAAAATACCTGTATAGTCCCGTTGGCACTCGTGAATGAATGAAGGCGTCTTGAGTGGCATGCAATAACCCCCTTCCCTTTCAAAAGGAGGAGATAATGCCTGAGAGGGTGGCCTACATATATATATAAGTTTTATATCATATACTTATACTATTAAATAATATATTATGTATAAATATATTTGTTTTAGTATTTATTTCAATATTGCTCAATACATAAGATCTTCATAAAAGAATTTAGCATTCTAGGCCGTCAGTAATGCAAATGGAAACATAATTTTCTTTACTTTGTAACGAGAGCAATAATGTAAGGGTAAGAAGTCCCGACTACTGGATAAACAGTTTTGAATCTTAGCGTGAAGCACTCCACGTTTAGGCACACTGAAGGGCCGTGATACGGCTGTCTGTGGATGACATTATATATAACTCAGTAAAAGACAAAATTTATGACATTAGTAGTTTGTAATCATGTTCCAAAAATTCAATATCAACTAACATTATTGTGTACATATGTTTCAGAATTTTTTTTTAATAATCCCCTCGTCACCACAAATCAAAAAAAAAATTTTTTTTAATTTGTTACAGGTCAAACTAACAATGCAATTGTTAAATGACCAAAAACAGATAAAACAAAAAAATCCAACAAACCTTATTTTTTTATATTTTATATATTTGAACTTGACTGTGAATGTGTGTGTGCGTATGTAATGGAGAAATAAAGACAGAGTGCTCAATTAGGTAAATAAGAACACATACTATGTTTATTACAATATTATACAGTTAACTAATTGTAGCATATTATACCAGCAGTTTCTGGGGCCAGATGCGGCTGTTAACTGCTCATAGCAATGAAAACACGTCTTGCCAGATCGTCAAGTAGTAAGTAGTCTGGCTCCTAAAACCACTGGTATAGTATGGTCAATCAGTTAACTGCATAATATTGTAATATACACACACTAATATATATATATATATATATTATAATTTTTTTAGTCAACACAAAGGTTTCTGTTGTAGATCAATAGTGTACGACTAGAGCTCTTAATTTAACATCATGTAAACCTTAGTTATTCAGGGAACAACTTTATTTATAAAATTTAAAAAGTGCCCTTTTTTAACATATGTGTATATAAATATTCTCGCCAGTTGATTAAAATATTTAAGACGGTTAAAAAAAATTAATTTGACCACATCTAAAATACCTGCATCTTATGACATATGGTGGTCAAACATGGGCACTCAATAATGCAGCAATAGAAAAGCTAAGAGTGGCAAAACGCAAAATGGAACGCATTATGCTTGCCATCAATCTACGTGAAAGAAAAAACAAAAACATCTGGATCAAACGACATCATCATCACCATACGAAGGGCTAAACATAGACGGGCAGGTCATCTTCCGAGATCTACAGACAACAGGTGGACATTTACAGTGACAGAATGGACTTCGAGGCAACGGAAAAGACCAAAAGGAAGGCCAAACACCTGGTTGGGAAAAGACCTCAACAGCCAACTGGGACCCACGTAGCCACGCCTAGCCAGGGGCAAAAACAAGGTAATAGAAAACCAGGGAGAAGTTCCTCCACGGGGAGTGATCAAAAATCCTGATGACGATGATGCTGAATATACTAATAGAAATCAATTTCATACTGTTTTGTCTTTCTCTTGCCAATTATTGTTCCTTATTCATTTATAATGCTTTCTCTGATGTGAAAACATCTTTCTTCTCTTGGCCTTTGCATAGCTAAAGAAGACATACAATATATCGAAATGTTACATTAAACAAATAAAGCCTTTTTCACATAAGAGATTTTGTTGTTATATATGAGTAAATTTTGATTCGAATATGGTGATAAATGTAAAATCCATTAAAACAGTTTCTTTCATAAATGTAAAAGAATAAAATTATAAAACTAATTTTCTTTTGTAAACCTTAAAACTATGACTTCGGGAAAAAAAAATATATGAAAAATGAAAATCGAAAATTGTTTATATATTAATCAACGTTTTGTCTTTATTGTTCAAAGACCTTTTCAAGATTACATTGAAAGAAACATTCAACATATAAACAATTTTCAATTGTCTTTTTTCATTACGTTGGATTATTAATTTCATATATATATATATATATATATGCGCACATGTGTGTGTGTGAAAAAGGCAAAAATTATTTATAGATATACTATACAATGGTTATCTAATATATGTGTGTGTGTGTGTGTGTTTTTCTCGGCTCAAAATGATGAAGTTCTTCACATTTGACAAATAAAAAAAGTCCTATGGACAATATAAAAACATGTAAAATAATAAAATGCTATTATAATTAAAATTTTAATATTTCCAGCGATCCTCCGCTCTTTATCACAAATAAATTTAAAATGAGTTATCCTCCTTACTGATCTTTAATTTTAGGTGAATATTAAAAAAATGTTTCATATTAACAGTCATCTAGGCTGGACTAAGTCATTTTTTAAATAAATTGTAGCAAAGAATATTATTATTATAATTGTCAATAACACAGTAGAACAATAACAAATGAAAATTGGTTAGTTGGAAGCAAAGATTTACTTGTTAGCTTAAATGCTATTTGAGTCTGACTTTTAAAATCCAAAAAGATAACTTGATGTGTTGGATATATATATATGTGTGTGTGTGTGCATTCAGACACATAATTATAATTGGGACCTTTCAACATTTTTAATGATTGATATGCGAAAAAAATTTTTTGTTAGGCTTTGAAAATAAAAACTTTAATAAATAAATCATAATTCTTTGATTCTAAAGTCATACACCGTCAGTACACAAAAGGGGTTTATGAGGAAACAATCTTAAATGTCTCAACTGGGCATGGGTTTCCGCGAATCAGTCTGGTCGACTATTATATTGCAAAGCAAGTTTAATCCTCATAGAGGGATCTACTATTGTGACCTCATGCCAGACATGACTAAATTGTATTCAGGGGCATATTTGGATACCCGTACAGATGTGGGAGAGCGGGCGCGCTTTAACATATTAAGTCAGCAGAATATGGTTTTTGAAGGCAAGTGTACGAGTTTAGGGAGACTATTTGATAAAACCTGACGCCAGGATCAGCACGTCTGGATATATACGAGAGCAGATAGCGGAGGAGTCACTGGAATTCAGTAAAGAGATATTTGAAAGAAATAATATAATCAGTTGTGCATTATTCGGATTACTATTCTCATCTTGGTTTTTCACAACGTATCGGCCGATGTAATCTCCGACCTTCTTCAGGTGGATCTTTTCGAACTTGGGAATCTTTATATCAAATTCGGGATAAAAATAGGCGTCTTAATGATCCATATCATCTATAAAAATTATGGATTTTATTGATTCCATGGATGTAGAAAAATCTGAATTTTCAGAAACAAATGCTTGTAGGGATTTTAACAAGTTCCCAAATCAGAGAGAATCTGATTCGGCATCGCTTTTTGATGGCAGAGCAACAAAATCTGGTGGGTATTGTGATGTACTGCTGGGGCACGGTCGTTCAGAGAGAAAACTTCCTGCAAATCACAGAAGTGATCTTTGCTGGTTCGACTATGCACTCTGCAGTGACCCGTGCCCTTGTACACAACTTGATAGCCCCAAAGCCTTTAATCACGTGATGAGAACTGTAACTGTAACTACATTAATCCGGGTGGGGGTTGGGGTGACTGTGGGGATGGTGGAGTTTGAGCCGGTTCGAAATAAGTTTCCCACATCCTGCATCAGGACGGTCCATCTCCGCCGATCGGCAGCTGAGTCCTCAGCATACTTCAGCCATTCCCGGTTCCAGCAACGAACACCAAAAACGTGGGAACCATTCACCGTGGTAAAAAGACAGGGTAGTCATCTGAAGATGCGGCTCTCCAGAATCAAAGCTGATCTTGAACTCATGTCGAGTCCTAATATTTACAGCCTTTGTTGAAATCGGGTCACATTAGTGACAGAGTAAGTTGAAGAACTTCAAGCCTGGTCTGCAGCGAATGGGGACCTTCTTGTGAAAATGATGGTAAACCCATGCCAGATGATAGCCGTGACAAGGACAAGTAAGTACTCTGCGTCAGGATGCTTCGGCGCCAATACCATGTCTAACCCAAGGATTATCATCATCTGATGAGAGCGTTTTTCAAAGAAATGTGGCTGATTTTTCTAAAGTAATTGTGGAAAATTTATTCAAAAAAGATAGTTGTAGTTGAGACTTTACATTGGCATTGATAGTTCCTATTGCTGTATATGCAAGTGAAACATGGACGATAATAGCAGAGCACAAGGGGAAGCTTAATGAAATTAAATATTTAAGAACTATCTTTGAAGTAACTTTAAGAGATAGACGAAGAAATACAGATATCAGAAAGTTTGATATTAACCGATCCCTCAATGATGTTATTAAAAAAAAAAAAAAAAAAAGAAAAAAAAAAGAAAAGATTAATGTGGTTTAAATGCGTTTCTTGGCTACCAGCCTCCAGCTATGTAAAGAAATTATATCAAGAAGATCTCATTTAAGAAAGATCAAGTGGGCGACCACCAAAGAGATGGGTTGACCAAATAAGGGTTGAGATTAGGCCGCTGCTTCTGGTGGCTGAAACACTGGCCCAAGACTGTGATAAGAGGCGGATTTTTGTTCTCAAGCATGTGGTGAAGCTCTCTAGAGCATGCACAGCACATTAAATATTTCAAGATAGTTGTCTCCCCTTGTGAAATAAAATTTTTAATTCAATATCTGGTTATAATTAACAGATCATTTCATGGGAAAAAGAATGACGGCAAGGATGGCATAGGTGGGCCTATGGTTTTTGATTTGTTTAATTTGTCTGTTTTAGTGTATATCAACCCTTTTGGGGTCATTTAACACCATAAAAATATACTTATTGTCAACAAGTGTATACAATTAGTTTAACAAAAGTCACTATTTTACCCATAGATGGGAGGATATTGTGGGTTCATACCTTCTTAATGGTATTAGATGACCACAATAGATCTGAAAAGATTTGAACTCAGTATAGACGATTCCAGTCTACAATGGTATCCATTAGGTCAGTCTAGAATGGATAATACCTCCCGCCTCCAGGTAGAGGTAATAAATTTCAATATTCTAAATAAATATCTTTTTTTATTGTTTCTTGTTTTGTTTTTTTTAACCACTACATTTTTTGTTTTATATACATTTTTATTACATATTCCATATTTATAAACTGGATAGTTGTAATTTATTTATTTATTTTTTTTAATTTAAAAATTTAAATCATTCTACTTTTGAAAATGATTAAATTTAATATTTTTTAATGTGTTTAATGGCAAATAAACTATTTGTCAGTTTGTAAAGAATTTAATGGCCTTGTGCCAGACTAGGTTGGTCCAAATGTTGGATGTTTTAAATAAAAAAAAAATTGGACCTAAGGATGAGTAACATATCAGAAGTAAACATCCTGAGATGTTGGAATGCCATATCCATAAAACAAGGAATGACAACGGAGAGCACGGCTTCAATGTGATTCACAAAGCAGCCAGTAACATTACTCTCACCGCTCTCTTTTTACCAGACCTTAACTTGAAGACGTCTGGTGACAAAGTCATTAATAATATATAAAAGAACTTTATAGGTACAAATGCAACTAATAAAGTAAGACTTATTTCTATATAAAGCTATGTTGGGTTTGTTTGATACCATTTAACAAGTTATTTAATTTGAAAGCATTTTTTTTTTTTAAATTTTAATATAAATCCAAGTATTTTTTTTTTTCTGAGTACAATTTCAATTGTGGATGCATTTCTAACACTATTCAGCTCATAACTGGAGAAGAGAGGATGGATCATATCTTTCTTGAGGATACAAGTATATATATATATATATAAAGAAGATAACTAAAAGCGAACTTTTAGGAAAGGTAAAACCTATTGTGAAAAGTATACAGCTCAATATACCAGATAGAGCAGATAGATTTTGATCTTTGAAAAGCCTGGCTTAAGGAAAAAATTAATTAAATTAATTGCTTTTTTGCGGAATATACCTTGCATTGAGCAATTGAATTGAAAAAAGATCTGCCCCCGTCGCTTTTCTAATTCCTTTTCATCTTTCTATATATATATATATATATATATATATAGGCAAGAGAAGCGATTGAACCCTAATTGAAAGTAGTGTTATTTTTGTATTTTCATTTATTTCTATATTTATGGAGTATTATGTCATTCTCCAAAAAACACATACCCATAGAACAAATGTAATAAAATACTATGAAGTCAATCCTATACCAGCTTTAGAAATGTTTTCCAGTAAGGGTTAATAATTTTGTGAAAAGCGTACCAATTAAGGCTGGCAATTCAAGCTAGAGTCATATGTAGCACACTAATCAAAGTTGCCATTTAACAGATACGGAATATGATTTGTTACTTAACTGCACGTAGGGCTAAAGTGCTTTCACAAACCACATTGGAGAATCAGGTGTTCATGAAAATTATATATATATATATATATATATAAAAAATTGAAATAAAAGCCAAATTAGCAATACAAGATTAATTTATTATTTTTTTTTTTTTTTTCTTACATTAATCCTATCGACTACGGAATAAAATTCCTTCTTCAGGGGTGACCAGTATTGAGTCATTTTTTTTTTTTTTTTTGACGAGAAAAAAATTTTTTTTTAAAAATGACTCAATACTGGTCACCCCTGAAGAAGGAATTTTATTCTGTAGTCGATAGGATTAATGTAAGAAAAAAAAAAAAAATAATAAATTAATCTTGTATTGCTAATTTGGCTTTTATTTCAATTTTATTAAATTTCCATGCAATACTTTAAAACTTGAACGAAAAACACACACACATATATATATATATATATATATATATATATATATATATACACACACACACACACGTGTGTGTATGATTTTTTTTTTTTATAAGTTCATTATGCATGTTACATATGTCCCAAAACAACATTTTGTAACATGTCATTTAGCTGCATAGTGCTGTCACTTTTAAATTGGTGGATTGTTTCTGATTAAAGCAAAGTTAGCAAATATTAGTTATAGACATCTCTCGGCATAAAAGATGTTATTAGATCTACAAAGTGTTAATCTGATAAATAGGGGGGGGGACATATAAGTTGTTGAGGGAGCATGACCGCCTCCCCACTTTTTTTTACTCAGATTCTAATGAGACTAAGTTGCACCATTTCCCGCTCAAACAGAGAAATTGAAATCAGTGTTTTAATTTTATACAATAAGTTTCAAATATACTGATCGTATGTATGCGATCAAAGTCGTACGGTTAACTAATTTGCATATTGCTTTACAAAAGGACATCCCATTAATTAAACATTCGTTTCTATTGTTTTTCAATTCCAATGATTGTTTTCATTTTATAAACACCTAATTCTATTTATTTATACTTTTTATATCGTCGATAAAGGCTGGGCATTTTTGGTAAAGACAACCTTTCCGGTCCTTTACAGTCAATTTACTTCTAGGTAAACTTACTCGCGTTGCGATCCAGTTATAAATAGTTGTAGATTAAAAACAAAGTACCCCCCCCCTCTCCCTCCCAAAATAAACGGGAACCGACAAATTTCTTGGCTTGCTCAATTATCCCGGACAATGCCGGGACACGACTCTGCTAGTAGATAAGAAATTATTTAGCAGATTTTGTGCATTTAAGAGTTCATAAAGGGAGGCAACTCCACAAAAGTAAAACTTTTTTTTAAGTCCATAATTATTTTCATACATTTTTTTACCATAAGTTTTCAATTCCTTTGAAGCATTTTAGGAAGTTTCTGGTTTCTTGCACTTTAAAGATACCAAGTGTGTCTCATTGATATGAACCCGTCCTGGGACGGGTACTTCACCTAGTGATTAGTAAGCAGTTTCAGCCTTAAATTTCCTCGTCTGTCTGTGGCCTATCAACCCACTTTGCATGGGTCTGGGTGCATGGCAGACCGGATCTAATATAGACATCACATAAATAAATTATGTTAACTAACAAAAGTACAATTACATAAAAAGGAAAAAAAACAACAAAAAAAGGGTGAGCAGAAATACTGACCCTGACTTTCTGTAGGGGGGGGGGGGAGATTTTGATTATAGTAAATATTTGGGGGGGGGGGGGGGGCAAAAGTATTTAATCCTTTCATTACAACTGGAATAATATTTTAAAATATCCAAATTCAACGACTCATTGTTCCAATGGTAATTTATCACAGACTATAAGAAATGTTGATGTGAAACTATCTAAAAAGTGTCTTTAGTATCATTTATAGCAATGAAAGCTATCATTTAATACCATTGGAATAGGTAGTCCTGAAATCAACAATGGAATAATATTTCCTAAAAATCTCCAATCTGTAGAGATATTCTTAAAAAGATTTTTTCTGTTAAACTTGTTAGACATATACGGAAAGGATAGAAAAGTCTATTTGAGTTCTTAAAAAAATTCGTTTAATTTTGTATTATTCGGACTACTATTCTCATTTTGGGTGAGAATAATAGTTTGAATAATCCAAATTATTAATCCGCATCTAAAAAATTAAAAACAATCTTTTAAAAAGTTCTTCAATTAATTCCTAAAATATATATCATTGGAATATTTAACAAATGCTTCATGTGAACCGTTTATTCCTACCATGGAGAAACCACAAAAAAAAAAAAAAAATTTTTTTTTCCTCATCAGTGTGTGTCCAAATTCCTACACTATATTCTGGTAATGAAAGGGTTAAAGATAGATTGTTAAAAGAAATAAAATGACTGATTTTATTTACAATTATAATCGATTCGTTTTTAAGTAATAATACAATTCTGTGTTAGGAAATGCCAATTTGTAACACATTGTCTTCTCCATATCAACTGCCTTCTGTTGCATTGTGGGATGTGACCAGCAAATAAAATGTCCGCCCAGTTATTATATTGTCTGTTGGATGAACAAACTGGCCACCATTCGCTTGTTCAACCAATTATTCTTTAATGTTACTTATAAGGTAACATGGACAAAATAAGGAGTTTTGTCTACTTCAATGGATGAAGAGAGTTTACAGTGATATTGTTTTAAAAATTAAAATTTGAAATTTTTTTAATATAATTTTTACAATTTTGTGTCTATCTGAATAGTCAATTTTTAGGCTGTACTTTCAGTCCACTGGACATAGCCTGAATAACAAGTTACTTCTCATTATTTATATACATGAATAGAGTTTAGTAGGTTTATGAAAATATGCATAAGAGTGCATCAGGTTTATGCATAAGTCTAACAAACTCTGAGTGAGTCAAGTACAAAGATTTCTGTGCAGCTTGCCATAAACATATTTTCATAAAGCATTATACTTATATATATATATATATATATGAAAATATACTAATGACACGCTACACAGAAATGTTGGTTTGATTACCGGGAGAAATCATCAAGCTAATTGTGTCATATATATATATTAGTACTTCATGTATCCACATAAAATATTATAAGGAGATATAATTTTTTATGTGTCAGTTTTCAGTATTTACTTCAACAGTGCTCGATACGTAAGTAAGCATTTAGCCTGACGATTCCCCCGGGGATGAAACACGGGAGCCTCTGTGTAGCTTGATTGCCATATATATTTTCATTGCTTACTATATATATATATATATATATATATATATATATGTTTTTTTATTGTTTTTCTTTAGGAGCTAGTGAGCGAATGAATGCTCATTTAATTACATATTGCTACCTAAGAGGTGATAAGGATAGCTCCCTATTTAAATACAGTTTACTGCATTATGTCGACCCTCCCCCTTCTGATGGGACGTATATAATTATTTGGTTTTATTGTGGCCTTGTCAAATTCTTATGTGTGATTTTTAGCGCTTTAAATCTAAATTTGTTATTGTTTGTTTATTTATATATATATATATATATATGATGTTAGCCTTATTTCGTTTTCACAACCACAATTTGTCTTTCAGTCTGCTATTATCGTTCCGTTTTCTTTTACTAAACAGAGACATATTTTTACTCTTTTTTGTCTAGAACATGGGGAAGCAACTGCCGCATGTGAAAATATATACATTTTTTCTCATGGTAGATATACCATAAGGACTTTATTTTTACTTGGCAACTTGAATATTTTTAAAAGTGGAATGTGAACACTACATTAAAAAAATCTATAAGTATCAAAGAAAACGCTGGTTTCTGTCTAATGGATAAACACAATTTTCTTCAAACTTTTTCAAAATTATTTCAATCTTTTTTAAAACATTTTTCAATTTGAAGTAATATTTGAAATATCTTACTATATAACATTTAGTATTTCATAAGACGTTCTGGTGCTTGTACAGAGAAGTGTCCATATTAAATTATCAATACCACAAAAAAACAGTATTATGTACTTATGCAGCAGATTTAAATAAGTATTCTCACCAAAAAATAGGAAAAATTATCGAGTAGAACTTTAATTAAAAGCAAAATCCATTTTTCGGGAACAGTCAATCAACATTTTCAAAGGTAACCATCTAAAGCTTACGCCAGACATAATCAGGGTAGATAAGCACGTTTGTCAAAATTAATATAGCGTGCTGCAGATAGAAATGTTAAAACAAAAAAAAATTAATATGAAAAATGGATTTTGCTTTTAATTAAAGTTCTACTCGATAATTTTTCCTATTTTTTGGCGAGGATACTTATTTAAATCTGCTGTTGAAGTATATAATACTGTTTTTTTTTTTTTGTGGTATTGATAATTTCATATGGACGCTTCTCTGTACAAGCACCGATGTTCTCCCTCTGATGAGAAAAATATTGTTTTCGAAATGTTTGGATGTAAGGGACCATAACTCTTTCAGTTGAATATACAAAAGAAAATAAACAATTAATTTATTGATGCTCTATTTGAAAAAAAATGAGAATCCACTATCGTATTAGAACTTTCTATGATATCCTTGGATACCATCCCATAGGATATCTTTGAAACTATAATCATAAATATTATAATTAATTTTGAATATATATAACGCTGTGTTTTTATACAGGAGAAATGACCAGAGTGTTCAATTATGTATGTAAAAAACATATTTTATTACAAATAACACTGATACATACATTCGATTGGCAATGAAATGGCAGGTATCAATGGCCTATCAAATTAATGTAAGTGTTATTTGTAATGATACATACTCTGAAAATGTGTCAATAATTCAATTTGACAGGAAGTCTCAGTTTATCTCTCTCTCATATATTATATATATATATATATATATATATATATATATATATATATGTGTGTGTGTTTTTTTAAGGTTTACCAAAATATTTCGTTCTATGAAACTATTCATCACAACAAAAAACTTTTTTCCTTTGAAAAATCTGATAAATAAATAAACTATGAAAGGAAAAAAAGTCTTTTGTTGTGATGAATGATTTCATGAACGAAATGTTTTGGTAAACCTTCAAAAAAACACATAAATGCTCTGTACCCTGTAACCGAGTATCATCGAGCTTATTTTTATTGGACTAATCCCGGTCTTCGCTAAATAAACTATCTTCTAAGTGAAAAAGCTAAATCTCTCTCTCTCTCTCATATATATATATATATATATATATATATATATATATATATATATATATATATATATATATATATATATATAGAGAGAGAGAGAGAGAGAGAGAGAGACTTTCGAGGTTTAAGCTCAATAGACGGAGCGTGTAATCGTGGTGGACTCATATATTATATATATATATATATATATTAATAAATATAAATATATCAGTGTTTATATTTATAGAGGATAGTGCTCAATATTGTTGATAGAGCTACTGTAGATATAAATTTGGAAACAAGACAGTGCACAGTGACTGGTAGTCACCATGCATTGTTGACTGTTTCTAAACTTATATATAGATAACAACTGTGGCCTGAAAAAAGAACTGAGAAAAATGCAGTAACTCCGACAGAATTCCAACCTATACACAAAGGGGCTATCTTAATAAACAAGTTGAACACTAATCGACTATGCTATAATGGCAGACAGTTAGAATAAAGCTAAAAATAATGCCAAAACAATCATCTCACGTGAAAGTTTAATGGTGATTATTTCTACTTGTTAGCTACTTTCAAAATGTTCAGCCCGAACATCGGAAAGTCACTCCTTGGAGATGTTTGGACAGAATGAAACTTGTCAAAGTGTCACACTTTTCGATATTTTCAAAAATTTAATTTTGCAAGATTATATATTTTTGTAATTTTCAAAACGGACAGCAGAGAAAAACAAATTTGAGTAAAGTTTCAAATATATATGTACATATTTTAATTTAGTAGCATACAAAATTAATGACAATATTTCACCATGTGTACACATGTTTCACAAAATCTTATTGATAAAGAATATGTGCTAAAAAGGAAAATCATAAATTTGTCAAGTTTTATCCTGGTGTAATAGTGATAATAAAGATTTTCTGAAACACGTGTACACATGGAGAAATATTTTTTTCAGTGTTGATTTTTGGAGCATAATTACAAAATATTAATTTTGTATTCTACTGAATTAAAATGTATAAGCTCTGATTGACATAACGTGTATGGCATTGAGCTTGAGTCTATCTGCAGTATTTAATATATCCTGAGGACTTATAATTATTTAATTATAAAATCTGTTACATAATCTCCTTGAGATATTGCAATAGTTCGAATTCTTCAACTTTTCTTATATATATATATATATATAGTCTCGGAAGTTTCTCAACCATTAAAACTATATAAAAAAAAAAAAAAAAAAAAAAATATATATATATAAAAAAAAACAACTTATAGTCTCAAGTCTTCCAGTGGAAAATCACTCATGTAAGTCAATTTATTTTTTACAGTTATTATATTAGTTAGTTTCTAACACTATTTTAAGGGATCATCAGTTGTTTACCATGAAAAACTGTTTCGGGAATTTAAAGCATTAGAACAGTCTATGTGAGTTAATACATTTCCTCAGGGCTGTAGGATCAACTGAGAAGATGTATTAACATCGAAACGCTGGTTAACTCGCGTAGGTTGTTCCGATGTTAATATAAGTTTACTTTTATAAAGCACTACTTTGTATTGAACACTTTTGAAAAAAATATTGGTTTTAATTACTTTTATCAATATATTTGAACTTATATATATATATATATATATATATATATATATATATATATGAAACATGAAAATCAACTTCTTAAAATCGATCGTTCAAATATGAATTCTAAAAATTGAACTGAATTAAGAATTTTTACATATGATGGACTCAATATCATTTAAGATAGAGATTCATAACAGTAAATTTGGCTTATCTTAACATTTTTACTACATTTCCAAGGTATATCCAATCTTTGGTTTTGTTTTGATAGATTTCTGAATAGTATTAGTATTAGTATTCAAATTCAGGAATTAATTTTTTTATTTTTTTAAATTCAAAAAAAATTTTTTTTTTTACGAATGAGTTACGACTTATACAGGCCAAAAGCCACTTGAAGAATATCGTAAAACAGAATAAAATATAAAAACAAACTTATGATCCGATAAGATGTGAAACCAGCATAGCTGATTCCATGATCGGCAGTCGTATCCAATTAGGCCATTTACACACTCCCAGGTAAATATTGGGTATCTGTGTCAGTACGTGTATATCCGACACGATCAAACCTAAAATCTAAAAGCTGTATTGTGTGTTGTTTTATATCGACTGACAGCAGAGTAGAAGACTGTGACATGAGGTTTTTTTTCCGATCTTGAATGCCGCAATCTTATCGAAAATGAAAGAATTTTCGAACAGTCAGCAAAGGAAAGTTAACCTACCATAAAAAAAGAGAGATGGGGGGGGGGTAATTTTATTTCTTTTTATATAAAGAGTGTCCTAAAAAGATGTATACACTCTTTGAATCGTTATAACTCGATCAATTTACTGATTTTGACATGCAAACAGTGATAGAGTATTTATTTACCTCCTCTCCAGGAGGTTAGGCACAAGGCCAGTTTTATCTTACTCCCAGAAAGGTAAGATGTGACCCAAAAGATCGGGTCGGGAAAGTGGGGCTTGAAAAGCCAGCGCCCGAGAAGGTGAGCAGCCCTGGCCATTAAAAATTGCCTGGGTAGCCCCGTCGGCATTCCCCGGTAGGGGCGCCCCAGGCAGTAAGCAATACTTACTCCTCCCCAAAGAGGAGAGGCAAAGCCTGGGAGGGTGGACCTCCTAGAACTGCACAGGACAGACCCATAGACAGGCGTAAATCAAGACCCGAAGGCCAAGACAATACCAGTCTATGGGGGTGTAGTATCCATCGGAACAGATACTACACTTTGATCTTGGCCAAAAGGCCGAGAATTAGAGTGCAAACAGTGATAGAGTAGAAGAGTAAGAATATTCATTTTAAGATACCGACAGTAAAATTAACAAAAACATAGAAAATTAACTTTTAATAAAGGTAAAGGCTACTTAGAGAGATTTAAAATGAACCATAACTCGTTCTGCTCAATACACTTGTGAAGAAATGGACCTACAAACGTCCTGCAACATTTCCTCTACAATGTTCAAAGTAGCCTTTATCTTTACTAAAAGTTAATTTTCCATGTTTTTGTTAATTTTATTGTCAGTATTTTTAAATGTCTACTCGCATTCTCCTACTCTTCTATCAATCTTGTTTACGAATCAAAATCAGTAAATCGAAAGAGTTATAACAATGCAACGGGTGAATACATCTTTTTGGGACACCCTGTATAGCTAATACAGAAGACAATCTTTTTTCAACATCATAAGAATTCAAGATCCTAGAAATATTCAGAGAATAATCAAAACCCTTCATTTCTACAACCAAATTTAAATTCTCGTGTTAGTTCGGATAACTTAGTTACAAGATCTCCTTGTTCAAACAAGCTGAATTTATTAGCTATTTTTAAATTTTGTACCAAATCTACATATATATATTTTTAGTATGATATGTCTTTGTCCTGAGTCTCTTTTGACTAATGATCAATTAAAATTTTGTCTACGTTCAGCAGTTTAGTAATTGATATGCCTCCCTCCCCTGACCTAAGGTCACCATGTCAAGCTTGTAGTTAAAAAATAAGTCAATTGGTTGTCACATACAAATTAATGGTCTCAGATGCACACAATGAAGACATCACAACTTTCATACATTTTTTAAAGTTTCAACAGTCGACATTAATAAAATTTCTTGGCTCGTGCTTCCCTGTTTTGCCTGAAAAATAAAAATATTCAAAAATTAATGTTTTGGAGAAAGCATACAGATCAGAAAACAAAAATCAAATTATCTATGCAGATCAGAGACCAAACATAAAATAATCTATGTTGCAGATCAAGAATTAAATTATCTATGCAAATCACAGATCAAATTATCTATGCAGGAGAGTAGAAAGTGAACTTTTGGTTTACTTTCGGCAGCTTCGTAACTCTCGCTTCCTTTATTTTGTCCTTTAGTCCTCACATTCCATGAGCGATGCTTCTGACAAAAAAAGAATTACTGTTTTCTGGGTTGGAATCTATCCATCTAACACTAATCGTTGGCTAATTTTTTACCTTGAAGGAGTATTTTTTTTAGCTCCTTACATCAAATGGCTTAATGCCTTGTCTGTAGCGATTTCCATTAAAAATAAGAAATCACAGATCAAATTATCTATGCAGATCACAGATCAAGTTATCTATGCAGATCACAGATCAAGTTATCTATGCAGATCACAGATCAAGTTATCTATGCAGATCACAGATCAAGTTATCTATGCAGATCACAGATCAAGTTATCTATGCAGATCACAGATCAAGTTATCTATGCAGATCAAAGATCAAGTTATCTATGCAGATCAAAAATCAAGTTATCTATGCAGATCAAAAATCAAGTTATCTATGCAGATCACAGATCAAGTTATCTATGCAGATCACAGATCAAGTTATCTATGCAGATCACAGATCAAGTTATCTATGCAGATCAAAGATCAAGTTATCTATGCAGATCAAAAATCAAGTTATCTATGCAGATCAAAAATCAAGTTATCTATGCAGATCAAAAATCAAGTTATCTATGCAGATCAAAAATCAAGTTATCTATGCCGATCAAAAATCAAGTTATCTATGCCGATCAAAAATCAAGTTATCTATGCCGATCAAAAATCAAGTTATCTATGCCGATCAAAAATCAAGTTATCTATGCCGATCAAAAATCAAGTTATCTATGCCGATCAAAAATCAAGTTATCTATGCCGATCAAAAATCAAGTTATCTATGCAGATCACAGATCAAGTTATCTATGCCGATCAAAAATCAAGTTATCTATGCCGATCAAAAATCAAGTTATCTTTGCCGATCAAAAATCAAGTTATCTATGCCGATCAAAAATCAAGTTATCTATGCAGATCACAGATCAAGTTATCTATGCCGATCAAAAATCAAGTTATCTATGCCGATCAAAAATCAAGTTATCTTTGCCGATCAAAAATCAAGTTATCTATGCCGATCAAAAATCAAGTTATCTATGCCGATCAAAAATCAAGTTATCTATGCCGATCAAAAATCAAGTTATCTATGCCGATCAAAAATCAAGTTATCTATGCCGATCAAAAATCAAGTTATCTATGCCGATCAAAAATCAAGTTATCTATGCCGATCAAAAATCAAGTTATCTATGCCGATCAAAAATCAAGTTATCTATGCCGATCAAAAATCAAGTTATCTATGCCGATCAAAAATCAAGTTATCTATGCCGATCAAAAATCAAGTTATCTATGCAGATCAAAAATCAAGTTATCTATGCAGATCAAAAATCAAGTTATCTTTGCAGACAATGGATCAAAAATAAAATTATCTATTCTGATTATAGATCAAAAAATGCAATCATCTATGCAGATTACGGATCAAAATCAAATTATTCATCCAGCCATTATATACTTACTTGTAAAAGGCATATACAGAAAGAGCCACTATTTGCACAGCGAGTCCTATAAAGAAAATTGTTGGGGATATACACGCGACACTGGGACAGTTCGAAGAACCTAATGGTTGCTACAAAAAGAAAAAGAAAGAAAATCTCATTACTTTTCATATATACTGATACTGTTCAACACGGTATTGCACGGGAAAAATAACTTCAAACGTACAAATTTTGATCATATATTTTTTTTACTTCCTTTAGTTTCTTATATAAACAGAGATTTTGTCCCTCTGTCAGTCACAATGACATTAAAATATTTAAAGAAATGCATAAACTTTGTGTTAGCTGAAAATAAGATTGTACAGAAAAAATTACGCAAATTCATGCAGTATTTATTATACAATAAGAAAAAGAAACAAAAAACGATCTTATGTATCGGTAGACATTTCAGCTTACTGATTAGGCAAGGGAGATAAATTTTGGAAAAATTCAAAATATAAGGAAAATGGCATCATATAGATAAAATTGTTTTTTATTTTTAATTCAATAAATACTGGATGAATTTACGTAATTTTTGGTGTACAGTCTTCTTTTCAGCTACCACGTAAGTATATAAAGTTTATACATTTTTTCAGCTATTTTTTTTTTAAAGAGGCCTAACATGTCATTGCGAAATAGCAGAAGTACCTTAATTTTCACCATGAATATATCGCTGCTGAGATAGCGAGAGTCAGTTGTTCCTATTTACTTGCCTCCCTATATTAACCAAGAGAGAAGATAAACCATACAAGATATGGGAAATATGTCTGATATGAAGTCTTGGCCACCTAGAATTTGATTTCTCCATGGAAAAGTCAGTCTCTCTTTAAACAGAGATTCATGCTGAGAGCAAAGTACTTGAGAAAAATATTCTCCCAGTTATACACAAGGTCGGTTTTTAACGTGTTGGGAAAATCAATCTCCTCAAAAAGGGTCACTCTGGATTGGGACAAAAAATAAAAAGGAGAGGGAGGAGGGATAAAGCTAATTGATCGGAAACTGTAGAATGTTTCATTTCTATTGTGTATCAATAGTTATCTATGGTGCTTTTAACATATTTGCCATGTCTTCATGAACCTGCTTTTATGGTTTGGTTTGTTTTTATGCATATCAACCAACTATGGGTTATTTAATGCCAAATAAAAGGTAGGTTTATATTCCTAGAATTTTTTGTTCTCAAAATACATTGCACTACTCTTAGAAGAAAATTTCACAGAGGATATCATCATTACTCAACAGGAAAACGAAGCATCTAAAAGAAGCACCCCACCAGTGACACTACTCCCAGAAAACATTGCTCTTTGAAAACATTGCTTTTTGAAAACATTGCTCCTTGGCATTGATAATCTTTGTTCTCAACATGACTGACCCTCAGCCACTGCCTTCTAGCAACTATTTGAGAGAAAATAAAAAGGAGAAATAAGGTTTTGAAATTTTTGAAAAATCAGATTTAATAATACGGTTAGGGATGAACTTACAGATACTATGGCATGATGTGACCAGCCAATTTATTAGATCGGCGCTCTCCAATCTCCCGTCTAGCCGAACTAAGGGCCGTAGTGGAAATATGGCTCAGCCATCAGGATTCCATCCTAGGCATCACGGGTTGCCACCCATGGCCTGCAGGTGGCCCGTTTTCAGGTGGCATGGGATTGCAGTTGGCGAATTTGTGATCCCTCTGACAGGGCGACCTGCTTTTATCATAATTTACAAAGAGCAATGCTTTATGCTCGGTAGCAACTGTTACCTCCCTTACCAGAATGCTCAACTCAGAAGATGTATGTATGTATGTATATAAAAATAATGGCATATATTCCTTTTCTCCAGCCATCGTATGATGAAGTGTGATATGGGGCATTATAGGAAGGGAAATTCTGTTTTAATTGATTTGTTTTTGTTTACATTTACATATTTTTTTAAGCGCAGGTGATGCACTCTTCAGTGTTGATAGGCAATCACCGAGAGATGGTGTCTCGATAAAAGCACTGGTCCCCATCACCTCACTGCGTTAGGACCAGTAAGGCCTAAAAAATTTTGCCTCAACTAAGGAACATGACTTTCAAAGAAAATCTGTCACATTTCAGGTTACATAATTTAAATAAAGACCTGGCCAGAGATAGATTAGTTTGGAAGTCGATTTCTAGAATGCGTCCAATACATGCCAGCATGTTAAACAGGCGTTAAACCGAATATGATGATAATGATGATGATGTATCAATATTTACCTGTGGTGCTTTTAACATATTTGCCGTGTCCTCGCGAACTTGCTTTACATGATCCTTAACTTCGTGAATTGCCATCTGCAAGTCCATATTGATAGCACCTCCTCCTCCGCCGCCCATACGATCAGCTTTCTCTTTTAATTGGTCGATCATTTGTCTAAGGAAAAAAAAAAAAAAAAAAAACTTAAAGAAACAAATGACAAAAAGTTATTATTACATGCATTTTAACTCATGAATATCTTTGTTTCTGTAGAGAAAGCCAGAGAGAAAGGGAAATATGAACGTGCGTCTGTGTGCGTTCGCTGCACAGGCCGTGATCGTCCGCTCGTTATGCCGGTGCAAAGTCGTTGCTCGATTCCCACACCGTTCGCAGTGTCAATTGTGTGGTTTCAGTCAATGCTGCAACAGAAGAATTCTCCCTCCAAATAAAATTACAAAACTCCAGTTTAAAACAACAAAGGTTTATCTTTTAGAGGTTACAATGACACTTGTCTTCTACTGAATAACAGATTTGAAAATGGGAATTCTTAACCCGATCAAATAAAAACACAAATCCAACCGAACACAATCCATTAGCTCAGAGCCCAACTCTATGAGATGCTCAGTCAACTGACCCCCCCCCACTCATCTGCTGAAATATATATAGATATCTGAGTCCTTTGTGGCAGACCACTCAGCAATCCACTTGAAAGAGCTAATCTGCTGCCAATCTATGGACATAAAAAACCTACTGCCTAGGGAGTCCCATGCTTAGCTGGACATTATTTTTCTCAAGTACTTTGCTCTCAGCATGAATCCCTTTTTAAAGAGAGACTAACTTTTTCAAGAGAGATCAAATTCTAGGTGGCCAAAATTCCAGACCAGACTTATATCCAATTTCTTGTATGGTTTCTCTTCTCTTGGTTAAATATCTTTCCCACAGCAAGCCTGTTATTTGCATGCATTGCAAACATGCAACCCGCTAGTGCATATTTACAGAAAGAGAGAAAAAAATTCTTTCATCAAAGCATTCCTTATAAGAAACTGAATCCAAATACGTATTTTAGGTGCGATATTGCACCGATTTTTACTAGGATACATGTCCGACACAACCGGATGCAGTGAAGTCATTTTAGTTTTTAATTCTTATTTGTTTGCACATTTTTAAACATAAGGTAGACAATTATTATATTCTCCAATTTAAAATGATGATTTCTATTTTTAAATGATTATTTTAAAATATTTCATATTAGCAATCATCTGGACTCGACCAAGTAATTTTAAAACATAAATTGTAGTTAAGTATGTTATTATATTGCCAATAACACGGTATAACAATAACAAATGAAAATTGGCTAGTCAGAAGCAGAGTTTGATTTGTCAGCTTAAATGCTATTTGGGTCTGATTAAAAATCCGACAAGATAACTTTATATGTTGATTTGCTGAATGGTTAAATCACAAGATTGGTTGACATCTGTCTGTCTCAGGAGACATTGGAGTTCTGCACCTTAGATTCGTCTGTTGTAGAATTGCAGCATCTGCTCTGACTTTGCATGCCTATCTTGGATTAGTAGACTCCGTTGCAGTTGCCACACATGTAGGTGGCATTTAGTTCTGAGAGTTCTGTCGAAGCCCTCTGCTGTCTGCGCTCTCTCTTTTTCCACTATTAGACTCTCCTCTCCCTTCTTGGAGCATACCTTCACAATACTTCTCCAACAGTTGCGGTTATCAGTCACAGACTTCAAACCTGCTGGGTCGATGCAACCTGCCCTCATGACTCGCTTGCAGACATCCTTGTAGTGTAGGACAAGTCTTCCTGCTGGTCTGGAACCAGTTGCAAGCTCGCCGAATGGAATGCCCTTGAGGATCCGCCCATAGTCCATTCGTCTGGCATGGCCAAGCTACCAGAGTTGATATTGAGTGAGTAGATTACAGGAAGGATAAGGAATAAATATAACAGCCCCGGTGTATCAGCTCTGATAATCTGCTGAGTTCCTGACGATCAATCGGCTACATTGGTTTGAACACGATAAGAGGAACGACTCTTGGATAGGTAAATGCAGAGATCTTGAGGTGGAAAGCTGGAGGAAAATGGGATGTCCAAAGAAAACTTGGATGCAAATTATCAACAAGCATCTTAGACAACGGAATTTGAATAGTATCAATCCTCAAGATCGCAAAGCTTGGAGACTGGGATTGCAAATTGCCAGAAAACACAGACTCCTGGCCAAGGGAAATAAGATGATAAAATGAATGAAGAATGTCTATCAAGAGGAGCCAGAAAACTGTGGTTAAATAGTGAAAATTAGAATTTACTCCCAAGGGTGCTAGAATTTTGGAGCTGCATTGTATTTGCATATGCGCAGAACTTTGGATATTGGAATACTGTTATAGGATTGGCTGTCACA
>OY744533.1:66643169-66800669 GCA_963556195.1 Sepiola atlantica | reverse complement strand
TGGAGATGGATGAGAATTCAGATGTGGAGAAAATATATCTGCACGGAGAAGCTATTGAGGTTGTCGAGAAGTTTTGTTACCTTTGTTTTTACTTTTTGTTCTTTATCAAATTGCCATAACTTCTGTTAAGTTCAGATTAAAAATAAATCTCATCTGAAAGCTCTCAATACTGTCCATACAATCCATTCTGTATACAATAATCATTAAATCAGTAAATATTTATTTATTTTTTATTTATTTATTTATTTTTTTTTTTTTAAAACTTTTAGAAGGCTGTGGCCATATGGGGAGGTGTAGGCACCAGAAAAACTGAATAAAAAGGAAAAAAAGATGACAGTCAAAACAATACTGTGGTTTAGCACCCGTGAAAATAATTTTTTTTTTATCACCTATTTTTTCCTTAATTTACCTGTGCAGTCCTAATATTTCAAGGCATCACCTCTTTATCAAAGGTGCCTGAGAGACACGTGTAGAGTCGGATATGTAAGTTGTATGCTAGTTACTGTGGCAAACAGAGTTCAGCAGTCAAGCCAAAAGTTCAAATTATAATCAAAGTAGATGAGCTCTTTAGTTCTAATTGTATTTTTTTTTTTTTTTTTCTTACGTATTTATTCAATTATATTTTTCTTTTATCTTTATTATGTTTGTGTGTGTATATATTTATATATATATATATATATATATAGTCCTTTAGTTTTATTAGAGTGTTAGTGGTTGTATTTTTGTATTTCCAGTGGAACGTGTTTTCATAGAGAAGGCGATCAATATTATTCTTACATTCTTTTATGTAGCTCAGAAACTTGTTTCAGTAATTAATCTCAAAGGAAAAATAAAATAAATAAATAAAATAAATAAATAAATTTTTTTGTCCATACCTGACCCTGCTGGACCATTTGGACTCCTCCAGATCCAGAACTGACTTTAGATAAAACCAGTTCCTGTCGGCCGTGTAATTCATCCAAACGTTTATTCAATTCCCGTAATACTTGGAACATGCTATTCTGGACTTCAAAGATTTGTTTCAATTCACGTTCACCTTGAGATTCAAACTAAAAAAAAAAAAATTAATAAGTAAATTAATAAAAGATTAAAAAAAATAGTAGTCATTTATAATAATAATAAAAAAAAAAAACTATAATTCTACACCACTTAAAAAAAAAACTAGAATAGATAATAAGTTACTCTTCCCAAGTTAAGCTCACAAATATTTTTATATCTTAGCTTTTAGCGACCATGTGTTCGGGTAAATCTTTTCTGCATATGAGGCTGCCATTGTTTTATCTTGGATATCACATACGGGGATCGGAATCAAGAGGAAAAAAGGAAAATAATGAAAAAACAGTTGGATATATATGGAAAATGAAATATATATATATATTTAAAGAAAAAGTTTAAGTTAAAAAGCTAAAACAATTCAAGATATTCCCAAAAGATCAAATAAAATTCATTTATTTATTTATTAACAAATTAGATCTTATGAATTTCCCAGGATATATTTAAATACTGCAGATAAAAATAAGCTCAATGGTTAACAGAATAAATGAATAACCGGGACTCTGCAATGGAACTTTTTGGGAATTTTGATCTATATAGGTATTTAAGATATGACCATCTTATATATAATTTTAAATATTAGCTTTTTTTTGTTTTTTGTTAAGAAATTAAGTTTTGTTTATGATAAAAAAATCGATTCAAAACTGTTTCGAAAATAATCTTTGCTCTTCTTATCATGATCCAACCTTGAAATGTTTATGATTTTCATGTGAATTTTATGAGTTTTGCCTATCATCATTAATGAAAAAAAGTATGCTTCTAGGAGGAACTAAATGAAACATCCGTACGCCTTGAAGAACCAGCCAGAAAACAAGGAAATGCTCGTTCTAAATTCCATAATGTGGGAAGGCTGAGATTTTTTTACTTCCGGACAGAAGGCATACTTTAGAACATGAGCCAGTATAATCCAAGGGAGATCACTGATAATTCTTGAGTCAACACCTGCAAGAATTTTTGTTTTAAAGTAATTAAAAACAAAAAACTTAATTCTTCACCTTGCAAAAATTTATTTTTTAATGCTCCTTGAGTCAGTTCCCATGCATAATTGTTAATCCTCCTTAAGCTAGTTCCCATGCAAAAGTGTTAATCCTATTTAAGTCAGTTCCCATGCATGATTGTTAATCCTATTTAAGTCAATTCCCATGCATAATTGTTAATCCTATTTAAGTCAGTTCCCATGCATGATTGTTAATCCTATTTAAGTCAGTTCCCATGCATGATTGTTAATCCTATTTAAGTCATTTCCCATGCATAATTGTTAATCCTCCTTAAGCTAGTTCCCATGCAAAAGTGTTAATCCTCCTTAAGTCAATTCCCATGCATAATTGTTAATCCTATTTAAGTCAGTTCCCATGCATAATTGTTAATCCTATTTAAGTCAGTTCCCATGCATGATTGTTAATCCTATTTAAGTCAGTTCCCATGCATGATTGTTAATCCTATTTAAGTCATTTCCCATGCATAATTGTTAATCCTATTTAAGTCAATTCCCATGCATAATTGTTAATCCTATTTAAGTCAGTTCCCATGCATAATTGTTAATCCTATTTAAGTCAGTTCCCATGCATAATTGTTAATCCTATTTAAGTCAGTTCCCATGCATGATTGTTAATCCTATTTAAGTCAGTTCCCATGCATGATTGTTAATCCTATTTAAGTCATTTCCCATGCATAATTGTTAATCCTCCTTAAGCTAGTTCCCATGCAAAAGTGTTAATCCTCCTTAAGTCAATTCCCATGCATAATTGTTAATCCTATTTAAGTCAGTTCCCATGCATAATTGTTAATCCTATTTAAGTCAGTTCCCATGCATGACTGTTAATCCTATTTAAGTCAGTTCCCATGCATGATTGTTAATCCTATTTAAGTCAGTTCCCATGCATAATTGTTAATCCTATTTAAGTCAGTTCCCATGCATGATTGTTAATCCTCTTTAAGTCAGTTCCCATGCAAAAGTGTTAATCCTCCTTAAGTCAGTTATCACACGTAATTGTTAATTTCATGTCTGTAACTTAACGAAGACTTTCTAATATTGCTCGTAACATTTTACAGAAGTCACCATGTGTGACATAAATTTGAACAACCACAACATTAATCCTAATCCAGTATTTATTCAGAAGCATGCAGAGTGCACAATAACGCTGCTAAAAGAAAAAAAAACAAACATTAAACAATTTTCCCTAAAAAGTTAAACCACCAAAGATAACAATCTCTTCCAAAACGGTCAGTATCCCCCCCCCCCTACAAAAGTTAGCTATCCTTTAAATTTATATATAAAAAACAAATTCACACCACTAAAGGCTAGACTATGTGATTGAGTATTGTGGAACTGACCACATAAAAAAAAAAAAAAAACCCTGGTAGACTAGCTGTCCCATTATTATAGATCTACTCAAGGTAGATAACTTTAGTTCAAAGGATGTACCTTCACCTGTTTAAGCACCCAATGTACACAAATTTTGTCCAGAACCAGATTTTGTCCGATTAAGGTCATATACAAAAGGTTCTTATTTTAACTCAGCAAAAAATCTTTCTAGCAATGTAAATATCCTCCCCTTCCGTTTAAATAAAATTAAAAATTTTTCGGCCAGGGTAACTCTGGTTGAAAGGATGTAACGTCATATATCAGAACAACAAAATACAAAACCAAGAATCTTATATACAAGATATATAGACAGATATGTTCTACGCCCCACCATGCAAATTTGAGTCTTTTTTCTCATGACAGCTAGAACATATTCATACAGGAAGAGAACGACAATCATTTTAATTTAAAACATTTGATTCGCTTATCTATGGATCTCTTTCCTTAGATGTAAGTTGTCCCCTGATTATCTTCAGGATGTCCAACTCTAACCCTATATATTCAGATCTTAGCTTACATTCTTCTTCCACTAACGTTAAACTGCAACGGTCCACATCACTTCAAACTCTTTTATGTCTTGTCACATGTTTGTTTGTTTGTTGGTGTTTTACGACCTTTCAACCATTATAAGGTCATCTCAGGTCAAACTTTTTTTCTTTTTTTTTCTCGGATTCAGACAGTTTTTGCAATGTTTCTTTTTTGGGGAGTTGTTTTTTGTTTTTAGTGTGTAGGATTTGACTATTTTTGATCGTTTTTTGATTTTCAGATTTTGGTATGCTTTTTTTGGGGGGGGGGGGTGAGAAGAAAGGTATTATTTGGGTCATTCTTTTGAAGAGAATTTTTCAAATTGTATGCTTAGTGACAAGATAATTACCTTTCCTATTCAAGTTAATTGGTATTTTTTTTGTCTGATGTTATTTTGTTAATACTGAATTTTTTAATTTAAAAAAAATATTTTTGTACAAGTTTTCTTTAAAAAATCCTACTATTTGAGACGGAGCTATATTTTTTCTTATCACATGACTAAACCAGCCAATCCACATTGATGAAAGTGACAATTTTCAAAAATTCCTGAAAATATTTTGTATTGATATTTAAGTGGTAATTATGTGAAACTTTACATGCACCCCTGAAAAATTTGACAAAAAATAGAAGGCTGTGGTGAGTTCTGGTGATATCCGAGCTTCAAATTTTACATAAATTTCAATTGGAAAAATAAATTTTGTTAGTAACAAAACTATAGTTTTATAAAATCATACATATATAAATAAAGATCATATGTAATATGTAGAAACTATCAAATAACTCAAAAAGTTTAGAATTAAAATATTTAAAAAACTCAGTTTATTAAATTACATTTTTTGGAAAAGATGCAACTTTATTTCATACTGTAAGACTATATGCAAGTCCCCGGCGACTGTCGACCCCAACGGCTGTATGACGTGGTTTTCTGTTTGTCTTCCTCTTCTTGTTCTCGTTCTGGTCGTGTCGTCCCGGCGATCACCAAGGGCACATGCACTGGTTTACAAGTATACAAAGAACAAAACAATGCAAACTCACAAGAGAGAACACAAACTCCGATACATTGTGTATAAATCAGTTGTGCTCTAAGTGTGTGTGATATCGTCAGTATGGAAAAAAGACCCCCCAAACGTTGTCTGCCCAAGAATCATTGTCGTCCGGTTGAAGTCAGCTCATCTCGGGTCTGCGCCAATCTGCAATCTCCCTTGCCTCTCGGATCTAACCCTATGTGCCTGAGGACGAAACCTCTCGGGGTACCTCTCCGAGACGCCAACACCGTAAACTGCCCTGACTCAATATATTAACTTCGATTGGAAATCATAAAATGCTTGGTCTTTGTCCAAGAGTGAGTAATAAGCGGAAAATGACTCGCCCTCTCAGCCACTCCAATTGATGACCCGGAACTTGACCACCAACTGTGAAGCGTCGTCTTGTCTCGAAAGTTCAAAAGATTTCAGCGGCCCTTATTGTCTTTTTACTCATCTCACTTCTGATAGCTTTTCCTCTTCTGGTGAATCATTTCCTCCCATTGTCTGGGATCTTGGCTCGAAGGAGGGGGGGGGGGGGCATCCACAGTATAACAACACTACACACTTTGACTTTTTTTTTTTTTTTTTAAACTTCAGCAAGTATACTTCTGATAGCTTTCACTTTTTCTGTTTCATCATTTTCTTTTTCATCTTTTATGCTAGTTGGTGAATTGTTATTTCAGTTGACTTTGTGGAGGTCTCTTCAATCTTCACGTCTTCTGCTTTCTTCAGCTTCTTTTCTCTTTGAATTTGGCGCCTTCGATTATATCTCCCATATGGTAAAATCTGAAATCCTGGAAAAACCTGGAACACTTTCATCACTGAATCAAACATTCACGGGACCATAACTGACCCTAAGAGTCAAAACTTAGTTACTAGATTTACACTTAACTCTAAAACGTATATAACCCCTAACTGATATGTAACAGAAAATTATATAAATGAGTGTAATGATAAATGTGCCTACGATAAAGCATTGGAAATATCAAAAGAGTGAAATAATTAATGTGAAAAACTCACCCATTTGTCGGCATCCATGTCATATTCATCCTTTGCCTTTTCTGGATGTTCTTTTTTGTAACTAAAAACAAAAAAAAAATAAAGATTAAAATTCATTTTTTTCGATCAATAACTGCAATTCTTCAAATGTGCACCTTCATTCTCAGCATTTAGCGATAAAAATGCTATTTGAAAATTTTGCATGACAGACTGACGAAAATGCTATTTGAAATTTAAGCATGACAAACCGGCAAAAGCTTAAGTATGGGGTGGCTTAGTATGCCCTTTGGATATTTTCCTTAATTTTGTTCATTTGTAACAAACAAAATGAATTAATCTTTGAGATGAGGATCGATAATTTGTATTTGCATTATTCGGACTACTGTTCTCATATTAAAAGTTATTCTCACAACGTTTTGGCTGATGTAACCTCCGACCTTCTTCAGGTGCATCTTGTCGAACTCGAGAACCTGTATGGAATTTCGAACTGAATCCTTTATTTAATCCACGGGGGTAGCATGCTCTCATTCCGTCAGCCATGATCGGGTGGAAGTCTTAAGTAACTCGTAAGTGTATTTTTAGTATCGTCTATACTGAGGATTGAACCTTCAACCCCCAGAAGACTGTCACTTAGAACTGATTATTACTTAGCACTTTTGCTTGGTCTAAGGTTACATCAGCCAAAACGTTGAGAATAATATCCAAAATGAGAAAAGTAGTCCGAATAATCCAAATAAAAAAAAGTTTTTACTCAAAATGGTTCCTCATTTAATATCATTTAAAAAAAAAAAAAAAAAAATCATTTTCATTGCCTATACACAATTTTTTTTCCGCATTTTGTTGCGGGCCGCCATCTTAGTCCCTTGTCCCCAAAACTTACTCTTCTTTATCCTGTTCGAGTTTTTTATAATATTCTTGAAATTCTTCTTCTAGTTTCTTTTTCTCGTCATCTGAGACTCTCGGGTCAGCAGCCAACTGTGAAACAAAATAAAAGAGAAAGAATGAACAAAATAAATAAAACTTAACTTATACAATGAAGGAGTTGGAAGAAACAGAAGTATTAAATTTAAGCAAGAAACAAGTGAACCGATTCTAAACAAATGCAAGAATATTATGTAAGATTTTGTTAGTCAATTTTATTAAAAGAAAATCAGTAGAGTGAGGCGTTAGCAAGAAAACAAGAGAGACATTTAAGCTATACAAGACTACTTGTAGGCGCTATCTATTTTCTGCGTCTCTTCTTTTCTTGAAAAACCAAAACACATTAGAAGTGGTAGGCAGTCATGGAAGCAATAGCCATATCTAAGGGGGAAACAATAGCAGTGAGGTTGAGATGAATGGATAGGCATGGGAGAGAAGTTTGCAATCCTGAATCAAATCACATGCGGGTTGGAGGAAAAAGGGGCCAATAATAAAATAAAGACATTACTCTTTGAGAATAATCACACCCAAGCTGGAAAAGACTCCGACAATACTACAAGCGACAGAACCATACCACTAGTTTTGTGTTGTTTGAAATATAATCGGCAAATATAATTCCATAAGTAGGGTAATTCTTAGATCCATAGAATACATTGTTCTTAGATAACCAGAATACGTTGCTCTCAGAAAAAAATTTCACAGTGAAAGCGGAAACATTACTCTTAGAAGGGAACTTTATTAAGAGAGATCAGCATTACTCCCAGAAAACACCATTCCAAGAAAAACATTACTTCTTTAGAAACGCTACTCTTTAAAAACATTACTCTTTGGCACTGATAATCTTCTCTGCTCTCAACGTAATTGCCCCTGAGCCACCGCCTTCTAGTAACTATTTGGGGAGAAAAATAAAATAAAAAGAAGAAATAAGGTTTTGATTTTTTGAAGAATCAGATTGAATAATATGGTTAGGGATAAACTTATAAATACTAGGGCATGATATGACCAGCCGATTGATTGCATCGGTCCTCTCCGACTTCCCATCTAGCCAAAGTAAGAACCTGAAGTAACCAAGCCACAGACCGCTCAGTCACTAAGATCGCGTTCTACGGCATTACGGGTCACCACCCACGGCCAACAGATAGCCCCGTTTTCAGAGGAGGGGGGGGGGGAGTTACCCCTTTGCATGGGGTTGCAGTCAGCAAATTCTAAGCCCCGCAGACACTGCAAGGTATTATATTAAATTGTTCATCCTCAAACCGTATATGTGAGCAATAGGCCTTCAGCAGACTAAGCAGCTTCGGTGGAAATCCGTCATGGCTCATTATCTCCCAGAAATTCATCCACAAGTTAATCGCACCAGTCGGCTGGAGAAAGCACAGATGCATCTAACTAAAAACTTGGATTAGAACAGTGAAGACAGATATCGAGCGAGCTGATGGTTGGCCCCTACATTTTTGGTGTTCGTCGCTGGAACCAGGAATGGCTGAAGTATGCAGAGGACTCAGCTGCCGATCGGTGGGAGTGACTGTCTTGATGCGGAATGCAGTAAACTCATTTGGATCCAGCTCAACCCGCCCCAGGTGAATGCTGTTACAGTTACAAACCTATGAGCTCATTGTCTTTTTTCTCCTAATCACTGTTATTATATTCCTCACCTGTAGACATCTCTTTTACAGGGATTTAGGGGATCATAACCGGAGGCAAAGATCTCAAAATCCGCCGAGAGATCAATTATAATTTATGTCTGAGATTATTGGCCGTAACAGCAGCAATGAGTATTTATTTCTCAGTACTGTACAACAGCCCCCCCCCCTTCAGTCTTGAGATACCCCCTGTAAGGATAACTAGGCGGAGAGTCTGTGAAGCAAGGGTTGCATAATCCTCAACCACACCTCTCCTGAACCAACATGGCTTGAGTGCAGTGGCAAGAACAAGTCCAGGACGATTGGAAACAATGCCGGGATAAACGGGGAAACACTGGTGTTATTTCAGAGTTTTCCTTCTCCTAGACTGGTTGCACAGCCAAGGCTTGAGAGTCTAGTTTACCCTACTATTAAATCTATAGCTGGAGGAAAGATATCTGGATTCATACCAAGTAAGTTTGTAGGGAAGTTTTAAAAAAATAAAAAATACTTTTTAACTATAAAAGCTTACTTTGTATGTACTTTTTATATATTTTTTTTTTGTTTTATATTTTTTACTTTTTTATTTTTTGGTGTTTTTTATCATTTCATACAAAAAAAAAAAATTCTTGAGTAGTTGATGTTGCTGACTGCTAAAAACTAAAAATTTACCCATTTCAAAATTAATTGCTCCAAAATCGAATAATATGTCATAAATAGAATTGTCATTGTAGACTTAAAAATGACATTAGTTTAATTTATTTAAAAGTTTGGTTGTTTTGTTTTACGGTACATCAACCCTTTTCTGGTTATTTAATGCTGAATCCGGTCATTTAGGTGAAGGTTTTTATGCTTCAAGTTCTTTATATGTTTAGGTATTTATTCATGGTGTTAGGTTGAGTGAAAGGGGATAGGAGAAAGAGGGGGAAAGGGATAGGAGAAAGAGGGGGAAAGGGATAGGAGAAAGAGGGGGAAAGGGATAGGAGAAAGAGGGCGGAGAAGGGAGAGAGAAAGAGGGGGGAAGGGAGAGAGAAAGAGGGGGGAAGGGAGAGAGAAAGAGGGGGGAAGGGAGAGAGAAAGAGGGGGGAAGGGAGAGAGAAAGAGGGGAGGGAAAGAGGGGAGAAGAAGAGAGGGAAATTGCTTTTTGTTTTTGATTTTGCAGAACATAATTGAGTTTTGCAAAAAAAAAAAACAATAAAACATCAATGTTTGGTGCATTTTGAGTCAGGAAGTCAATAACTTCAGACAGCCTGATCTGGTAGCGCCAGTAGGTTCTATTTGACCAATAGATGGGGCCCTTACAGATACTACCATTCCGGGAGACCTGGGAGCAATGGCAACTAAGGGGCAACTCCACATTCCCCACAGCTCCCAAATGGAGGCCTCACCACTGGATGTCTTTTAAGGTCATACCCAGGACCCATTTATTTAAAAGATGTTTATCTGACATTTGTTTTCACAGTAAGAAAGAATATTTATTTTTAAAAGATTTAAATTGTTACAATGAATAAATTTAAGGGTTAAGATGAAAATTCATATACACTAAATGTACAAAAGCAAGGAAATTCCCAAATTTTTACACTTTTATTGTCATTAAGGGTATGCGAGCACAACAGGGCTATGTATTTTACTTGTAGGAATTTTTCTTCAGCGCACCTCACACACTTCATCCACTCATGCATAGAGATTTATACGGTAGTGATGTGATAATGAAATGGTTTGGTTGATATGTAGTCATACCCTTAATGACAATAAAAGTGTAAAAATTTGGGAATTTCCTTGCTTTTGTACATTTAGTGTATATGAATTTTCATCTCAACCCTATTAAGGGCATATGATTTCAGTATACTGGCATTTATCATGGAATGTCACTACTTTTGTAAAGGCTATGCCTCAAGACAATGGTAATTTTTAAGGTTTTTTGGAATTTTCTGGAAAACTAAGGTATATGGTAAACTGAAATTAAAATGCCATCAACTAGACCCTGGAACCCCTATCTCTGCCAAAAATCAGCTGAATCCATAAAATAGTTGATGAGATACAGGGTGGCACACACGTACGTACGTACACACGGATAACACAAAATCACTCCTGACCTTTCTGGATCTCTGGGTTGCCTTGACTAATGATGCTGAAATTCTACACACTTATAGAACCTATCAAATGAAAATGTTGTGCAAAGTTTTAACTAATTTGGTTTATTGGTTTTTACGTTATGACTGATCAAATAAATGAGATTTCTAGCATAGGTCGTTTTTGAAGTCTATTAAGGGATAGAGCGCTATCGCGCCTCCCTTGATTGTAATTTGAAATGTCGAAGTTCATTTTGGGACAAAATCTGAGTAAAGATAAGTATGCCTCGGGTGAGGTTCGGACTCACAACCTTTGTCTTTAAGTACAGTGCGCCAACCAATTGACCTACTATTAAATACATAAACAACACCTTATTTTTTCTTTCTTTTCCCTCCCCTATTTATAGAGTCAAACGTAAGTCAAAGAAGAGAGAAACTAATAGCCAATCAAATGGGGTACATAGAAAAATATTATCTTCGTTTCTTCCAAGTGTTATAGGTGGCAAGTGTAGTAGACATGACTGAAAGTAAATACTCCTCTGCTTTCCTTTTATCTAACATATAAAGTTATCTTGTCACATTTTAGAACTTAAACCTAAATAGCATTGCATCAGATACATTGATATTTGATTTTTGTTAGCCACTTCATCTTTTGTTTTCCAACATGTTCTTTAGAATATCAAAATGTTTAGCAGTTCAGTTTGTAAAAAAAAAATATTCCAGCTAGGAAGATTGTAACAGTGACGACAATATTAAATAATGACTTTAATAATGTAAGGGAGATAAATATTTGCATCTTAAAATATGACTTATATCCCTTACATTATTTGAGGTATTATTGAGCATTTTTTTACATTTTCTCTCTTCTCTATATTAATAAAATTCTGTGACCACTTTGCATATTTACATGTATACGTGACTTACATCATTATTTTGTTTGTATTTTTATCAAAATTTTATTGAAATAATGAAATAATAGAAACTAAAATTTTATTTTTTCTGCATAACTTTAAAAATGTGCAACCAAATAAATTGTATAATGACATTGATGAATCCTGGGCAATGTTATTGATCAGGATTAAATATTAAAATCAATTGAAAATATATTTTTTCTTTTTAAGAACATGGACCAATACTTAGCATATAAGTCTCATAAAACCTTTTGTTAATAAAGCTATTCTGGTCAATGAAATAGGGGAAATCTGACTTTACATATAAGATTACAAAAGAAACCAAAAGCAAATGTTTATAAAAAGTTTTTTTTTTTTTATCTTTCAAGTTTTAAACATCTGTTCCCTTCACAGATAAACAGTGAATGCCATGGCTTGGTAATCATATATCATTTGCGACATACTAAAACGGCAAATGACAATGGTTTATTGGGTCATTTATTTACAATGGCCATATAAGTCAAGCAACAATATTATTGTCAGATCATAAAAGAGAACTTAGAAAGAAAATCCCTTTGTATTTTGATGATAGACATGCAACAATTGAACATAGCAGCAACATTATACATTGAATGAAATCCTACCAATGATTGTAAGACTGTTGATTTCGTTGTTTTGTTTTACGGCATATCAACCCTTTTTGAGTTATTTTGGTAAAAGTTTTTATACTTCAAATTCTTAACATTTTCAAATATCTATATATATATATATTTATATTTATATATAAATGGTTTGTAGATTAATTAATTTTTTTTTGTAATTTTATCCAAAAGTATATTTTTTTTAATGGAAATCGCTCCAGACAAGGCATGAAGCCACTTGATGTAAGGAGCTAAAAAAATACTATTACTTCAAAGTAAAAAAAATAGCAAAAGGTGTTAGATAGATAGATTCCGATCCAGAAAACAGCAATTCTTCCCCCTTTGTCAGAAACATCACTCATAGAATGTGAGGACTAAAGGACAAAATAAGAGAATCGAGAGTTACAAGGCTGCCAAAAATAAACCCAAGGTCCACTTTCTACTCTCCTCAAATTAATTTAATAAATAATATGGAAATTCCACAGTTGTATCCTTTAACTGTTGTATATTACTGACGTGCTTAAAGAGAGTCAGATATTTCCATTCTATGAATGTTCAGTGCGATGCAGACTCCACAATATTATTGTATCACCTTTGTTCAAACTGAAACATACTTATCTAACTACTTTGATTAATGTAGTTTCAGAATATATCTGTTTATTGGGGATCTATCTCCAAAGCCCTTGAAGAAGTTAGTGACATATTTTCATTCTATGGACATCAAACACAAATGAAAACCCCAAAATATTATCGTACTACACTTTGAACAGAAAAAAATACTACACTTTGAACAGGAAAAAATACTACACTTTGAACAGGAAAAAATACTACACTTTGTACAGAAAAATACTACACTTTGAACAGAAAAAATACCACACTTTGAACAGAAAAAATACCACACTTTGAACAGAAAAAATACCACACTTTGAACAGAAAAAATACCACACTTTGAACAGAAAAAATACCACACTTTGAACAGAAAAATACCACACTTTGAACAGAAAAAATACTACACTTTGAACAGAAAAAATACCACACTTTGAACAGAAAAAATACCACACTTTGAACAGAAAAAATACCACACTTTGTACAGAAAAAATACTACACTTTGATCCTAGCCCTACCATGTTTGATAAAACAACAACGTCAGATGAAATTTATTTTTAACTACTTTTTCTGCATTGCATCTTTGGCACTCATATAGAGGTAGCTGGCTCTCGTTCCGTCAGCCATGACCGGATAGAAGTCTTAAGTAATTCGTAATTGTATTCTTAGTAGTGCCCGCACTGAGGATTGAACCTTCAACCTTCAGAAGAATCCTGTCACTAAAAATTGATTATTATTTAGAACTTATATCTGTTATACTACAGGTCCTTGTGGAACGAGGATTAATTAAAAGGTTCCGTTCAAAATTCCGTACAGATTCCAGAGTTTGAGAAGATACACCTGAAGAAGGTCGGAGGTTACATCGGCGGAAATTTTGTGAGAATATCATCCAAGTGAAGACAAAAGTCGGAATAATCCAAATAATATAAATTATCAATCCTCATCTAAAAAATTCTTAAATGTTGGTGTTGTATTGTTCGACGGTATCATATTTGATAAATACATGGATTTATTTTGATTTTCAGGAAAATAATGAAGATTAAAATTAAATAGTTTACTAGTTGAAGTATCTGTTTACACGGGGTGATTGCTTTAGTTAGACTATCTCAGCTGAATTTTTTAAAGTGAAAAATATACGAATAACATGTTGTACCTACCTGGTGTTGCCCAGGAGTCATTTTACTTATGCCCTTTTTTTTAACCCAATTATTTTTTTTAAATAAGATTTTTAAAATTAAATTACAGTATCGTTAGTCATTTAAATCATTAACTGAACCAAATTGTTATGAAACTAACTAATTTTGCTAAGTTAATTTTGTTTTAATCGCTATAAAATTAACGGGTCATGAAGTTATTCATTTTTTTTTTCAACTATTAGCAAAAGATTAAAATGACTGACTTGTTATGAAGAAACCGATATGTATTTGTGGTGTAAAAGCAAAGAAGGTGGACTCCCTCTACCGGGCTAGTAAACTCCTCACACCTGACATTATCCTGTATCTCTACAAAGCCACCATCCGCCTATGCATGGAGTATTGTTGTCACATCTGGGCTGGTGCATCATCTACTAGTCTCTCTCTCCTTGACAAGGTCCAAAAAAGAATCGCCAACCTAATAGGTATCTCACTGTCAACCAGGCTCCAGTCCCTGTCCCATCGCCACAATGTAGCATCCTTGTGCTTGTTTTACAAATATTTCAATGGATTATGCTCCGATGAATTGGCTACTCTGGTGCCCCCTCGACGTAAATTCACTAGACTAACTCGACAATCAACTAAATCTCATTCATTCACTGTGGAAGTCCCCAGATGTTGGAGAGCCTTCTACTCAAATAGCTTCTTTCCTCGTGCTGCTGGCCTCTGGAACTCCCTCCCTGCCCCCTGTTTACCCGACAGTACAGAGATGCAGAAATTTAAAACTAATGTAAACAGACATCTCGCTGCGCAGATCCCAATTTAGGTTGACCACCCCCCCACACCTTCTCCCCATTTCTTTTTTCTCAGTAGCCCCTTACGTCTACAGTGACGGCCTACTACCTTGTTTGGGGTGAACTATGTTAAAAAAAAAAAATAAATAAATAATTGTGTCATTATTATCATCATCAACTGATGCATTTGTTGAATCAGGCCACAATTAATCCTCTGATGAGGGTAGGGGCTGATTGTCTAGTCTTGATCTAAGTCTTCCCCTCCATTCTTGCCTTTGGTGAGGCCTGACAGAATCCATATCCATGGCTTTCCTATCACGTTTGACCACGTCCTCCCAAAACAACTTGGGTCTGCCAGTGGTGGTGATCTCTGCGGGCACATTCAACTGTCGGACTTTAGCAATCCAGCCATTGATGCACTCAACGTGCCCTAACCAACGCAGTCTGCTCTTCTGCATGTAATTAAATTATTTTATTAATAGGATTTTTGAAAAGTTTGTTTTAGTACTTTAAGAATGAATTACTTTGTGACCCTTCACAATTTGAAAGGAATTTGGAAGCATTTAAACTGTTGAATGGAAAAGTCATTTTAAACTGGCTTCAAAATTCTTAGTAAATCCTAGTATTAAAAGATTGAATGTTTTGTAAGCTATTTACGTTCAATAAATTTACAAATAGAGATTAAGAAAACATTAACTAAAAATTAGTTAATAACAATTTGGTTCCATTAATAACCAAATGATACCTTAATAATTTAACTTTCAAAATCCTATAGACCGTCAATCGACGTCACAGCCCAGACCTGGGACGGTGCGGCGGGTGAGTAGCAAAAAGAAAACAACCCAATTCTTTCCTTCCTTGATCCGAAAATAAGATATCGCTGGTTGATTTTAGAAGTTATTTTTTTTTTTCTGTTAGTACCTTTGTAATTTTATAGGCTACAAGAAGATCCAACGTTTCTCGAAATTGAATAAGGATCGCTACTATGTATTTTTTCCATTATGCTCATAACACCATATTACTTTCTTTATTTTTATTGACCCCCCTCCTCCTCCTGTCCCCCCCCCTCTTAATATAGTTGGAAGATGCTGAAATATTGAAAAACTCTCTTAATTAGTGTCTTATACAATGGTTTAAATTTCATTAAAATTGGATATACGTATTTTAAGTTTAACGGGTTTTTTGTATCAATGAGTCACTTAGAGGTGGGGGCACGTAGATATTCGGCACATAGAGGGCAACAGAGATTCGGGACCACTTCCACTGTCTTCCCCAGAGAATTTTATTAAGAATACACTTTTAGATTTAATGTAGATTCTCTCACCTTTTTTTCTATAGGGAACACACAAACATCACACAAACACATTGAGTTATATATATTTCTTAACTAAGTTTTCTCTATACATACTTCAACTCGCAATTCGATTTACGCATGTGATAAACGTCGATTCCGGACAATTACATTGTTACATTAAAAAAACTTAAGTTTTGGAAGTTATTTACATCCGCTCATTTTATAAATAGAGATTAAAACAACATTATCTTAAGAAAATTAGTTATAATTTTACAAAAATTTACTTCAATTAATAATTTAATGACCTAACAATGTCATAATTAAATTTTAACTTTCAAAATCTTATTAAAAAAAAAATGAAAGCATAATTAGTAAAAAGACTCCTGGGCAACGCTGAGTAGGTACAATTAGCAATGAATCTTCTTCATCCTAAATACATATACAAACATTATTTTGTATTATTATCTGCTGCTGCCAAGCCACATTGTAATGCACTGAGTCATACTATGCTTTCTTCAGCACCCACTCTCTCCCTAAAATCAACTTTTTCTCACTGTGGTAGGGGCGGTTGCAACGTGGTAGTGTTAAACTAGCTACCTGGCTAACAGGGCTCTAGTGAAAATTCAGGAGCAGTCGACATCAGGATCCGTCATCCTCTGGTCGTCTCTACCTCAGCATGCGGCAAGCAAAAACGTATCAAACACGGAATTGCAAATGGAGTGAAAGTGGCAATGTTGCTTCTACGCCATTCCTTTGTGTTTTCTGGGTCAAAACTTTGACGACGTCGCATGTAACCGCTGAGCCTTACTGCTTTCGGTGCAGGTAGTAAAAACCCGCAATCTTGCAGGTTTAACAAAAAGCTGCTATCAACAAGGAAGACTTCATACAAACCAGAAAATCATGAGGCACAATCCTCACGAGCACTATGCAGAAATCTGATTCGCCTAAAAACAACAATCTTCAGCAGTAGAAACTATGTAGACTGGCATCTCTCTTCGCCTTGAACTCGAGATTTGAATAAAAAGTTATTTTTAAACATTTTTGTTTTTTATAAATCCAATGGATATCATCACTGATTATGAAATTGGCTATGACGAGTTCAAATTTTAGGGATCTATGTATTGTGCTTAGTTATGCACTGGGAGGTGACCGTGGTTAAGTGAATAACGACACGGACTGAAGACCTGGGTGTTCCAAGTTCGAATCCAGTCGGTTCCACAGTACCACTTTCACTTAGGGATGTTGGCAACCTTCTTGTGGTCCTTCCCGTAAGTACCCGATGTCTTTCCAGAAAGATTTCTAACTAGAAAAACATCGGGGAAACTAATGCCAACACTAGAATCATCAGATTCAAACGAAAGAAGTTATGCACTAATATCTTTAGGTATGATTGATTTATTTTACGGCATATCAACCCTTTCGAGTTGTTTTATGCTGGCTCCATTTTGATAAAAGTTTCTTTTATTTGAGTCTTAATAGTTTCAAATATTTAATAGATTCTATTTTGTATATAAATCATTTGTAGATAAATTTCTTTTGCAGATGTATATTTTGTAAATAAACAGTCTGCAGTCGATAAAGTACGGGATTTAGTTTGGTTTACTGGGCTTATGAGTATTAGATTTTTGAATATAAGTCCCCAGTCTTTAAAAAGGAGACTACAAGTTCCACCCTGACGTCATCAAACAATTCCTTAATGGTACCAATATTGAAGTATCTTTGTTGCATGGGGGTAAAATCAACACATTCTATCATAAATAGGACATGACAAATCCAACACCAAGGTGGCTCTTTCTGCTCAATCAAGAATTAATGAGATGCTTTTGTGTGATACGGAGTCAGGATAGGAAAGGTATGAATATACAACAATTTTTGTACTGGTAGGTCACCGCTTATCAAGGCGGGGGAGGGGGGGGGCACTCAATGATAAGAGTTAAAAGAATTGTTGGTTGGACAAGAGGATTGGAAATAGTGGGTGGAATGGGCAAAGGATTACTTAAGAGGACTTGATTTTCCAAGAGGATGGCTCTACAAGTATTTGTTTACATAAGTCTTGAAGACGCCCATACTGTAGTCAATTGGGAATTAGACTCTTGGTAGGTTCTCTAATGTTGACCAATTAACTAGTATGGTTTTGCCATATCCTGGCCAGAGATATATAATATCAATAAATCTATGAACCGTAAAAAACGTGTGTTGTGTCTTCTTGATAAGATTTTATGTGAGATCATGCACGTTTTTATAAATGGGATGGAGTTATTATGCAGCTCTGATGTACAAGATGTGGACACTGTGTTACAACAAGACACAGATGAACAAAGACTCTCTCCTGCCTTTCTAAGAGATAAGACTATATGAGAATATCGAACCAACGCTGTTTGTTAGCCATGCTATGTAACAGATATCTGGAAGAGTAATCCCATTCCGGTGTAGTTGTATGCGTAGGCCTCTTGAAAAAAAAAACAAGATTACTGAAAGCAAAAAGAACATCAAGTGCACAGGTCCAGATTAATAAGGAGAGAGAAAGAAAGAGAAAGAGAGAGAAAGAAAGAGAAAGAGAGAGAAAGAAAGAGAAAGAGAGAGAAAGAGAGAGAAAGAAAGAGAAAGAGAGAGAAAGAAAGAGAAAGAGAGAGAAAGAGAGAGAAAGAGAGAGAAAGAGAGAGAAAGAGAGAGAAAGAAAGAGAAAGAGAGAGAGAAAGAGAAGGCATGCATGGATGAATAGAGGGAGATGAGGTTCCTACCTGGTCAGCAGGGGGGTGCATGGAATGGGTCAGAAAGGCAAGGACATCATGGTCATCTGAAATACATAAGGCCAACTACTCATTCTGAAGTCACAATAAAAAAAAATAAAAAAATATTAATTCCTTTATTTTTGTTTAATCTCTTTCATATATGTATGAAAGATAGAAAGGAAAAACAATTAAACACAGGAAGAAATAAAATAAACACACAAGAGATTTGACCAATTTTGTTTGGATCAACGAACATCTTCAGAAAAAGTGAAACAGTTTTTTTCTGAAGACGTACGTTAATCCAAACGAAACCAGTGAAATTGATTTTATTTCTTCCTGTGTTTAACTGTTTTTCCTTTCTGTTTTTCATACATTCTGTCTCCATCCATGTCTCTTCATTTTATCATATATCATGTATTTTATCCTCATTATATATATATATAAAAATGTTGAGGAATAAGTAGAAAAGTGAATAAGCACACACTACAATCAAATGAAACTCGTGTGCAAAGCTTATGTTTCATATTTATCTATTTAAACACTTAAAGAGTAAATTTTTCAGAATGTTTTAGATGAGGATTAATAATTTTTATTATTCGGACTACAGTTCTCATCTTGTCTGTTGTTTTCACATTTCAGCCGATGTAACCTCTAACCTCATTCAGGTGTGTCTTGTCGAACAAAGATCCGCAGCACAACGGATAAAAGTGCTAAGTATAATCAATTCTAAGTGACAGTCTTCTGGAAGGTGAAGGTTCAATCCTTAGTACGATTGATATTAGGAATACGATTACGAATTACTTAAGACTTCTACCTAGACACGGCTGACGGAACAAGAGCAAGCTATCCCCATGAATTAAATAAGAGTTCCGTATGGATTCCAGAGTCTGACAAGGCACATCTGAAGAAAGTCGGAGGTTACATGAGCCGAAACGTTGTGAGAATAACATCCAAGATTAGAACAGTAGTCCGAATAATCCAAATAATATTAGATATGTGTATATGATTATATATTTGTATGTACAGAATTCACTCCTACACTAATCGATCATTATGAATTTTGAAACACAGCTGCTAATTACAGCTGTTTCTTCTTTGTCAACACAAACAAAAGATTCATTTGTTAATAAAATTCGGACTTTGTTTTTAAAAATATTCTGTTTGTGTTGATGAAGAAATGGCTGTAATTTTTATTTAGATAACCACCAATTTTACTTAAATTGAGATATTTTCCAACAAAACACATAACCTTATATGGTTTTATTCTTGTTGGAAAATATCTCAATTCTTATATATATATATATATATATACATACACATTTCTGGTTTTTGTTGAAAAATATCTCAATTCTTTATATATATACATACATACACATTTCTGGTTTTTGTTGAAAAATATCTCAATTCTTTATATATATATATATACATACATACACATTTCTGGTTTTTGTTGAAAAATAACTCAATCCTTTATATTTATATATACACATACATACACATTTCTGGTTTTTGTTGAAAAATATCTCAATCCTTTATATTTATATATACACATACATACACATTTCTGGTTTTTGTTGAAAAATATCTCAATTCTTTATATATATATATATATATATATATATATACATACATACACATTTCTGGTATAGTTTTCTTCATAGAGATTGGACAAACAATCCAATGAATGTGACTGTGCTTATATAATGATGCTCAATAACAAGTAAAGGTAGAGCAATATATTTATTTAGTATCAATTTTTATTTATACAAAAATATGTTGCTCCATATATAGAAATATGTTTTGACTAAAACTAAAAAGGTTGAGTCATCAGGCAAGGAATTACGCTTAACAGGGATGTGCATAGGTACTGGTAAGAGAAAGCTGAAATCGAAATGAATTTCCCAACCTAGGGAACACAAGGCCCCCTGTGTGTGTGTGTGGATAGAAAGCAGCACAATGAAACAAATTTTTTCCTAAACATCAAGAAAGTCAAAATTAAGAGAAAGACATCGAATGTGTATGCATTGGGGGGGTCGGGGCACAAAGTTATTTTTTGATGAAACAAAAGTCATCTAACTCCCCTACTCCCATCATGAATTGCTTGAAGTCTTAGCCTTCACAGCAAAATTAACATTTTCGGTTTTCAGTAAGAACTGTCATAAGAGGGAAAATCAGTTTCTTATTTTAAAAAAAAGCGGATTTCGATTAAAAAGTTGAGAACTCAGATATATGTTAACCAGTTAAGTGTTTTTGCTCACAGAGTAATATGTTTTTGGAATAAGTTGCCAGATCAGATTAAGAACAGCAATAGTGTGGATCAGTTTAAGATGAGGTTGGATGAATTCAGAGAAAGTGGTAGGAGGGAGAAATTAAGGGGACACTTTTGGGAGTTATCAAATGAAATATTTAACAGAATTTGATCTGGATATCGATACTGTACTAAGAGTTTAATTTTTAAATTTAAAAAAAAATTTTTTTTTTTTAACAGTTGAATTGTGAAGATAGTTAAAGGAGAGATGCCCAAGGAGGCATAACAAACAAATAAATAAATAAATAAATATGAGAAGTTCTAGCGATTTAAGCGGATATCACCTTTTTTTTTTTAATCCATAAAGGGCAGATTTCTGCTAAAAAGTGGAGAACTCACATATCTGGATAAAATAGTGCAACATGAAAAGTTCATATTTCCAAAGAAGACGGACAACACATGACAAGACTTTTTCGACCACCCAACTATATTACACTTCTCATTTCTCATTCTATCAGCAGCAGACGATAATAACTAAGAATAATATAAAATTAACACTTCTACTCTGTGATGGCTTTTAGAATCAAAACCAATTACTGCCGAACCGATGCAGCTTGAAAGATCTAGCAGAGCATAATAATAATGCAAAGGACTGCGTAAAAAAAAAGTGAGAAACTCTCGTATGACCACATGACACTTCAAAGACACGCAAAAAATGTATTAAGTAAATACAAAAATAAATTTAAAAAAAAAAAAGATGCAGAAGGAACAAGTCAAGATGCAAATGATTTGATAATTGTTTTTGTATTTAAATAGTACAAACCTGCCAATCCTCCAGTGGCAGCCGTTATGCCAAAGAAGCCATTCTTGGGAAGCTCTACGCCTTCTGTCCGCATGCATAACTCATATTCCTCTTGGTTACTGGACATGCCGTTGTTGATGAATAACTGCAAAAGAAAAACAATGATTATATATATATATATATATATATACATATATATCTAAATGAATAAATGCAAAAGTTTTTTTTTTCATTCAGAACTCCTATTAACATCAAAACAGTTTACTGTTATTTAAATCAATAATACAACATAATATTTTGAAATAGTGTATATATAGTACAGAAGAAAGATTCAAAGAGTCATTTGAATGCCTAATTTGCATAACTACTTTTTAAACAGTTCATAATAAATTAATGTTTGGTGTTATTCATTTGTAATTTTATTGTTCTATTTTCTTTATATATATATGAAGTAGTTTTGTCAATATTAAAAGTAATTAATTAAAGTGATTTAATAAAGAAAGGATAAATTACTAAAACCTTTCTTAAATTAAACATTGCTTGTCAAAAAGATAACGACAAAGCATAAGTGAAAAGAGAGAGAGAGAGAGAAAAAGAGAGGGTGACTGACGGATTGATTGCTCTCTCTCTTCTTTCCCCTCCCTCCCATTTTTTTTTAGTTTTTAAATTCAATGATTGTTTAGATCCCATAGACAAAACGTTTTGCATTTTTTCAAATCACACACAATACCATATTTCTATGTGGTATTATAAGCTTTCACCAGATCAAAAAATACTGCCGTTAGATGTTCCTTTATTCCTTTTTAATAAAAATATATCTAACAAACTGGAATGCGAGTGACCAATGGGCAAAGAATCTTAAATTGAGATGAATTTCCCTACCTCGGGGGCCATGAAATTTAACATAAAATGATTGTTAATCTACAATACCCTTTTTTTTCCAAACTTAAAAGTATTGACTGATATGTTTTAAAAGGGACAGGAAGGCATTCATTGATGAAACAAAGGTCTTCTACCTCCCCTAGCCATAAATCGTTCGAAGTTTCGCAAAATTAACAATTTCAGAGAAAGGGAGGCAAAGCAAGGCAAGACAAACGTGATGGAGAAAATAAGGGGAAGAGAGAGGAAAGAGAAAGAAAGATAAAGCGAGAGAGAGGAAGAAAGAGAAATAAAAAAATTTCTAATAATATTCCTGACGGTCTTTGTTCTTGGACTGGAATTTATTTTAGATACAAAACGTCTCCATGAAGAGGGTTAGGAATCCTTTATGACTCGTGTTTTTGATCTACAAATTTTAAGAGTTCAGAAAATTTTAAGAGTTCAGATTTTCTGTTGTTGGTTATAAATTGAATTTAAGAAGAGCAGCCCGATATAATCCGATAGCCTTTTTGCAATCATTGTTAAACCATGGTTTATTATATACAGCACATTTAGGTATACATTTTTATTTTTTCAATTGAATTAAGTGATTTTTGAAAAGTAAGTAACATGATCTCCGTCCTCAATGTTTGAATTTAAGGTAAGTTCTGAAGAACACATTTAAAAATTTTCCCAAATGCTTTTTTTTTTCAAATTCCAGCTGCGAACTTCATCTAAATTTTGAGCTGAATTTTCTAAAAGAAATATAGAAAAATGATCACTACAACAAATGTTGTCAAACTTTTTGGTACCGATATCGAATATGAACCAGTTTCCGGGAACTTCGCGTCGGCAGTATTCGGGCATGTTACGTAAACACCCGAGAGATGCTGAGGCAAATGTTGACAGACAATTACTTCGATATGTTGCTGCGTCCATATTTTTTCAGTTTTATTTTCAAGAAAAATAGCAAATAACAAAAAAAGAAACAAAACATAGCGAAATCACTGTTAATAAATAGTTGTTTTTTTTTAAATTTATTTTTTAACAAAATAATTCTAAGCAACTGTAAATAAATACATTTTTATTCATTTCTTTTCATTTATTTTGTATTCAGTCAACTGGTTAAAAGTAGGTTTTTTTTGTGTGTTTCTTAAAACAGAAAAATATTTTTTTGTGTTTTTTTTTTTTTGGGGGGAGGGCTTTTTGACATTGTCTTTTTTTTATCAGTCGAGTTAGGGTTGGGTTAGGGTAAGAGTTAAACAGAGACTTGTTTATTTCAACCGTATGCCCTTGGCCGTCGATCTGACGAGGATTTTGTAACAAATGGTCTTCGCAGACCTCCCTCAAAAAATTCTTCCAATCGGTCTGCATGTTCGGTGATGCAACGCCGCAGTCCTTTTATGTCGTCTGCCAGTTGATTGGCTAATCACCTGTGCATCTCTCGGGTGTTTACGTAACATGCCCGAACGCGCCACACGCAAAGCTCCCAGAAACTGGTTCATATGAGTACCAAGTTTTCAACTATAATCCAAATAGATAATTGGATCATGCATAAGTAAATCTATTGCAAAATGGCAACCACTTGCTAGGTGAACGTATGTAGAGGAATTTGTTTCATTATATAAACATCATTTCTCTTAATAAAGGTTACTAGTAGTTTCTCTCTGAAATTTTGCATGAAGTTGTAACTTTTGTCAGGTTAGAAAGTGACATTCTCCGATTTTTGAAAAAAAAATCTGGTTAGCCCCCAAGGCGGTCAAAAGGCCCCGAAATGGTCAAAAATGACATTTTTTGCCCCATAACTTTTCATCCATCCATTCAATTTCTCTGAAACGTGGCCAAAATATGGAGGCAATTGTTCCTAATAGAAAATAAGTATCGCTGACCTTGGAAAAAATCTGGTTCGCGCCCCCAGGAGTTCAAAACCCCTCTAAAATGGCAAAAGATGACCGTTTTCTCCCATAACGTTTGATCCATCCATTCAATTTTTCTGAAACTTAGCCAAAATGTGGAGGAAATTGTTCTCGATATAAAATGAGAATCCTTGACCTCAGAAAAATTCTGGTTCGCGCACCCAGGGGGTCAAAAATGCCCCAAATTGCCCAAATTTATTGCATTTTACACTCGCCACATCGAGTCACATACAGAGGGGGACCACGCATGCGTGGCTTGTTCCAATATGATATTAGGTGACTATTAAAAGAAACGGTTTAGGAAGTTGTTGTAATAAATGGTCTAGGTCAGTGTCAATAATTAGATCATGTGATGGTATGTATACAGAGCATATAGTTATGGCATGATGTACTGTAAAGCGGCTGACACAGCTGTGATACTATTGACTGCTCCCACCCACCTCCATAGCCGAGACCGCCAAAAAATGTTAGTTAGGAAATGGATCACAATACAAAAACGATGAGGAAGTAGATAACAATATGGGAAGGACAGATCTATTGTGTTGTATAAATGTAATGACACCATGACAATTAGTTGTTAGCTTCTTGGTGTCCGGATAACGATGGAGAGAGTAAGCTGAGAAAACAAGTGGATGTAGCCAGCTCCAGTGGTCAGCTAGGAGTAACTGAGAAAAAAGACTGAACATCTAGGATTTCCTATCAAGAGGAAATATACTTGGGAAACACTGTCTGTCAGTGGTAGACCAGCAGAATGGGTTGAGCAAATCAGATTGGTCCATGAAGGGAGATGAGTGGAATTGGCCCGAACAGACTAGTTAAATGCAGGCAAGTAGAGGGCAATGTATGGTCTCGACAGGCAGATGACCTCAGGTAGGCCTTAGCTTTGAACTTTGGAGAGGAGAGGCTTAGTTGAGAAGAGAGGACGCCAACGACAGGGCCCAATGACACACACGCACACCTGTGTTCAACAAGTTTGTACAATGTATATATGTTTGTCTGCATTGTTATTGGCTTCAAATACAAATTGTAAACCGATGCTTGTGCCCTAAATGATCGTCAGTGCTGGAATTCACACAGCCAGAAAAACAAGACGACGAATAAGCCTATGGCACATGTGTTTCGGGGGTCAACGGTCGAGGGTTGGCATAGTTACACACAGCTACAGCTTTTAGATTTGTATTATGGTTTATTTCGCATTGAGGTATTAATCAGCATGAAGGTATCATCTGAAGCTCCATTCTTATTGTTATTTATATAGTTACTAGTAGAATACCCGTCCCAAAACGGGTATAAGCAATAAGTATAGCATTAATTAACTTTTAACTTCTTTTTTATTTGGAGGGTATAGTACGGTTTTTGATGGTATAGTTTAAAAAAAATAAATAATGTGCCCATGTTACATATCTTGTTGCCTAGAATACACATTCCATAATAGGTTCAATAGTTTAGGATTTTACCAAGCACATACATATTATTGACGGTCACACCAATACTTTTAAAAATGTATTACTTAATATAACTCAAAATTTGATGTAGAGCAATTCTTATTTCTATTAAATTTTTTGTATTTAACTTATTTTAAAAGTTTTTTTTATTTTTTTAAGACGGGTGAGTTTGAATGGGCACACCCCCTAAATGGTAAAAATTTACAAAAAAAATAATGCGGCCATGTAAATAATGCACTCCCTAAATGTTAAAATAATGTGCACATGTTACTTACCATATTTTTTAGAATATATATTCCAAAATTCATAATGATCTGTTCATTAGTTTAGGAGATTACATACATACACACATATATATTTTATAGTTGCATTCCAATGACTACAGGAAAAATCAATCGAAAATCATAATTTTCATATCTATTTCAATTTCCTTTATTTTCATATTTCAGCAAATACCTGTATTTCTTCCTAATTCTTCCGACAAACAAAACCCCTTTATTGTTTTTAATTTTTCATGTTTTCCTTTATTTTATTCTTTTCAAAATTAAAAATTGAAACTAAAATTTTAAAAATAAATAAAATAAAGGAAAAAAATGAAGATTTTGTCTTAAGAATTTGGAAAAAAAATACAGGTATTTGCCGAAATATGAAAATAAAGGAAATTCAAATGAATATGAAAATTATGATTTTCGATTTATTTTTCCTCCTGTGGTCATTGGAATGCAACTATAAAGTATATATGTTTTGAATTTTGTAATACAACATCATCGAGCTTGCAATTGGAAATATTTCGGAAATTATAAGGAATATATGCCTAAATATATATCTTTTATAAGAACTTTTAAGTTCTTATACATTATATAGATATTTGTATGTTATTATTTTTATTGGTGATTGCAGCGTTGGTTGTTTTTTTGCTTACTATTATTTCGATTGTCTCACTTCCTAAGTGATTAAGATGCAGAAAATTGCATTATTAGTCGCCCTTAATTTTATAGGACGTATTTTTCGTTAATATATATATATATTTATTAATTTTATACGTACATAAAAATAATCCATGGACACATGTTTCTGGCTCACAGCCATCATCAAGATTAATAAAATTAATTAATAAATATCTCTCTCTCTCTCTCTATATATATATATATATATATAGACACACACACACACCTAACTTTATAAATATATTAAGATATGAGGTCAAATTACGTATTGTAACAATATCATTCTCTTTCAGAAAATTTTCTTGTAAACCTACCACCACTGGACATAATAGGCCAATAATTAAAAGCAATAGTTCATTTAGCTTTGATTTAATGCCTCTAATATTCCATAGGATAATTTTATTAGATAAAAACTTAACATTAAGAATACTTTTTTCCCAACCTTTCAAATAAATAAGTAAATAAGTAAAGATGACTTACGGAAAGGGGAGGGGGGAAAGATACTCACCGTGAGGGCATTCTTGTAGTATTCAATTTTGGCGCGAAGAGGAAAAGGTTTATTTCTGAAATCTCGCAGACAACCACCCAGCTGTTGGTCATGACCATCACTAGAAACAAAATAAATAAATAAAATAAGAAATGAGTGATAAAAAAATAGACACATAAATTACTCTATACCTAAAACACATTTTTATTTATTCATCATCATCATCATATTCGATTTAATATGCATTTTACATGCTGACATGTGTTGGACGGCTTTAATAAATTGACTTCCAAACTAACCTATCTCTGGCCAGGTCTTTAGTTATTCCTCTTTCTTCAAAATCCATTTTTATCACTTCCGCCCATGTTTTCCTTGGCGTTCCCCTGCGAACTGGACCTGCTACCTCAACTGTTCTACATCTACTGACCCAAGAACTCTTATTCCTTCCTTCAACATGGCCATACCATCGAAATCTACTCTTCTGCACACATCTCCCTATACTCTTCAGATTTAATCTTCCTCTGAGATCATCAGATCTAAGCCTGTCTTTAAGACTCACATTACATATCCATTGTATCATTCTCATATTATTTCTCTCCATGCCACACATATCCTCAACCCTCTACAGCAAAATGTGTCACAAGGCCGGAAGATGGGGAAAATCAGCTCTCCGGAGGGAGCACTTTTGTCGGGTTAAAAAATAATCAAGAACAAACCCGTTCCTGTGATACTAAGGTGAACCATGGCTGGTCTTAGAGTTAGGATGAAGTCAGTTTAATGTGGGGAAACCCAGCTCCACTGAACGGGCACTTTAAAAGGTTACAAAAATAGTCGTGAATGGACTTGTCAGCATTCCTCAGTAGTAGAGGTGGATGTAATACCTGGGCATATTACCTGCTTGGACAAAACAAAACAAAACAATATCGCTTTCTGACAAAGGGTCTGATTAGAGCAAGACAGCCTCTCTGTTGTCAGAATGTACCAAGGATTCCCCCGGCTAGGTATGAAATACGAGTCGATTAATCTATTTTTAACTGAAATATTGCTTAAATAGTATTCTTATACACTATCAAAGCTACATCTAATTTGCATAAAATATTTTAAAAGCATGTTCCGACAAATAACTCCTTTATTCATTTTGAATTTTATTGTATTGTTTTGCTCTGTATAATAAACAGTTTTACGTATATTATAAAGTAATTGAACAAAGATGATAAATAACTATAATTTATTAAATAGTTTTTGTTCAATTTATTGTTAATTTTCAAATTAGGTAATTCAAATTAATTTTTTTTGTTAATTTATTTTAAATATAAAAGCATTTTGGTTTTCAATTATATACTATATATACTATAATTATGAAATCAAGATTTTCTAAAAAAAATTTTTGAACAAACCTAAGAAAAAAAAAGCATCCTCACAATAGGGTACATTCGTTTTTATCATTTCTTTAGATTTCACTTTAATTTTACTTTTGATTTTTTTAAGTGCTTTTTGACATAACAGTTTCAAAAATAGGAACAAACAACATTGAACAAGATTCCAAGTTGAAAGAAATTAAACTACAGAAGAATCTGTTCTTTATGTTTCAGAATTGATAGTTTGTATTATTCAAACTAATATTTTTTGGTAGTTTTATTCATATTTCTGCTGTTGTAACCACCAACCTTCTTCGGGTGCAGCTTTTCGAACCTGAGTATCTTTATGTCAAATTTAGGAACCCATACGGAATTTTGAACTGAATCTTGTTTAGTGGTAGATTATTCTCATTCCATCAGCCATAACCGGGTAGAAGTGTTAATTTATGTTATTCTTAGTTATTATTACCCGTAGTAAGGATTGAACCCTCAACTTCTAGAAGACTGTCACTTTGAACAGATTGTGAACCAACATATAGTGTAATGATAAAAAAGCATTGGTCAATATTGGTTTTAGAGACAATGGATACCCCTAAAATTGAACCTATATAACTGAAGTTATGGGTGTAAAAAAAAAGTTAATTTAAAACGGTGTTAAAATGAAAATTTGCTCAAATTTTGAGAATTGTTATAATTTAATTGCTTTAAATTTCATTAGAGGTAAAATAACATTAACTGGAGGTTTTACGCTCTTTTTGACCCCTTTATTTAAAAAAAAAAAAAAAAGGCATTATCCATGAGGCTATGTCCAGTGAGAGAATGTAGGTGATTTTCTGGGATTTATAAACCTAATGTTTAGTATGAATATCTATGTATACTCATATTTCATGTTCTATTAATAAAAACATGCAAAAATAATAGCACATTCAATATAAGTATAGATAAATAAAAAGGTCAGATAGTACAATAGCTGAAATGTGATATAGGCATTACTGTCCGCAGCAATTTGCGTTGGACAAAGCACATCTCTTAAATTGTAAAAAAAAAACGAGTGTATCTTGGCATCATTTAGCAAGACGATTGTTAGTCGCTCTCCAGCTATAGTGCACCTGCATTTAGAATTCGCATCATCAATCTGACTGCTTGGAAACTGTTCATATATGTGCAATTAAACATATCCTCCATCATACACCTGACACACTTTTTAACGATTCGTTTTCATGAGCATGGATTCATTGAAGATCTAATGTCTAGCAAGTGACTTAGTAAATATCCACAAAATTATTAACCATCTCACCACTAACAATGACCCTTAGCACCTTTTGATGCTTGTCCATAAAAATGTACAAGTGAAATATGGCAGTTCCAAATAAATTAACAGGAAAACTCTTTGATATACTTACGTATCAGGCAAAACTAGGTATCTACACCAAAAATTACGGAAAATTATTGAGTAAAATTTTAATTAAAAATAAAAATCAGTTTTATCGTATTTTTCTGATTCGCCATTGATAAGGGTGCAAATACACGTTAAACAGGGGAGATAAGTCAATCTGTAATTTCGCCAAGTCATAATCAATGGCGAATTGGAAAAGATAGTATGACATTAGTATGACATAGGGGAATGGCACAGTGGTTAATGATGCGGACTGAGGACCTGGGTGTGCCGGGTTCAAATCCAGTTCGTTCCACAAACACTTTCATCAAAACCCACACCTGACTTTGTGTCTAGCCTCCTGGAGAGGGGGTAAATAAAATACATAGTATGATGTATGCGTGACGATACTTAGTATTGAGACTTGAGATCATACAGTTATAACATTAACAACTTAATCTTTACCATTAAAAATTCATTAAATGATTAGCACAAGACCAAGGGATGGCATGGTGGCTAAGTGGTTAACGATGCGGACCGAGAAAAACTTTAATGAAAACCCACACCTGACCTTGTGTCTAACCTCCTGGAGAGTAGGTAAATAAAATACGTTGCGACCTATGCTCATCATACAGTTATAACATTAATTAATCTTTACTGTTAAACATTCAGGTTGCCAGGAACATTTTCAATCTCAAACCAGTCTTGTGTTTGGCATGTGTTACTGGTAGATACTTGTTTGTGTATGTCAAAAGCGTCTCCTTTTCCGCTATACACTATCTGAAATTGCAGATGTGTGGGTGACAAACGAATTATATGAAAAAAATAAAAATAAAAATAGCCGCTAGATCTAAATTTTATTATCAAGATTCTAAATGAAATCTCCAGATCTAGCGTAAAACACGCAAAATTGGCAACACTGCATACAAGTGGAATTTAAACATGCCAGCCTTCATGCAATGTGCGATGAGGAATCCTTCCATTGCACTCAAATTAGTTTCCACACAGAATTCATATTTACAGTGCAGGTTATTTGTGGGGAGCACATTAAATGTAGGCTGAGGCCATTGCTTGTAAAATGTTTTCATTTTTTACAATAGAAAAACTCATTTTGAATCTGCAAAGAAATTGGTATTTATAAGAACAAAAAGAAAGATACGTAATTTTTGTACTTACTTAACATGATCATATTCTCTCGTTCCATTGTTTAGCATAACGAGAATGTAAGGATTGTTGCGCTGAGAAAGAAAGAAAATATAGAACAATGTTAGGAGTTTCTTTACGAACATGGCACCATGAAATATAAAGTGGTCTTACTTTTTGAATAGTGTATAATGTAGTAGTATGAAAATATATTTATGGTAATTAAGCTACACAGAGGCGTCCATGTTTCATCTCCACATGCTAAGTAAATAAAACATGGATACCTCTGTGTAGCTTAATTGCTATAAACATATTTTCATACTACTACTAAGCTCTACTTACATATTGAATACTATTGAAGTAAATAGTGAAAATCTATAAACAATATATATCACCTTATGTGTATATACATGAAATAAATAAATGATTTATATATATAAGTGAAATATTTTGAAAATAAACAATCGTGCAATTAAATGAAAAATTCATTTAATTTTTTTTTTTTTTGCAAGCTTTCGTTGTAAAACAACTTTGTCTTATAGTTTATTTTTTTTCTTCTTTTCTTCATCCTCCTCATTTTGATGGTATTAACCCCGAGGGGTCAGATCACGATATGAGCAGAAAGAGACATCAAGTTCTTAAAGACGTTAGGAAAAGTGTAGTCCTGGTGATGTTATGCGCAGATTGGCGCTTTTTTAAGTAAGGAAATTGACAACATCTTTGAAGCACGCATTAGAATGTATTAAAGTGAAATATTTTGAAAATCGACAATTCCTTACTATATGTATATGAGAGAGAAAGAGAGAGAGAGAAAAATACCAGCTATATCTACCTGGCTTTGCCAAGGATGCAATGAAGTCATTTTAGTTTTTAATTTCTAAATCTCAAAATACTTCAAAACAATCAAAAATCTTCTGCAATGGTAACAACTGAAAAATACAGCTTACACGACTAAAGTTATGGGTTTAGAAAAATGTTCTTAGTTTTCTTTTTAAAGCTATGGTCCCCATTAGGGATTCTTAAAAAGATTTGCTCAAATTTTGAGAATCTTAAATCTCAATAAAATCGGAAAGTAAAACATTTAGAGTACCCCTCCTATGTAAATGCTTAACCTTATGCCATGCCCCCTCAAGTACCCCATTAAACATTAAAAATTTCAAACGGTTGCAGCATTAAATAATCGGACCATACAGGGAATAAGGACCCCAGATTAATGATACAGCGGTGTCTTCCGGTTGACCTTTTTCAAAAGTTTTAAATAAACAAACAAAACATTGAAGTTTCCGAAATATATATAGATTTTTTTTCTTTTAAAACATGGGGTCCTTATTCGCTGTATGGTCCAAATAATCAAATCAATCAAAAACAGCAATATGGTAAAAACCATGTTAAAATAGAGATAACATGACTGACATTATGGACTTAGAGATGTGTTAATTTTGTGGAGTTTCTATTAAAAAGTTTTCAAATTTTGTGGAGGTTCGATCAAAGAGTTTTAAAATAATGTGCCACTTTTGTGAAGTTTCCATTAAACGGCATATGGCAATTATTCCCAATTCTTGAGATAAAGAATTAAAAGAAATCTCCAAAATTCAATATTATTTTTGATTTGATTTATTACTATTACTTTCATTTTTCATCTTCTTGTCTTATGCTAAGATTAGACATTTTGTGAATGATTTCCATCTGTTCCTGTCTGTTGCTGTTTCGCCAGTGCCACCTGCCAGGTCATTAACTGATCCCCTCTATGTCTTAAGCGGCCTATCACATGGCTTTAGGCCATCGACATCAATGTGAGACACACTTTGAAATGTTTTGGATGACTGCCGGAGAGCGACGTAGCCTTACCAGTTGAGACATCGTTGTGCAACATACTTTCCAATAGAGTGAGACCAGCAACAATTATGTGTTGCTTAATTATTCGAGCTTTCGGCTTACGTAAGTCATCATCAAGATATAGAGGATATAAATGTATGGTTTGATGGCTTAAATAATTTATTTTATTACTTATGTTGCAACGAAAGCTGTCATTTGAATGGAAAAATTTGAGTGGCATCTTGGGGTCAGAGGTGACTTCAGTAAAAGTGAAATCATGTGACACCGGAGAAGAGATAATTCTGTCTTTTCCTGGTGACCCTTTAAACAGAGAGAATGCGAATGACTGGCATTCCCTATTTTAGCCCCATCGAAGGCATAGGAAGACGCATGACATCACGTAATAATTGTACGGCACAGACGTCTGATATATGTATTCTCCATTTTTCTCAGTTTTTGAATCTTGAAAGATGCTGATAATTTGAACGGAGAATAACAAGTCAATCTCTACCCCCAAAGACCGTTTTTCAAGAACGATAAAACCCTGGTACACCAAACAGATACTGTACTGTATAGTTTTTAGATAGTTTTGTGCTTGTATATATTAGATTTTTGAGTATAAGCTTACTGTCTTTGAAAAGGACACTATGTTACATAATGAAATCAATTATTTGAATGGAAAAGTTTGATTGACACCTAGGAGTCAGAGGTGACCTCAGTATAACGGAAATCAGCGAAATTATGTGACACCAGGGGAAAAATAATTCCGTCTCTTCCTGGTGACCCTTTCAAACAGAAAAAACTCGAAGGTTGGCATTTCTTATTTTAACCCCATTGCGAGCAAGGGGGTGGGGGAGTAGTACGACATAACCTAATGAGTATACGGCACAGATGTCTGATATATACATATCTCTTTCTTTCTCTCTTGGGCACGCACATCATGGTTTTCTTTGTGACTGTTCCTTTCTGATTAATAAACCTCATAAACTAACATCAGTGTCCAAGTGATTTTGTCTACAGACAATCATGCTAAATTAGAAAAAGTTAGTTGCATGGAGGAGTGATTGACAAATGTGAGGTCAGAATATGACCTCTAGTTAACGGAAGTTGTCGAAACCAGCTGATTTCCAAAAGAACGGAGCTCTTTCTCTGTTCGGCTGATACCCTTAAGCAGGTGGACGCGAAACGTAAGAGTTCCCTGAAGAGCCCCAGTGAAGCAAGCTATCTGTCTATCCATCTGTCTCTCTCTTTCCTCTGAAGGGGTGCCGACACTTGTTAAAGTTAACAATTCTCTCACCTTGTTCCAAGTTTATTATTAATAAACCTCTTATAAAAACCTTCTTTATTGTTAATAAACCTCTTATAAAAACTAAACATCAGCGTCCGAGTGATTCTATCCACAGGCGTTCAAGAACCTGAGTTCCCGACAACGACGAGTGTATAATAGTTTATAATGATTATTAAACCTTACAAATTAACATCACGTCCGAGTGATTTTGTCTACAGACAATCAAGAACCTAGGCTCCCGACAACAGGTGTATAAGATTATTTATACACACGTTGGTAAGTGAAAACATAACACTAATTTTACAATATGGATGCAAACTAACACATGAATGAATGTATAGTTACTTACATTATTGGTTAAAATAACAAAACTCATTATTTTTTATGCATTAATTTGTGTTGTCATTTTTAGTATACATGTGCATGTAGATGATTGATATGAACATGTCATCTACAGCAGTCATTTTACAGGTGTTTGATTTATACGCTGTCATTTTGGAAATAAAATATGCAATTACTTTGTAACAGCTGAACAGTATTGTAAAAATAGCGTTATACAGGGTGTTTCAAAAGTCTTGGGAACATAACGATTTTTAATAACTCAAAAACTATTAGGAGTTGAAAAATGAAATTGGTACCGTTGGAAAGGTTAAAGTTTCAAGTTTTGTGGGGAATCTTCAAAGTTGCTCAATATGAGCACCATTCGTCACACGGCAGACATCTAGTCGATAGTCCATTTCCTGCCAAACGCGTTCCAGCATCTTGACGTCAATGGTTCCCACAACTGCCGTTACTCGAGCCTTTAGTTCGTCAATATCTCTTGGAAGGGGCAGCACATAGACTTGTTGCTTGACAAAGCCCCAAAGGAAAAAGTCACACGGGGTAAGATCTGGAGACCTAGGAGGCCAGGGCATGAGAACGTCATCACCTCGCCCAGATCTCCCAATCCATCTACCAGGCAGCCTTGTGTTAAGAAACTGCCTTACTCTAAGATTCCAGTGTGGTGGTGCACCATCTTGTTGAAAAATGAAGTCATCAGATTCTGCTTGTTCCAACTGAGCCATTAACCAGTCTTCCAGCATGTTGAGATAGGATTCACCAGTGATAGTTGCCTCTTCAAAGAAGAACGGTCCATAGACACCTTTCTTGGAAATTGCACAAAACACGTTCACTTTTGGTGAATCTCGCTCGTGCTCAAGAAGTTCATGAGGATTCTCAGTACCCCATATGCGAGTGTTATGCTTGTTAACTTTGCCATTCAGATGGAAGGTCGCCTCATCGCTAAAAACAAGCCAGTCATCAAAGCCGTTATCTTCCGACTTCTCTTGCATTGCAATGCAAAAGTCACGGCGAAGTGGCTTATCAGTGTCCTTCAACTTTTGGACCAACTTGAGCTTGTAAGGTACCATTTGCAGTCGTTTCCTTAAGACACGCCAGACAGTTGCTGGAGCAAGCTGAAGTTCCCTGCTGGCTCTTCTCACTGATTTACGGGGGCTCCGCTGAAAGGCTGTCCGAACTTGCTCAACTGCATCTTCTGAAGTTGAAGGGCGACCTGTTCGCTTACTTGGGCACAAACACCCATCTTTCACAAATTTAGCATGCCATCTGACAATGGATTTCCTTTCAGGGGCTTCTTTTTTAAATTTCCTGCGAAATGCATGCTGAACACATGTCCACGATTCAGTCTTTGCAAATTGGAGGACGCAAAATGCCTTGTCTTGTTTAGAGAACGCCATTACTGCACCTGGAAAGATAACACGAAAATCATTAGTATGACCAAAAACTTGATTAAGCAAGCTTTAAAATGGCACCAGTTTCATTTTTCTACCTGGAATAGGTCATGAGATATACGCATTTGTAATGTTCCCAAGACTTTTGAAACACCCTGTATCTTAGCAATAGTGTACAATATTTGTTCGCAGTTTTCAACTGCTAATTTTATTTTTACTTTTGTCGTCAGTCTTGTCTTCACGAAAACACTTACTACATTTCCATTCTTTTTTTTTTTTTTTCAGACTTATTTTTAACTTCCATATTTGTGAAAGAGACACAGAGGTCTCGTTGGAATCTGTGCCAGAAGAACAAATGAGGAGATTTCAGACTTCCTCAGCGTCAGCAGGAGAATGATAGAAAAGGTCAGAAAGGAATTGAAAGATTCACGATTCGACTATGAGATGACATCAGAGAGAAAAAAACGTCAGATGGCCAGAACTTTTCAGGAGATTATCGACACTGAACCCAGCAAGTCAATCCATGCCATTGCTAGTGAGAAAAGCGTAAATGAAAAGCTCATTGAGAAAATCAGAAAACAAGAAACCGAGAACAAATAAAATCAGGAACCAAAGAAAAGAAAAAGAAATTAGAAAAAGAAATTAGAAAAAATTAAAAATTAAAATTTTTTTAAAAAATAACAAAGAAATAAAGAAATAAAAAGAAATTACAAAAAAAGAAAAAAGAAAGAAATTAGAAAAAAAAGAAATAAAAAGAAAAAAAGAAAAAGAAAAAACAAAGAAAAAACAAATTAGAAAAAAAAAGAAAAAGAATAGAGACTATCTTTGATCAGCATTAATTTTCCTATCGTTAATTCTGCATTTGTGTTTGCCAGTGTTGAATGTTGCAGTCACTCAAAGTCTTAAGGAAATCTAAAACAAGATGACTTGGAATTGTGATTCTATCGTCTGTTAAGATAGACCATAACAGTTTAGAGACAATTTTCCCAAATATCAAAATCGCTCTATGCATTTCTCACTCAATTATGGTGAACAATTGCAGTAGATATAAAAAAGGTGAACATATAGTTGAGACTGGTGAAGTTGCGGAAGTTCTCAGACAGCCACGTTTGGGTTTCCCCCCCTGGAGGTGTGACCGAGTTGAATTCTGCTGCCACACATATATGGCCTTCTCGCAGCCACCCTCTCCACCCAGCGTTTGACACCAGTGGACAGCAACTCAATATGGCCAACTGAATTGAGGGGTAGCACAATATGGCGTTTGCTAGAAATACACTCAAAAGCCATCACAGTTTGAGGAACTTGATCTTCATGATGTGCGGGACTTTGTGCAGACTGTGGGTTAGCCACCTGTCGTTCTGCACGTTGTGCTAAGTTTGATTAAGTGACATCATAATATATAATATATTTCAGATATCTTCTTTGGGGCATTGCAGAGGTGGACAGGTAAAGGTCAGCTCACTGCAGAGACAAAATCAGAAAAAGGTGTATGGCAACACAGGCCTCACAATTCATCTGTGCGAGTTACAATTGACCTGCCACTTGTGCGTTGGTTTACAATCACAGCTTACTGTGATACATGTGTGTGCGTGGACTTGAGTAGTCATGGTGTCCAGAGACTGCTTTGGGGTTAGCAAGATGCAGCATGAAGTCAGTTAAATGTGGGGAAATCCAGGTTACAAAAATAGCCGTGAATGGACCCGTCAGCATCCCTCAGTAGAAGTGGAAGTAATCAGGGATGTGGATAACCAATGGCAAAAAAAGCTGAAATTGAGATGAATTTCTCAACCTGCGGGGGGTCATGACTCTCTGTGTATGTGTGTGGAGACGACAGCGTAAAAAAACAACTAAAAACAACTTAAAAGAAAGAAGCTGAGTGTGCATGTGGGGAGAGGGGGGAGACAGGAAGTCATTCTTTGATGAAACAAAGGTCATCTAACTCCGAAACACCATGAATCATTTGCAATCATCAGCAAAATTAACATTTTCAGAAAGAACTGTCACAAGAGAGAAAAGGAATAACAGCTTACTGTGCCACATGTGTGTGTGTGTGTGGATTCGAGCAGTCATCGTGTCTAAAGATTGTGGTGCCAATGATGATAATTATATGGTTTATATATTATGAATATTATTTTTTTAGGGTTGGGTGGGGGGGGTTGACTGTGTCAAGAAAGCACCTTTACAGAAATATAAAGTGACCCTCACCAAAAATTCTTCATATGGAATCACTAATAAAATTCACAATCCTTTCTGCAATCCAACCATATTTGGTACAGATAAACTTCATTCTATGCTTGACTTGTCCACCATGTTCCATTCATGAATGTCCAACAGTTTTGTTTTATCGATGTTTAATGACAGGGAGTGGGGGCACTTTGGTGATCGTCTCAAGAGTAGGAAGCGTGATCCTGAATAGGCTTCACATTCACTGAACCCTACCCCCCCCCCATGTTTATCTGTGGGTTATCTCAAAGATAATTTGTATAAAAAAAACCCTCCGACTATTTCTAAACTGAAGAGGGACATCACAGCCAAAATCAGAGCGGTGCCAAGAGAGGAGTGTATCAGAGTTATTTACAATTTTGCATTGAACGGCAATAAAAGATAGACTGTTGGGCATTCATGATTGAAACTTGGTGGACAAATCAGATATAGACTGAAGTTTATTTGTACCAAATATGGTTGGATTGCAGAAAGGATTGTGGATTTGATTAACGATTTAATGGGTGGCATTTTTTGGAGATTACTCATTTTCGTAGAAAAGAATTTTGCAAAAACAGAGATGGAAATGCCAGCACTAGAAAAAAAAAAAGATTAAATAAATAAACGAAAAAAAGGCTTATCATAGATGAAAGTGACAATTAAAAAAAAAAATCCTGAAAATATTTTGTATTAGGTTCTGGTGATATCTGATCTTCAGATTTTATATAAATTTAAATTGGAAAAGCAAATTTTGTTCATAACAAAACTATTTTTGTTAAATCAGTACAACTAAAAATGAAGATCATTTGTAATATTATGATTTATGTTGAAACTATAAAATAACTTCAAAAAGATTCAAAATAAAATATTTAAAAATCTGTTTCCTAACCAGTAAATGTTTTGTTTTTTATATTTGTTTGAAAAAATTTTCATCTTTGTCTCTACCTACTTCACATTTTTCCATCTGCACTATTTGTCTATCCTCCCATGTCCACTTTAGCAATGCCCCCTCAAACCTCCACTGGTTTCTTAGAAAATTTAATAGACTGGTAAAATATTTTCTCAGAAATATTGACACAGCCATTTTTTTTTGTAAAAACTTTCATTTTATTAACTTCTAAAAAGGAAAAAGGACAAATTAAATATTTATAAAAAACTATTTTGATGAAAACATACACAATCATAATAATAAAAGTAGAGTTTTGAAAAGGAAAACCAGAAAAAAAAGACAATAATTTTTGCTTTTAGTTTAATAAAAGCAAAAAATTGTCTGAAAAAAATTTAAAAAAAAAGCAAATTTTTAATTAACCAAGAACTCAAATCTTTGAAGATAAAAATAATAGCTACCTGAGCATCATTGTCAAAGGAATCAAAGAAGATTCCCAAACCATTCCATTTGTCATTGTTGCCAAATACTGGACCCTCAACGCCTTTCTCTTGGACATACCAAATTGCCTGAAAGATGAAGAAAAACAAAATTAAATTTATTAATTTTATAACATGTACCTATCTGGCATTGTTCAGGATGGAATAAAGTAATTTTAGTTTTAAATTCTTTTTTTATTTATTTGCATTTTTAAACTTATACAGAAAAAGAAAATTAGTTTTTGCTGTAAGGTAGACAACTCCTATTATATATATTCTTCAATTTAAATCATGAATTATCTCCCTTTACATTATTTGAGTTATAATTATGATTGAAGACCCCGTTTACGAATGACGTGTCACATTACCCTTTTCTACATCTAAATTAAAGTTTTAAGATATTACCTATTTCTTTCCACGGCAAATTTCCAGATAATAAATGAAAATTGGCTAGTCAGAATCAAAGTTTGATTTGTCAGCTTAAAAGCTATGTAGGTCCAACAAGTTATTTAAAAGAATACTTAATCCGATCCAGCAGTTTTCTAATATTTAGTAAATTTGTAAATAGTCACATTAAAAGAAGCATCAGCTAAGGAGAATAACTCTTATTCTTTTAGTAAGAGTTGTGGTTCTTTATTTATTTTATTTTCGTACCAGGTTTATAAACAGTTACGTTTTCTCATTCCTTTCTTTATAAACAACAGCACATATTCATTTGTAATTTGGACACCGGTGGATTATTAACCTATTCATTCTTTTTTTTTCTAACTTACGTCTTAATTCGTTCTTATTAAATCAAAACCAGATCCACTTTTAGTTGAGATACTGAACATAAAAAAATGGCGTGATTATAGAACATAATAAATAGTTACAAAAGAAATTTTAACATGAACACTGACAAATAAACTAATACAGACACTACCACACCTAAATGTGAATGCATCATTGAAGCAGAGAAACATACAACATTAACTTTTTCTAAATAATGCTTAGTTACGATTAAGTCCCATATGAACACACAGTTCACCCCTATTGACTCGGTACTTTTTTTCAAAAGGTGCGCATGAGTGAACTCACCGGAAGACGGTGCTCTTCTAACCCTATTCTTTAATTTTTTATTTTGTGAGTCGCTGATGATTTGAATGGTACATCTCTGAAGTATGTAACGTATAGTTTTTAAATAAATAATTTGTCTATGTATATATATACACACACATAGTTTCGGAAGTTTCTCAACCATTAAAACTATATTAAAAAAACAAAAAAAAACAACTTATAGTCCCAAGTCTTCCAGTGGAAAATCACTCATGTAAGTCAATTTATTTTTTACAGTTATTATATTAGTTTGATTCTAACACTATTTTAAGGGATCATCAGTTGTTTACCATGAAAAACTGTTTCGGGATATATATATATATATATATACATATATATATATATATATATATATATATATATGAGAAAGGAAGGAAGGATGAGAGTAATCCGACGTAATGGGAAATGAAAAAGGAAAAACCAAAAGATGTTTTTTTTATGTATTCATCAACATTTCGTCTTTATTTGTAAGATTTTCTCAGGATGATAATTTTAAGAAAAATGTCATGCAAGTACATAGAAATATTGGGTTGGCATGATGGGTTGATAAGAAGTAGTAGTAGCCACTACTGAGAGCGCAGGACCAAGGTCCAGGCTGAGGGAAGTCGGTGGCAGAGAGTGAAATGAATGTGGATGGCTGTGAGTGAAAAAGAGGAGGGGTGGGAGTGTTAGTGGATTTGTCTTAGGGTGGGAGAGAGGGGAGGGGGATGCTGAGGTTTTTGTCGTGGTGAAGTGTAGCATGAATTTTGAGGGGCTGGGGAAAGAGGAGGGAAGGGGGGAGGCTCTGTGTCTTTGGTGCGTAGGTAGTATCATAGTTTTAGAAAAAGATTTGAAGAAATGAAGATGATTTGAAAGTCGGTGGGGTGGGTGGATAAGAGTGTTAAATATACATATCAATATTAATTTTAAGTACATATTAAATTATTTTTTACCTACATACGCTAGCGTTTCAAGCGTTCGCTCTCGTCAGTGCTAGGATGATAATCTCTCGTACAGTCGCACGGTTCGAACCTCTGCCACTATTCCCATGTATAAATAACTAAAAGCTTTTTTGAATATATATTTTAACAAAAGCCTTTAATTATTTATACATGGGAATAAAACAATACGTATTCAATATTGATAATATAACGCAAACCAAAAACTCCAATTTATATATATTTTACAAGAAACACCATCCATAGAAACAGCCCCCACTGCTTACAATGCAAAAATATTCCCTTCTGTTTTCCTTAGTGCTACTGGTACTATCTAAATACTAATATACAGTCTCCAAAGGGTTTAAATCCTTGGGATACTAACTAAATGTGAATATTCCAGACTTAGAACTTGTATATACATGCAAGTTGTAATAATGCTGATGGGAGGGGAAAAAAGGAAAAGGGAAGAAAAAGGAAAAAAAAGAAAGAAAAGGGAAAAAAAAGGAAAAAAAAGGGGAAAAAAAAGGATAGAAAAGGGGAAAAAAAAAGAAAAGGGAAAAAAAAGGAAAGAAAAGGGAAAAAAAAGGAAAGAAAAGGGAAAAAAAAGGAAAGAAAAGGGAAAAAAGAAAGGAAAAGAAAGGGGAAAAAGAAAGGAAAAGAAAGGGGAAAAAGAAAGGAAAAGAAAGGGGAAAAAGAAAGGAAAAGAAAGGAAAAAAGAAAGAAAAAAAGAAAAAAGGAAAAAAGGAAAAAATAAAGGGAAAATAAAGGAAAAATAAAGGAAAAGAAAGAAAAAGGGAAAAGAAAGGGAAAAGAAAAAGGGAAAAGAAAGGGAAAAGAAAGGGAAAAGAAAGGGAAAAGAAAGGAAAAGGAAAGAAAAAAGGAAAGAAAAAAGGAAAAAGAAAGGAAAAAGAAAGGAAAAAGAAAGGAAAAAGAAAGAAAAAGGAAAAAGAAAGAAAAAGAAAGAAAAAGGAAAAAGAAAGAAAAAGAAAAAAGAAAGAAAAAGGAAAAAGAAAGAAAAAAGGAAAAAGGAAAAAAAAAGGAAAAAGGAAAAAAGGAAAAAGGAAAAAAAAAGGAAAATGAAAAAAAAAAATTCATGTAAGCAGAGTAATTAGAATCTTGAAAGCAACTTACCAAACCATCGGCCCCAACACGGCCACGACCAGTTACTCTGAAGGTCACTTCAATTACCCAGTTGTCATACGGAACACTGTTTTTACTCCAAACCCAACCTAAAATAATGCAAAGAAAATTTAATTTCATTAAATAAGAAAACAAAGTAAATAAAAAAATAAAATAAATTTTGTCTGCATTTTTGGGATAATTTACATCATTTGTGCCCTCCAAACTTTCTCCAAGTGGATTGTTCAAATGCATTATAGTTAACAACGAAAAAAAGGGGGTGAAAATAAAAAATAACTGTCACCAAACGTAAGAAAATTTACTTTTCTTGCTACCTGTATAAGTTTCACATGTGGATAACTGATTGCAAGATTTATTATCTATGAATTTGTTATCGTCACTTTTAATCTATCGTTCGAGTCATTTTCCAACATGGTACCCAATTTTATTTTGCAGCTGTCTGCTAATTTCCGGCTTAAAAGATAGTATAAAACAGGGTAAGTGGAACCGTAAGCCTAAGTCTGAGGTGGTTTCCAGTCAGATTAGAGTAAGCTTTTTTTATTATTATTATCATCTTTTAAGCCTGAAAAAATTAGTAAGCAGCTTGAAAAAAAAAAAAAAAAAAAAAAAAAATCGGGGTCATGTTGAAAGATGACTCGAACAATAGATTAAAAGTGACGATAACAAATTCATAGATAATAAATCTTACAATGAGCATCCACACTTGAAAATTATACAGGTAGCAAGAAAAGTAAATTTTCTTGTGTTTGGTGACAGTTTTTAAAATTTTTTTACCTCTTTTTACGTTTTTAACTATAATGCACTTTTGCCAACATTACTATATACGATCATAACTTTGGGGAGGGCGGCAATCAGATGCATTTACAACCTACTATTACTTATATCACAGCATTTTCTCCTCACTTCTTGTAACTTTAAAAGAATATAATTTGTTAAAATTCATACAATTTCTTGAAATTTTAATTAAATAAGTATGCAAATATATTTTTTAATTAATCTGTTCATAAACCCCACCTACTTTTTATTTACACTAACGAGTCACAAATTATCAAGGCTAAAAGGATGTGGGTTAATGAGATGGATAGATGGTCAGTCGAATGGTGAAGAATATTATGAAATGATTGAAAATGATGAATGAAATAAACAAAATTCGATGATTGAAGGTTTTTGTATTCTGCGGCACTGAATTTTGTGGTAAAAATTGAGGTTACCTACAATTTGACAAAAATATTCAATGAATTTACCATATTTATGTGCGGGAAAAAAAAGGTCAGCCCATTTGGCTCGTTTCTCTTCTGAAACTCACAGTCAGACCCTTCCCGACAAATTGTCAAAATGGTTCAAAGAAGCCAAAATCCTCAGGGAATGTTCATCCTCGTTAAAAATCACAAGAAAAAAGATACAAAATTTTCATAATACCTATGTGGTATCTACTTACCTTTCTTACTTCGAAGTGAAGGTGTGATTCGAACATTGTCATCGCCAGCTATGGCATCTGGAATAAATAAAAAAAACAAATATTTCAAAGTGTACAAAAAAAGATAAAAAAATTTTTAAAGAGATAAAAAATAATAAAAGGGATAAAAACTAAAAAGAAAAGGATAAAAAGTAAATAAAAAAAGGGACAAAAAGTTTTTTAAAAAAGCAACAATAAGTATAATAAAAAAAAATTTTTTTTTTAAAAAAGACAAAAAGTTAATAAAAGGATAAAAAATAAAAATAGAAAAGAGACAGAATGGGGGGAAAAAGTAAAAAAAGAAAAGTAAAAAGTAAGGAAGAAAAATGTGTTGTTTAAGTAAAAATGCTCTAAGCTGGTGTCCTTGTGCAAAACTAGAAGGCTTGTGTGCTTTTTATTGCAATTCAGTTTTTAAAATATGGTGACCGGTGAAAAAAATAACACCTGAGTGACCTAAGTAAAACGAGACTGAACCAGAAACAACCAGAACATGAAAAGTAAACGACAAGGCGTCCATGAACAGGATCCTAAACGGCTTCCCCACCTCACGCATTATTTTGTCAGTAATTAATGTTGGGGAAAATAGCATTTTTTTGTAAAATATCTAAAAATCAATTCACTAGTTTTATTTTACCCAAATCAGCAAAAATGTATGATCTATGTTTATTTATATTATTCAAGTGGTAAGAATTGCAGAGGGAACACGTATGCTTTATTTGTTTTGTCTGAATTTGGGGGATGAAGTGTTATCATTTATATTGTCATCATCAACGTTGGCATTATATTTCGACTACGTTTCGACTAATATGCCCACCTGCCCTGTTCAGGTGTATTGTTCATTTACAATGTTTTTCACCGTATATAAACAATAAACCTGAAGAAGGCCAGAGGGCACATTGGTCGAAACTTAATATAAATATAATGTGGACAATAGTCCAATAAGAGAAAAACAATCTAAATAATCTATATAACATTTCATTTTCGTACGTACGTTATAACCTTTCACATGCATTTACAAAAAATGGTTTGGTTGTTTTGTTTTACGGCATATTAACTCTTTTCGGGTTATTTAATACTGAATCCGGTCATTTTGGTGAAAGTTTTTGTTTCAAGTTCTTTATATGTTCAAGTATTTATTCATGGAATTTGGTTGAGTGAAAGGGGGGGGAGGGAGAGAGGGAAGGGGGGAGGGAGAGAGGGAAGGGGGGAGGGAGAGAGGGAAGGGGGAGGGAGAGAGGGGAGGGAAATTGTTTTTTTGTTTTGGATTTTGCAGAACATGATCGAGTTTTGCAAAGAGAAAAAAAAAACAATAAAACATCAATGTTTAGTGCATTTTGGGTCAGGAAGCTAATATCTTCAGACAACCTGATCTGGTAGCACTAGATTAAAAAAAAAAAATGAGATCGTCAGATCAGCAAAGATTGTGGTTGGTGATTAATCTGATGTCGCTAAGATAAAAAATTTCGACTTTACCCATTTTAAAATATTGTTCCCAAAATCAGATTATGTCGCCCTGTCAACTAAAACAGTACGATTTTAAATAAATACATTTCAAAAAGTGACATTCGTTCTTATTGATTTGAAGAATATTTAACTGGCAATTATTTTTACGGTAAGATGACAAAGAATATCGTTTTGAAAAAGAATCATTACTAGAAATTTAAATACATAAATAAATAGACTTATCCGTTTTATTTATTCAAAGAATGTTTACCTGACAATTACAATTATTATTTTATGGAAGAAGAAAGAGCTATTGATGCTGACAGGAATATTTCAAAGGCAATATTAATTTTGACTGAATTATACAGTTTCATGTTCTTGCAGTTACCTACCAATATGATTTAGCTGGCAATAGTGTATTATATAGTTAACAAGGGAAAAGGGGTGAAAAAAAACCAAATATTCAGCCAATAACTGCTATCATTCAAAAACAATAAAAGTTACTTTTCTACCTACCTTCATAATTTTTTTTGTGTTTTAAAGTCATTAAAAGCGTTTTTATTTTAATTTAAGATTTTGTTCAAATCTGATATTGTTCAGAATCCAAAATGGCTGACTCCACTTTCCAGAAATCACTTAAGTCTGATTACCTTTTTTTGTCATTTTCTCCTTTCAATTAGGCAGAAAGGTAAATTTTATTGCATTTGGAACAGTTTTATTGCATATTTAAAAAAAAATTTTTTTTTACCCAAAAAGATGAAAACCCCATCAAAGTTCAGTGATTTCCAGAAAGCCAGCGGCAGCCATTTTTGTAATTCTGATTCTAACGATATCGGATTTGAACGAAATCTTAAATTGAAATAAAAATGCTTTCAATGTCTTTAAAACGCAAAAAAAAAAGAAAAAAAAGAAAAGAGAATTATGCAGGTAGGTAGAAAAGTAACTTTTATTGCTCTTGGTAACAGTTATTTGTTAAATATTTATCTATTTTTTCTTTTGCACCTTTTTTTCTTGTTAACTATAATGCACCATTGTTGAATAGCTTAGCACCATGGAATTTCTTCAATAATGCTACATTATTATATTTATGGAGCAAGAAAAAAAAAAAAAAGAATTAACGATCACACGAAAAAAAACAAACAAAAAAAACAAACGATACTAATAATAGACCGAGTCTTTAATGCTGAATAGTCTGCAAGTGACCTACAAAGTTAAACACGGAAATTAACAACAGGTCTTACCGTTGGTCATGGGAACTTGTATTCTATATGTAAATGCAAACTATTAATGGCGGTGAGCGGCAAGGACTTATCTGTCCACGTCATGACTTCTATAGGCGTCGTTACATTAAACAGGTATCTAACGAAAGAAATACATTCTGAAAATATGCGGTTCAATCTTCCAAAGAAGAAAAATAATTTTTTGTAAATCTCAAACTAAAACAATATGATTGGCCAATAACATTGGTTTTACACGTGATCATTACTTTGTTATATAATTAAAACTATTTATTATTATCTCCATTTAGCCGGCGTTGCCCAGATTGCGACGGAGAATATTTATTTTAGCCTTTTATAAATGACAAGTGTAACACCCTCCATAAAAAAATGACGGGGTAAAAGAAAATTATGCTTCGCTAGTGTTCACACAAATATTGACATTCATATAAAATAACGTCTCAGTCGGTGAAGTTAAAAAAAAAATGAAACAAGAAAGGAAAAAAATGAAATGGGGAGAAAAAGAAGAAGAAAAGAAATTTAAAATTTCAAAATTTGGGAAGTCACGTGGTTGAGACCGTTAAGAATCAAAATTTTAAAATCAGAATCAAAACCCAAATATAAAATATAGAATATAAAATAAAATAAAATAAAATAAAGAATAAAAAATAAAGAATATTTATTCTTTATTTTATATTCTATATTTGGGTTTTGATTCTGATTTTAAAATTTTGATTCTTAACGGTCTCAACCAGGTGACTTCCTAAATTTTGAAATTTCTTTTCTTCTTTTTCTCCCCATTTTATTCTTTCCAAATATGATCTAATGTTAAGATCGGACTCTAACTCTGCCTGATGAGATCTCAGTTTATAATAACTGTTGATCGATAACATTGACATGTCAGTGTCACAGATTTTGTACATGTCTGTGTAAATAAAAATAATCATATATATATATATATATATATATATATATATATATACATACACACACACACGCGCGCACGCACCTCTAACTTTATATATAGATAGATATATAAAATGTAAAGAATTTAACAGAAAACGTTTAACTGTTTCAAAAACAAAGTAGGATATATGTCTATAATATAGTCATCCGCAGACAATTTCACTTTACCACAGCTCTTCAGTGTGGTTAAACAAGCAAACACTTTAAGCTAAGATCGAACCCGAACCTTTTGTCAAGTCCTTACCCATTATGCTATTGCACAAGCTACGATATAAGCACAATCTAATTTTTTTTTTTAATGAAAATCGCTCCAGACAAAGCATGAAGCCACTTGATGTAATGAGCTAAAAAAAAAAAAAAATACTACTTCAAGGTAAAAAATTAGTTAACGATAGGTATTAGATGGATAGATTCCGACCCAGAAAACAGCAATTTTTCCCCCTTTGTCAGAAATAACCCTCATGGAATGTGAGGACGAAAGGACTTATATTAACCATTATCAGCAGCCGAGAGTGATCTATTCTTTTACAAAGAGATATGCATTATCGCTAATGACAAGTGGTGCTCTCCCTTGCCACAGTGCTCAATCCACGAACGTGGAGGGTGGAAAATGTATTGTATATAGACACACACTTATTATCATACTTTGCCAGCATTCAATATAAGTATATATGGAGATTGCTAACACTATAACGGTATCTGCCTGTGTTTCCATTCATGGAGGATTGCGGTGGAGAAGGGTCAACTTTTGTCAACTGCCTTCGACATTAAAAGGGATGGGAATCCCACTATGAAAAAACCTTGCTCATGTGTGCGTGGGGGGGGGGGTAAATCACGTTTCCAGCTCCTTTAAAAGATAAACATCACTCACACACACACCCACACACACTTCTGTTCACTTCTTGTTTGTACAAGCGACTAAGGTATTTTTTTCTTCTTTGTATCCAGGTTGATGTCTACCTGACAGGTTAAACATTATCCAAGTTTTTTTTAGTTTTTATTTTTTTAAACCTCTTTCCATCTTCTTTAGCAAACCATCACAGATCCAACCTCTCTGAAGTGAGAAAGAGAATTAAACCCTAAAAAGGAAAGTTTTTTGGGGGGGGGGGTATGGTCAGTAAAGTATTTCACAAAAGAAAAAGAAAAAAAAAAAATGGTCATCAAGAAATTTTTTTTTTTCTTTACATCTGAGTCACCACCTATCGAAGCCAAAGGTCACCTGAGGATAGGTAGGTGGTGGTGGTGGCTAAGTAGTTAACGACACGGACTGACAACCTGGGTGTGCCAAGTTCAAATCCAGTTCGTTCCACAGAAACACTTTCACTTAGGATGTTGACAACCTTTACATGGTCCCTTCTGTAGTACCTGATGTCTTTTTAGAAAGAACTCTTACTAGAAAAATATCAGGGAAACCAATGCCAACAATAGAATCATCTGATTCATACGAAATGAATGAATGACCCAACGATAAGGGTTGATGAGATAGATAGATTGTCAGTTGAATGATGAAGAATATTACGAGAGGATTAAAAATGATGGATGGAAATGAACAAAGTTTGATTACTTATGGAGATGGTTTATAACAAGTATTTCTTGACATTAAATTTGGAGACGACCATGTTGTAGTCTGCAGGGAAGCAGTCACATGGTAATGTGTTCCACAGGTGGGAAGATCTTGAAAGAAACTGTTCATGGAAATTACGTTTAATGCTAAGCAGACAGGGAAAGAAAGAAAAGTTTTTTGCAGTTGTGATACAAAACAAGTACTTGCTGTGAATGTCTTTAAACTGTCGTGTCCCGTGAGAATTAAAGTTTATGGTTCATTTTTGCTGATCAAACAACAGGGAAAAAGTATTTCATGAAGGCAAAACAAGTGAAATTGACAAAAGTAATGAAAAAAAAAGTTTAAAAAGAGACAAACATATTGGAATGTACAAATTGCTGAGAAAGCAAAACCTGTCACATTGGTAGAAATTGTTTAAACAAACTTGACCTTCTTGACAGTCATTTTTTAACAAGGCTGCGGACTCAGTAGCCCAAACGTTTTACTCAACATCATCATCATCGGTTTAACGTCCATTTTACATGCTGGCATGTGTTGGACGACTTTTTAGAAAATAACTTTGAAACTAACCTATCTCTGGCGAGTCTTTATTTATCCCTTTGTCTCACAAATCCATCCTTATCACTTCCTATGTTTTCCTTGGTCTTCCCCTGCTACCTCAAGCACTCTCATCCATTCTTTTAATGTGACCAAACCAACAAAGTTTCCTGTTCTGCACACACATCCCTCCAGACTTCTTACATTTTAAAAGGTCCGACATAACCTAAGAAATTTTCATTCACTAATAATAAGTTATATATACTACATATATTATTTACAACGCTTTGATTTTAAATAGGATCGACAGGTTTTTTAAGACTTTGTGAATTTAAGAAAAAAAAACTTTTTTTTTTAATGAGTTTTGCAGGTTTGGTTAAGTTTCGACCATCCCTGATTCTTAAAGCACCCCACAGGCCTAATTTTTACATGACAAAACTGAAGTGGCATCTTCAAAGTGCAAAACTGGGCAAGAAATATGGAGATGATGAGTTTCTCGAATTATCAGGATCCTCCTCTCAGAGTTACTGATAGGATCCAAACGAGTGCTGCGCATGATGCTTGGTATCAGTTGGGTTGCAGCAGCTGTAAGGTCTCGATGAACGGGTGGTCATTCACACATAAGCATTACATACAGGGTTGCAGAGTCAGAAGGTATACGGTACAACTCGGATTGTTAGAATTCTAAAATATCCAACTCAACTGCTTATTTTAAAGTCTTCCAATATTTAGATTACCTTGATTCTTCGGAGTTAAAAAAAATCCAACTCCAAGAATTCTTACGAGTCTCCGACTCCAACTCCACAATCTTGGTTACATATATTTTGAAAAAATTTATTTTCCCCATTATTTTCCTGAATTCATCATTTAACAATACTTCAATGATATGTCCTATGAATTAGCATCGGCTGAAACAATCCTAAGGCAAATATCTATTTTAGTAACACAAAAATGTTATATATATATATATATGTGTGTGTGTGTTTTTGGTGTATAAAATGATTCCAATAATAAGTTAAGAGCACCAAAATATTTTTCGCTCTTGAATAGCTCTGAATTTGTTTATTCAAATTAATATTGGCTGTTCACTGGTAGGTTGAGAGAGAATAACCAATTTGTGAGCAAGAAGTGTAAGACAATGGCGATGGATGAAAACTCAGATGTGAAGAAAGTATATATGGATGGCGAAGCTATTCAGGTTACTATTAAGTTTTGTTACCTTGGTGATACCCTTGGAGCACAGTGTGGAGCAAGTGCTAGTGTAATTGCAAGAGTTAGGAGAGGATGGAGTAAGTTCAGGGAAAGTCTGCCATTACTAACCAGTAGCGTTACCACTGCCGACCAAGGGAAGAGTCTATCAGGCATGTGTACGCAGTGCGATGATGTATGGAAGTGAAACCTGGCCAGTGAGAGTTGGACATCTGTTGCACGGAGAGAAATATGAGAATGATACGATGGATGTGTAATGCGAGTCTTAAAGATGACCTCAGAGGAATATTCAATCTAGACAGTATAGGTAGATGAGTGCAGAAATGTAGACTTTGATGGTATGGCCACATTGAAAGAATGGATGGGTTAGTAGATGTAGAACAGTTGTAGTAGCAGGTTTAGTTTAGAAAGGAAGGCCAAAGAAAACATGGGAGAAGTAATAAAAATGGGCCTGAGGGAAAGAATGATAAATAAAGACCTGGCCAAAGATAGATTACTTTGGAAGTCAATTTGTTAAAGCCTTCCAATGCATGCCAGTATGTAAAATGGGCGTTAAACCAAAAATGATAATAGTATCAAAAGTATTATTTCAGAGACCAATTTGTTCGGTTTAACGTCCGTTTTACATACTGGCATGCATTGGACGGCTTTAAGAAATTGATTTCCAAACCTATCTCTGTCCAGGTCTTTATTTATCCCTCTTTCTCTCAAGTCCATTTTTATCACTTCCACCAATGTTTTCCATGACTATTTCCTGCTACCTTAACTGTTCTGCATTTACTAACTCAAGAACTCAAACTCATTCTTCCTTGGCTTTTTGGTTAGGAGCAAGGTGTAGTATCTGTTCTAATGCTGCACTTCATCTTTCTGTGCTTGGTCAGTGAAGGAGAAATACTTCTAGACTGAGGCTATTTTTTAAATTTTTGTTCCAATCCAGAGTGCCTCTTTTGCGGGAGCTGGATTTTCCCCACATTTAAAAAAAAAAAATCAACCTTTTGTCTAACCCTGCCATCGTGGGAAGGCAAGTAAATAGGAACTCCAATTCATTCTTTCAATGTGACTAAACCAACTAAGTCTCCTGTTCTGCACACATCTCCTTATACCGTCCAGATTTAATCTTCCTCTGAGGTCATCAGAACTAAGCCTGAATTAAGACTCACATTACACATCCATCATATCATTCAGATTTCTTTACTTGCAACGCATGTCCTCAACCCTCACTGACCAATGTAAAAGTAAAATAAAATTGTATGGCAGGGGGGGGGGGAAGCACATTGGAAAAGGGGGGGAACAAATGCATAATTGAAAATAATAATCACGGAATAAGAAGATGAGATAATTTCCCCCCTTTTTTCTCAATTTTCTTATCTTTTTGTTTTTGCTGGGAATGGAGCATCCTACCGGATGCCAGACGTTTACCAGCTATTTCAAAGACTAACTGAGAGATCTTTTTTGGATTCTAACTGTCTAACACAATTGTTTGGATCTCTTGCACTTGGTTCACCAGGTATATTCACCAGGTAGTTTTTTTTTTTAAATCTTGAGAGAGCCAGGTTCTTTTTCATGTTGTACATGAAACCTTGGTATTTATTTATCTTCTCCCTCTCAGCTCTGTTTAAGTCAGCATCATTAGGGACACTGACTTCAACTAGGGTGGTTACATATTATTTAAAGTAAAATGTGTTTCAGCATTAATCACAACTGAACAGATTTTGACAGCCATTTGCAATTTTTGTGTATTGGTAACAAATGCAGCCATTTTATTGATTAATGAGTATAGCTGATTAGCCAATGAAATTACAGTGTATATCTGAAATTTTCTCGTACTAAAGGAAATATCAAGTTGGATAGAATTTGTAATCAATTAGTTTTTTTTTATATTATGTATAGAACACAGATTGAAAACTTACGTAAATGACTGGCTAGTCAGAATCAGATATCGATGTGTCAGATGTAATGCTATATAGGTCTAATTTTGAGAATCTGATTGATTTTCTCTTTATATATTAGATAAAATAACCTCGGAATATATTATATTATATTTTGCTTTATTTTCTGCCCAACTGTTTATCAAATGCCGTTTTTGTATGCATTAATTACAATGTTTGGTTTGGTTGTTTTGTTTTATGGCATATCAACCCTTTTCAGGTTATTTAATGCCGAATCCAATCATTTTGGTAAAAGTTTTATGCTTCAGGTTCTTTATATGTTTAAGTATTTATTCATGGTGTTTGTTTTGGTTTGGTTATTTTGTAGAGGAAAATGTTTCTGTTTTTGTCTTTGCAGAACATGATTGAGTTTTGCAAAGGGAAAGGAAAAAAAAACAATTACACAATGTAACATACATTTTGTTTCCGCAAAGTCGGATGTTACTTGTTAATTGCTTATATTGTACAAACTGGTGATCTTCCTATTCATATTTGCTTTTTGTATTCTGGATAATGAAAGCTACTTTAACTTATTTTCCGTGTAAAAACTGGCAAATCTGCAGATTTTCAGTTACATCAGATCCGCATAAAATTAACGCTAACTCACGTAACAAAAGTTTATTATGCTTCAGAATTTTGGAGATGCCGATTCATAGTTTGGAGTATTCGGACTACTGTTCTCATCTTGGATGTTATTCTCACTACGTTTCGGATGATGTAATCTCGGACCTTCTTCAGGCGCATCTCATCAAACTCAAATCTATACAGAATTTGCAATCTGACCAGACCCGTGGCGCAACAGATATAAGTGATAAGCAATAATCATTTCTAAGTAACAGTATTCTGGAGGTTGAAGGTTCAATCCTCAGTGCAGGCGATACTAAGAATACAATTATGAATTAATTAAGACTTCTACCCGGTCGTGGTTGACAGAACAAGAGCAAGCTACCTCCGCAGATTAAATAAAAGGTGCCATTCGAAATTCCATACAGATTCCAAAGTTCAACGAAATGCGCCTGAAGAAGGAAGGAAGTTACATCGGCCAAAACGTTGTGAGAATAACATCAGAGATGAGAACAGTAGTCTGAATAATCCAAATTATACAGGAAAGTTTCTATTCAATTTAGAGATAAGCAAATGAAAAATATGAAATTTAGAAATGTATTAATATTCAATTAAACAAATGAAAAATATGAAATTTAGAAATGTATTAATATTCAATTAAACAAAAAATATGAAATTTAGAAATGTATTAACAATATTCAATTAAACAAAAAATATGAAATTTAGAAATGTATTAACAATATTCAATTAAGCAAATGAAAAATATGAAATTTAGAAATGTATTAACAATATTCAATTAAACAAATGAAAAATATGAAATTTAGAAATGTATTAACAATATTCAATTAAGCAAATGAAAAAATAAGAAAAAGAAAAGTGAAAACCTTGTTACTGAGTAATCTCTTATTTCTAGAATCAAAATGACAAATGCTTCTACCGAATACCAATCAAACAAAATCGACTTTTGCTGAATAAGATTTTATGTAAACAGTCAATTAGTACCAGAAGAAACAACTTTTCCTTAAGGAATTAAAAAAAAAATTTTTTTATAATCATTTAAAAGAAAAAAAAAAAAAAAAACCTAACCTGAATGTATTTTTCTTCATGAAGTATTTATTTCGTACAAAGGTAAACAATGGAACAACTTTTCAATCGTTTTTACCCCCCCCCCCCCCACCTTCCGAGAAATTTTTTTTAATCATTAAATGAAAACAAAAAAAACTTGTCCTTTTTGTTGTTGTTGTTTGAAAGAGTCAATCAGTAAATAGTTTAGAGTTAGGTTACGGTTAATTTAGAGTTAGTTTAAGGTTTAAAAAAATGTCTTTAATTGTCGTCTGCCACACATTTATTTTACAGTTTCTGATTTGTAAACCACTATGTTTTTTTCTGGGTGGTTTCTGAAATCTGCTTTGGAAAGAGTCGGTTCATATTCTGTAGAAGCACCGAACAAACATTGAAACACCAATTGGAAAATTTCTTTATTCCATCAGTAAGGAAAAAAAAAAAAGCAGTACTCATGAGAGTACATGACATGTTATGGAGAAAAAAGACTAAAGTGTTCCGTGTTAGTCCTGTACAACAAAACATGCCTAAAAGAACGTTTTGCTACCTAAAGCTATTTAATATATCTTCTTAGTTGTACATCGACAGGTGAGAAGTACATATATATAAATATATATATATATATATATATATATATATATGCACGACTAGCTGTACCTACCCGGTGTTACCTGGGAGTAAAAGAATAAAATGACTGATTTGTTTACGAAGGAATAGAAATTTATTCTGTTGACTTTAATTACATAATAAAATGTTGTGAAACGATAATTTTTATAAAGTTCGTTTTAGTAAGTAAAGTGTTCGACCATAGTCAATTTTCGAGTCTTTGGTATGAGGATTGAACCCCGATCTCCTGGCCCATTAGTGAACACTCTTATCATCATGACAAATAGACCGGTCGTTTTAATACTTTACGTTAATCGATCAATAGTGAAGAATGCGTAATTAATGTGGAAATTTTGCTTTAATGTTTAAAAATATATGTTATATCTATTTTTGCAGAAATCAAGGGAAATAACTCATTACATGATTAGTTCCCTTTTAATGTCTAAAAATATTTAGTGAGCAAGGGAAAATGTTTCTACTCTAAAAGATTTTAGTCAGAATAAATATTTAAAAAAAAACAAACAAAAAAACGTAAAATAAAATATATTCGTTTCAATAACAGTGTGGGGGAAAAGAAAAAGAAAAAATAGGCTAGTCCAAATCAAGTATGAATATGTCAGACACATTCCTATTTGAATCTGACTGAAAATTCTGCAGGATAAGTTTATTGGTTAAATATAAACAATGACTGTAAAATCTTATGCAGGATCGGTTTTTATTCAGCTCATATGAAGTTTATGTAAAATTTACAACTTCTGCAAATATATAAAGGCGAAGAGAAAAAAGACATATTGGAAACATTACAAATCAATATGAAAAAAAAACAACAGTTATAATAAAATGGCAAAACAAATAAAAAAAGAGGTAATTTTTTACTTTTTTTTTAAAACTGTGTCTCCCTCTCCCAACCCTGATTTTTTGTTTTCTGTTACCTATCTGCAGCTATAAATTGCAGCGAAATGTCAAACTGAATAAAACCTATTTTACATATAATTTACCAGTTCTTATTTATTTCATACTCTCTGCTATTTCCCCTCCTTTTTCTGCAAATCCAAACAAACTTACATACATACATCCATATATACATACATCCATCCATACATACATCCATACATTTTCTTTCTTTCTTCCCTTCCCTTTCCAAACAAGAGACAAGCTTATCGAGAATAAATTAAACTAAAGCATGACATGAGAAATTCTCGTTAATTATTTCGACACTTATGTCACCATGCACATAGTCCAGAGTCAAAATACTATGGACTAAATTGACCTAGGGCCATTTCATATACTATGTGGCACAAGAGGTTAATATTGTGTGCCACATAATTTAGTAGGTGTTCATTTTATGAGTGACTTTCTTTTTTTTTCCTTTCTTTTTTAATAGAAATCGCTCTAGACAAGGCACAAAGTCACTTGATGTAAGGAGTTAAAAAAATAAGATGCTACTTCAAGGTCAAAAACTAGCCAACGATAAGTGTTAGATGGATAGATTCCGACCCAGAAAACAGCAATTCTTTCACCCTTTGTCAGGAACATTACTCATGGAATGTGAAGACTAAAGGATAAAATAAGGGAAACGAGAGTTACGAGGCTGCCGAAAATAAACACAAAGTCCTCTTTCTTCTCGAGACGGGTATTGCGGCTAGTATACAAGACTGATGCTTTTTTCTCAAATAATTAAAAGTGTGACAAGTGTACATGAAATTAACATTATAGTTGAAATCTGAGGCACCAAACTGAAAGCAGAAACTTGCACTTGACAGATTTTAGACAGACCGACCGACCGACCTTTCCGAAATTTCTTAATCAATAAGTAACACAATAGTTGTCTGAAAAAAAGAAATAACAGCAAACGTCCAGCTGACTTCAACTATATTACAAGCTGACTTTTATGAACAAGCTCTACATAATTAGAACCACAGTGATTTTAAAATAATCATTCAAGCTATACATATTTTGAACGACAGTGATTTTCAAATGACCATTCAAGCAGTACATAATTAGAACCACAGTGATTTTAATAATCATTCAAGCAGTACATAATTTGAACTACAGTGATTTTAATATAATCATTCAAGCAGTACATAATTTGAACTATAGTGATTTTCAAATGACCATTCAAGCAGTACATAATTTGAACCACAGTGATTCTAATATAATCATTCAAGCAGTACATAATTTGAACTATAGTGATTTTCAAATGACCATTCAAGCAGTACATAATTTGAACCACAGTGATTTTAATATAATCATTCAAGCAGTACATAATTTGAACTATAGTGATTTTCAAATGACCATTCAAGCAGTACATAATTTGAACTACAGTGATTTTAATATAATCATTCAAGCAGTACATAATTTGAACTATAGTGATTTTCAAATGACCATTCAAGCAGTACATAATTTGAACCACAGTGATTTTAATATAATCATTCAAGCAGTACATAATTTGAACTATAGTGATTTTCAAATGACCATTCAAGCAGTACATAATTTGAACTATAGTGATTTTCAAATGACCATTCAAGCAGTACATAATTTGAACTACAGTGATTTTAATATAATCATTCAAGCAGTACATAATTAGAACCACAGTGATTTTAATATAATCATTCAAGCAGTACATAATTTGAACTACAGTGATTTTAATATAATCATTCAAGCAGTACATAATTTGAACTACAGTGATTTTAATATAATCATTCAAGCAGTACATAATTTGAACCACAGTGATTTTAATATAATCATTCAAGCAGTACATAATTTGAACTATAGTGATTTTCAAATGACCATTCAAGCAGTACATAATTTGAACTACAGTGATTTTAATATAATCATTCAAGCAGTACATAATTTGAACTATAGTGATTTTCAAATGACCATTCAAGCAGTACATAATTTGAACCACAGTGATTTTAATATAATCATTCAAGCAGTACATAATTTGAACTATAGTGATTTTAATATAATCATTCAAGCAGTACATAATTTGAACCACAGTGATTTTAATATAATCATTCAAGCAGTACATAATTTGAACTATAGTGATTTTCAAATGACCATTCAAGCAGTACATAATTTGAACCACAGTGATTTTAATATAATCATTCAAGCAGTACATAATTTGAACTATAGTGATTTTCAAATGACCATTCAAGCAGTACATAATTTGAACCACAGTGATTTTAATATAATCATTCAAGCAGTACATAATTTGAACTATAGTGATTTTCAAATGACCATTCAAGCAGTACATAATTTGAACCACAGTGATTTTAATATAATCATTCAAGCAGTACATAATTTGAACCACAATGATTTTCAAATGACCATTCAAGCAGTACATAATTAGAACCAGTGATTTTAATATAATCATTCAAGCAGTACATAATTTGAACTACAGTGATTTTCAAATGACCATTCAAGCAGTACATAATTTGAACCACAGTGATTTTAATATAATCATTCAAGCAGTACATAATTTGAACCACAGTGATTTTAATATAATCATTCAAGCTGGACATATTGTTTCAACCATAAATCGATCTTGGCCGTAAGTGGAAGGAAGGATTTTGCGAGCATTCATCCATAGTCGGCCTATATTTTTCTTATGGAGATAGGTTTGACCAAATAAAAAAACTCACTGAGAAATTTTACACCATTATTATCGTGCTGAAAATTTACAAGGTATTTTTGATTATGTCAAATTTGGATCTTCAAGATTCAATTTTTGTTACATCTGCTTGCAGAGGACGTGTAACATAGGTGTGTTATTTTTCTGTCTGTGTGTCCATCTTTCTACAATCTATGTCCACCTGAGGATTTCCATTTTCTTTCCTCACGTATGGTTTGATGGATTCTATTAATATTTAGTACACAGGTTTTAATACTATAAAATAAAAGACATGTACAATTTGAATTCGTCAAGTATGTCCAGAATTATCTGCCCTTGAATTTGAAAGGTTGCTCTATAGACTCCACGATAGTAAATCAAATGCACCAATCCAAAGTGGGAGCCAATTTGAGATCAATTTTTTGGTGAAAGCGTTCATAAGTGAAAGCAGATTTTCAAGCAGATTTCTAAGGCCGTTTTACACCGACTTACGGCTCAAACAATCCTCCTCCTTGGTGTGGTATTTAACCTGGACAGGTTGAGCCGGCTTCCTTCGAAGGAGGAAATTTCTAAAAGTGATGGTAGAATGTTAATTTGCACAGTTGGCCAGGTGAATTCCTCTGTGGAATGAAACACAAACGTTTTTGTTTAGCGTACTTGCCATATGTATATCTTTATACTATCATTACACCTTTGTTGTACGCTGATGATGGTCCTGAATCCACATAGAACATCAGAGGTGTGAGTAGCCAATAGAAAAAAAGAAGCTAAAATCGAGATGAATTTCCCAACCTGGGGTCCACATGTGCATGTGTGTCTGTATGTGTATGTAGAGAGGGTAGTGCAAAACCCAACTTTTATTCCTAAACAACTCCAATCAGTTTCAACTAAGAAAGTCAACATTAAGAGAAAGACACCGAGTGCACATATGGGACAGGAAGTCATTCTTTGATGAAACAAGAGTCATCGACCTCCCCCTACTTCCATCATGAATCGTTTGATTTCTCAGCATTAATGGCAAAATTAACATTTTCATTTTTCAGATAGAAGGGAAAAAGAAGGTAAGACAAGACTGGAAAAGAAAGAGAGAGAGAAAGAGAAAGGAGAAAGAGAAGGGGGAATAAAATCCAGCCATATAACGATGAAAAAATAAGGTAAGACTACTGATTTGGCAAATATCAGCTTGTTCCTAATTAAAAAAAAAAAAGCGGATTTCGACCAACTCTAGCCATTTAAGTGGAAATCTACTTTTTCTCGATTAAAAAGCGGAGAACTCACATTCCTTAAGCAAAGTTGACCTTGGTTTACTTTTAGCAGCCTGTTAACTTTTGCTTTCCTTATTTTGTCCTTAAGTCCTCAGATTCCATGATCAATGTTTAAGGGGGAAGAATTGCTGTTTTGTGGGTCAGAATCCATCCATATAACATTTATCGTTAGCTAGCTTTTGACCTTGAAGTAGTATTTTTTTTTTCATCTCCTTACATCAAGTGGTCTTGTCTGGAGCGATTTCCATAAAAAATATTTAAAAAAAAAAAAAAAAGTAGGTGGATACCTGCGCAAAGAGATCGTTTAGAGCAGTGCTCTTCAAACTTTTTTTGTCGCAACCCCTTTTTGGAAAATTTTTTTTTTTGTGACCCACCAAAATTTTTTATAAATAAAAAATAAGTTGAATATTATTTTAAAAATTCCAGTTATAATTTTGGCGACCCCTTTTCTATGGTTACGCGACTCCCCTGGGGGTCGCGACCCCACTTTGAAGACCTCTGGTTTAGAGTGTCATTAAAGGTGTGCAAGCAGCACTCTTCCACTGCCGCCAAAATTCAGGTTTATCAAAGGATAGTCTTTCGTGCACCACCATGCAAGCTCATCCGCTCTTTGACGAATCTTATTTGTTTATCCTGCTTGGGAGAGAGTGTGGGGGCGGGGGATCCATTCAGTAAATGATACACCGACTATGCAGCATGTAGTACTGGATTACATAGTAGCGACAATCGCGTGACCCGACAAGTATGTACACAGACTCCCTACAAATTAACCAAGGATACTTTACAAGTATAGATGTACAAAGCAAATTAAAGTGGATCTTACTGACAACTACATGTACTTAATACTAATTTATGGCGGCTTCTGAATTCGATAGGCTGATATTCATTTCAAGATTTAGGTCAATCTTTATACACAATTTACTTTTCTCCCATACATATAGATGCATAAATTATAGACACACGTGCATACCCCCCAATCAAAGGGACGAAATAAAAAAATTATGGTTCACCAGTGTTCGCACTAATATTCATATAAAAATCATAGAATTACGTCACTCATTTAATTTTCATGCATAAATTATTATCATTTCTGATTACGTATACAAAAAAAAAAAAAACACCCACCGTTAACTTTTTTTTTTTTAGAGTGGCCTGATTTCTTTTCAAATTTATTTCAGGCGGCAGGGTTAAATTTGGGGTAGTTGTTTAACCTGTTATTTGCTTTCTCGCTTCCCTTCACCACTTGCAATGGTTTTTTTTTTTTTTTGTTAACTATTAAGAAAAGATTAAAATGGCTGATTTGTCTGAATAAATCAAAATGCATTCTTTCGGATTTAATTTTGTAATTAAATTACTTTTTTAAAAGTTCGTTTTAGTACTTTATGCTATTGCATATTTGATTTCCATAAATAATCAATTAATAGTAAAAAAATAAATAAATAATGTCACAGAGGTGAGACACATGAAAAGAAAGCCAATAGCGGAGAGTGTTTATTACATGACAAACTTCTCTGCTAGTGTTTGTATATGTACATATATAATTATTTTTACTTCTACAGACATGTACAAAAAGCCGCTACACTGGCATGTTGATGTTATCGATCAATAGTTATTAGAAACTAAGATTTCATCAGGCAGAAAAAAAAGTCTGATACTTCACTCAGATGTTCATATTGGGGAGAGAACCAAAAGTGTAGCGGCTTCTCTGTACATGTCTGTATGAATAAAAATAATTAAATAAATAGCTCTATTTACTATTGAGCAGTTTTTAATAAGCCTGGTTGTATGTAAGATGCGTGGGTTTCTTGTTACATTTTTCTTTCCTTTTTTGCGAGTATATCTAATTTGATTCATCAAATCATCACCAGGCGGTGTTAGTTTTGGTGTCTTTACAACTAGGTCTTCACTGTTGAGTTTTTTTAATGGCTAATAATATACAACTTTAAAATGCGAGTCTATAACATTGAGATGTTGCATACAAACAGGATTACGTTCTAAGCGCATGCAAAATTCAAAAGTATAATTACTTAATGATTAAGAATTTGGTAATGTTAGTTACTATGCTAGACACTTTAGAATGTGACTAATTCTTACATCAGTTTCACTACCACGAAACCACCAAAGACTCACCTTACATTTCTCCGACACTAGCTCCATTTGCCAACACTTAATAAACGTGACTGCCCTCCTTCTCAATATAGACACATCCTAGTTAATAATACTAAAATACACCACGATATCAATATCAAAAAATTTTGAAGCCCTTTACATAAAAACTAAACATCCCTCAATCAATAATGTGAATTACGAAACTAGTCACAACATTTTAAAGTGTCTAGCATAGTAACTAACATTACCAAATTCTTAGCCGTTAAGCAATCATACTTCTGAATTTTGCTTGTTTTAAAGTCGTGTATAATTAGCCGTTAAAAAAACCCTCAACAATAAAGACATAGTTGTAAAGACACCAAGAGTAAAGCCGCCTGACGATGATTTGATGAATTAAATCAAAACGTTCTCGTAATAAAAGGAAAGAAAAATGGAACAAGACACCCACGAAACTTACATACACCAAGTCTTATCAAGCAAAAACACTGTTCTTTAATAATGTTTGCCTAAATGCGCACAATATAAATGTGCGTGTGTGTAAGATTTATTTCAAGCACTTAATCTTTGATATTAGTGCACAATGTCAGAATCAAATAAGCAAAGTAAAGAAAGTTGACATTATTTTGATGAACAGATAAACATTTTGATTTATAAGAACAGAAAAACAAATCAAAGAAAAAAAATAAACATCTGTCATGATTTTTTAAAGCTTAATAAATAAAACAAATAAAGATAGAAACCAAATACTATAATCGGAATTACGGGTTTGTAACGAAAACTGAATAATTTAAATGCATATATAGGAAAATTTCTTTCATTTATCACGCCTATATTACAATCAAAATGGCTAACTGTTATCTAAATCAATACAACAGTCTTTTGAAATGCTGTATATATAGTAGAGAACAAAGACCTAAAACCAGCTATTTGCATGTCTAATTTGCAGAACTATTTTTAAAACAATTTATAATAAATTAATGTTTGGTGTTATTCATTTGTAATTTTTTATTGTCATATTTTCCTATATATATGCGATATAATTTCATCGATATTTACAGTAATTAATTGAAGTTTTTCTTTTTTTTATGGAAATTGTTCCAGACAAAGCATGAAGCCACTTGATGTAAGGAACAATCCAGAAAACAATTCTTACCCCTTTGTCCGAAATATCTTGCATGAAATATGAGAACTAAACGATAAAATAAGGGAAGCGTGAGTTACGAAGGTGCCGAAAGTAAACCGATGATCAACTCTCTACTCTCTCAAGTGATTTAATAAAAAAAAGGACAAATTACCTTAAAATATTATGTTTATTAATTTTCAAGAGAGGTAATTTAAATGAAAACTATAAGTTTTTAAAATTAACATATATAAGATATATAGTAAGTTATACATTTAAAAAGTATACTTAAAGCTTTGCTAATAAAGTTATCTTGTGAAATTTTATAAGTTGGACCTAAACAGCATTTAAGCTGATATATAAAATTTTGATTCTGACTAGCTAATTTTTGCTTGTTATAACATGTCATTGGCACTATAATAATAATGTATTTTGTTCCAGTTTATTTAAAAAGATGATGTAGTCTCGACCGAACAACTGGTAATTTGAAAACATTTTTCAATTATGACTGAAAAAAAATCAAAATCAGCAATGGGAATAACTCATTGTTTAGTTAAAGAATATGAAAAAGTTGTCTCCCTTACTATTAAAATTTTATTTCTTTTTCTGTCTAAGTTAAAAAATGTGCAAATAAATAAAAATTAAAAACTAAAATGACTTCACTGCATCCCGGGCAATGCCAGCAAGGTACAATTAGTATATTATATGCCTTCGTTCAGTCTTGAGAAACAATGGATGCCCCTGTAAGTGAAGCAAAGGTTGCACAATATGCAACTGTACCTCTCCTGAATTGGCATTCTGCATTGGGAACAAAAACGTCTTTTTATATAAACTAGCTGTACACATATCTGGCTTTGCTTAGAAGTCAAAAATTAAAAAAAACAACTTTTAAAGTGCAAAAACATCCCGGGGAACGCCACGTGTGTGTGTGTGTGTAGTGAGAGAACCCCATCAAAGGGCTTTATTATTTAAAAAAATTAAAAATAAGAGCATAATATTTATTAATGTATATATTACAGAAGATTAGAACAAAATTTGAAACCGACGGTACCGATGTTGTTCTGATCTTCTATAATACATATAGTAATATATATAAAGCGAAACACAGCCAAAACAGACAAAATTAATTTGTATTTAAAACGCGTTGTTTCAACGGTATTAACATGTGCTCAATGCTTAGTAAATGTTCATTATTGTTTAACTTTTCGATGGGATGGAACCGTTTTTTATTTTAAAAAAATAAAATAAAAATAAAAATTGGGAGACCACTTCTCACATGTTGATCTGCAGTTTCAACTTATTACTGGCTATCTTGCTTACGCTTGTTGCCGAATCTCAACATTTTGAATCGAGAGCGGGATCTAGCTGTCGTACAAACCTAGATCTCTATATTAGCAATCTCAGTACAGATACTCCTTCAGAAAATGACACTGTGGCGATGGAAAAGTTGCGACGTGTGTGAGCCTGACAGTTACTGATCTTCACAGGGGCAACATAGACCTATCCTAACATTGCTTTTCTGAATAAAGGAGTGGCACTCGTCTGACAAAACGATGCAGTCATCATATATATATATATATATATATATATATATATATATATATATATATATATATGTTGAATTAAATTAAAGATAATGGAATTATCGTTTAATAATAATCTATCGTGATAATATAAAGCTCAATATATTAAATAGAGCAATCAATTCTAGAGATGAAAGATGAGAATAAAAAATTGTAAAGATACAATATTTATTAGAAAATCAAAAGTTCAAAGCAAGGAACTTCATATTCTTAATCCATGGATTTTCAAAGATAAACTCTTTTCATCAGAGGATAGAGAAAACCAACAATGTAATTGTAAATCAAAAGTTCAAAGCAAGGAGCTTCATATACTTAATCAATAGATAAATGCTGCCGATAATATTTACAATTACATTGTCGATTTTTCTCTATCCTCTGGTGAAAAGAGGATATCTTTGAAAATCCATGGATTAAGGATATGAAGCTCCTTGCTTTGAACTTTTGATGTTCTAATAAATATTGTATCTTGACAATTTTTTATTCTCATCTTTCATCTCTAGAATTGATTGCTCTTTTTAATTTAAGAGAGAGGAAGAAAAACAAAAAGAAACAAAATCGAGCCAAATGAGGAAAAAATGAGGAAAAAATAAGGATATAAAGCTCTAGCGATTTGGCCTTTTCTTATATAAAAAAAGGGCAGAATTCCGCTTTTTTCTGAATTACAAAAAAGTGGAGAACTCACATCCCTGAAAATCAGAAAACCAATTAAGTTATAGGTGTTAATGATTTTTAATATTTTGGACAGTCCTTCATCCTTTTGCAAAAAATGTATTAGATAACTTTGCTATGTAAACAGTGCGAAGGAAATTAATTCAGTGTATAATATCAAAAGGAGCTGATACCATAAAAACAGAATTTTTTTATGGTCTCTTTATGTTGAGTAGGAATAAACAGCCACTTTGGGGGGGGGGGCTAATTTTTATTAGTATGATGTAAATAGTTCATTGTTAAAAAATGTATCTATAGCTAGGGATACATATCGGCTTGAATGTTTTCTATTGCGATTTATGGAACAAACCGAAAATGGGCGAAGCAGTTTACGATTTGAGAATTGCAAAAAAAAAAAAAAAAATTAAAAAAATGTAAAATCCCAGACGACACTGAATCATATGACTGTAAAAACCAAAATTAACATAACTACATTCTGCATAAATAAAAACAAAAACCTCACTGGAAAAACCCAAAAGTTATAACAAATGCAAACAGAAATGCACCCTTTTGGTTAGGTTAGGGTTAGGGTTTGATTAGGCTTTAACAATTTTTTTAACCCCCTCAATAAAAAAATAAAAAATAAAAAAAAGCTGATTAAAATTATGAAGTCGATTCTTAAAACGGAGGTGGGAGGGTAATTGACCCTAATTTTAAGTCAGACAAAAATTGTTTCATTCAATGTCTGTACTAATTGCCTGTCCAGCAAAGGCTCTGCCATTTCTCATCTGCTCCATAAATCACAATTGGAAACATTCAGGTTGATGTGAATCCCCCAGCTATATAAGTAACGGAAATGCACTAGCAGGAATATACGGCTTTGCCCGGGATTGAATGAGGAGACCTATGTCCTTTTGTACCCTGCCCATAATCCTATATTATATTACCTTTTGTGATTCTTATTTTATTTTATAATAATTGAGAGGGGGGCGGGGTATGTACTCCGACCCCCTTCCACCTAATTAATACTAAGTAAAGTAACATCAATTGAAATAAAATTCAGTAAATTTAGTCTTCAACCCCCTTGAGGCACACCGTGCGTTTCCCGGGAATGAACGAATCCTTGTACTCCTTAACATTACTATTTTTACTTTCTGTAATTTTTCAAGTTATCTAAAAAAAAATTTTTTTAAATGATGTAAAACACATAAGCCACAATATTACTGTACCCATTCGATCACAATAAATTATGCTTATCCAAGTACCCTGGGTAATGTAGTTTTAGAATATATATAGTTATGGGGAGTCTATCTCCAAAACGCTAGAAGTTTGTGAACAAACAAACACACAATAACTACAACACACACATATATATATATATATATATATATATATATATATATATATATATACACACACACACACAGTTTTTGTTATTGTTTTTACTGGCGATGGAAGCAGAGCTTCTTTCTTAGTAATTTTCCATTTCCTAAGTGGTAAAGAATATTGTATTAAGTCGCCCTTTTTAATAGGACGTTTCATAATATATATAGTATATTAATTTTTATGTACATAAAAGGAATCTATGGACACGTGTTAATGGCTATCAGTCATCATCAGCATGCCTAACCTGGGCAAGGATTGAACCCTCGATATTACTGTCATATATATATATATATATATATATATATATATATACACTCATCATAGTATGGAAGTGATAAGGATGGACTTAAGAGAAAGAGGGATAAATAACAGAGATAGGTTAGCTTGGAAGTCAATTTCTAAAAGCCATCCAACACATGCCAGCATGTAAAATAGACTTTAAACAGAATATAATGATGATGATAATGGTTTACAAAGGTATGAAGACCAAACTTGTAAATGCGGGATAATTACAATGGCTTCAGCTATAGGAAAATATATTGTACGTTTCTACAAAAATTCATAATTGAATCATCTAAAAGCATATATGTTCCGATTCAGATTATCAAAAGGAACATTTTAATAAACAAATTATTACAAATATTTCCACTAAAATGTTAATGTTTACGTTATTAACGTTAAAGGTGACTTCTTGTTTTGACATTGCACGACAAAGAACCGTAAACAGATTTTGCTTCTTTTTTTCTTAATTTTATTTCTAAACAAATAAAAGGCAATAAACAATCAAACATTTTGAAAAGTTTGCAAAATTCAGAAGGTGCAGACCAAAAATAGCCGTTAGGGCTCCACAGGACTCAAAATCCATCATTTTTCGGTGAAAAAGTGGTTTCATGCGACATTGCAGGTCCTAAAACATCCTCAAAAGCTATGAATGGATATAGATGGTTAAATCTGATATAGTACTTTAATTTAGGACCATTTTCAGGTTGTGAAAGGATTTTCATGGATGAAAAATAGCCAAAAACTAGTGCACCTGCACCTGCACCTTCTGAATTTTGCAAAATTTTCAAAATGTTTGATTGTTTAGTGTTATTTATGTATAAATGAACACAAAAAAATACAACTCGCATGAATCTGAAATTTTCACCCATTACGTCCCACCCCTATTTACATATGACTCACATTTTGGCTGGTTTTAGTTTATATACCAGATATAGAAAGTGTGGTTGTCGATAATAGATGTGAAATTATGGAGTCCTTTTTTTTGTATATCTTGGGAGATAGGTAAAGATTTTATAAATATATTTTCATCAAAGAACAGAACCTGCATATTATTTTCAAACACATTAAAAGTGTGTATTCATTAAAAGGCAGAGTTGAATCGGTGATCGAGTAGTTTTTAAAAAAACTGACTTCGGATTTAACAGTCGGATTTCTAAAACTAACTCCACTGTCACACGTTGGGTTTTTATTTCAGCTGACTGTCGACCTGAGCAAGCCGCGTTCGAATCATATCGGTTCCATAGCACCACTTTCAGCATGGATGTTGGCAACCTTCACGTGGTTCCTCCTGTGGGTACTTGATTCTAGAAAGAACTGGGGAAACCAGAAACAGAATTGACCTGGTCAAAAGTCGTACCGTGCTGATTCATACAAATGTATTTCTCTTTATGGAAAAAAAAACGGGTTAAAAAGAGGTTTTCATTATGTAGATAATGGAGTATTAGCATTTTCTTACATTTTAATATCTGGTAAAAGAAAAAGTTTACTTGACTACGGTTTCTGGTTTTGAAATCGGAAATTGACAAGCGGTGTTTATCAGAAAACTGTTACCCCATTACATTTTCGGTAGGATTTTTTTTTGGAAGGGGGGGGGGGTAATAATTTGTTTTCACATTTTTTTTTATATTAACACTAAAGAAAATCAAACTGCTTTTTATAATTGAAATTTAATTTTTTATTACAAATAAAACTTTCTTTTATAATTGGAATGCTTTTCTTTGTTCGAAAATAATTTTTATGTAGTTTATATTGAAAATATATTTTAAATACTTCATTTTACTTTTTAAATAGTTTAATATCTTTTTTCATGAATAGAAACGTAACAAAATTTAAATATATTAAACATATTAATAACGTATCCAATACAGAATATTCCCCCAAACTTTAAGCGGACGAAACTGATGAGGGACTGTTTTCTGATAAACACCGCTTGTCAATTTTCGATTTCAAAACAGGAAGCCATCAAGTAGACTTTTTCTTTTAACGGATATTGCGTGTATCAACTTGTTTGGATAAAAACGAAAAATCCAGTTCTTAACATTCCTACGAATTTTCTTTTTAATAATAACTCGTCTCTCAAGAGAGCTTAATTCGGATTAAATAGCAGATCAAATAATTAAAAAGGTCGAAAAATCTAATTAGTGAAAAGACTTGGAGTATGAAAAAATAAATAAAAATAAAAAATAAATAAATAACCATGGGGGTATTCTTCTGTTAGAATAATCAATAGCTACATCAGCCCCCCCCCCCCCCCCTCAATTTGAGGCAAAAAATACGTAAAGTCCGTTTTTGTTTACTTGGGGTGGTGGGGGTAATAAGAAATTATTTCATTTTTACAACAAAAAGATTTTTCAAGAGAAACAAAATATTAACATTAGCCCAATCTAATAAGCAGAGGTGAGAAGTCAGGGTCTCTATTTACTCGCCTCCCCACGAGGGCAAAGTTAGACACAAGGTCGGTTTTTAATGTGGGGAAAAATTCAGTTCTCAAAAAGAGGCACTTTGGACAAAAAACAAATGAGGTAGTATTAGAACAGATACTACACTTTGAAATCAAGATTTTTTTGTTCAGCCAATCACCCACCTGGAGATTGGTTTTTAAAACTGATTTCGGCATCTGCTTATGTTTTAAACCAGCAGTGACAATGGGGGTATAGGCTAGAATATAAAATCAAATAAGTTATGCTAAGAGGAAGACAGACGTCCATAAATGCGTTAGAAGAAAAATAGAAAAAAGAAAAGAAAAAAAAAAACAGTCACGAAATCAACGAAAGAAAGAAGATAGAGAAAAAGAAGGGAGAAAAATAACTATGATTAAGTCACATTGAACTATAGGTGGGTAATTTGAAATATTAATAGAATTATCAAATTTTTTTTTTTTTACAAAATTACAAAAATTCAGGGAATTTACCGATTCAAATTTAATTTTCAGCATTGATCTAACATATAAAGTTATCTATTCAGATTTTAAGCTGACAAATAAAAGTGCTTCTGACGAGCAAATTTTCATTTGTCAATTGTTGTATTGTGTTGTGTTATTGGCAATATAATAACACACTTTGAAACAATTTATTTTATGAATTACTTAGTCCTGCCCAAACAATTTTATGAAACATTTTTAAATAATCATCTAAAAAAAAAAATTAAAAAAAAAAAAAAGTAATCAGCAATGGGGGGGGGGGGGGGGATAACTCATTTTAAATTGAAGAATATAATAGGAATTATCTACCTTAAGAGTAAAAACGTGCAAACAAATAAAACAAGGATGTGCTGAGCAGCCAATGGCAAAAAAAGCTGAAATCAAGATAAATTTCCCAACCTGGTGGGTCACGGCCCCTTTCCCTGTGTATGTGTAGAGGGCAGCATAAAAACAACTTTTTTCCTAAACAACTATAATCAGTTTCAAACAAGAAAGTATAAAATTAAAAGAAAAACACTGAGTGCCCTTGTGGGAAGTAAGAGACAGGAAGTCATTCTTTGATGAAACAAAAGTCATCTAACTCGCCCACCCTCTTCATGAATTGAAACCTTAACCTTCACAGTAAAATTAACATTTTCAGTTTTCAGTGAGAACTGTCATAAGAGGGAAAGGGTAGGCAAGACAAGACGGAGAGAGGAATAGAGCAAAAACAGGAAAGGAGAAAGAAAGATAAAGCGAGAGGACGAAAGAGAAAGAGAGAAAGATAACAACAAAAAAATGAGGAGGTAAGGCTCTAGCGATTTGGCAGAAATCAGATTTTTCTTATTTAAAAAAAAAAAAAGAAAAAAAAAAAGAAAGGAAGATTTCAACCAAAAACTTAAGAACTAACATCCATGAGAGGCTCTAGCAATTTAAATAGAAATCAGCTTTTTCTGAATGATAAAACAAAATGGAGAACTCACAACCCTGATAAAAGTAAAAACTAAAATGACTTCACTACAATGCAGGTAGGTACAGCTAGTTAGCTAATAAAATTAGTTACTTTTATATGGAATAAGTTGGGTGTTTAATTATGAAAACAAAGACACTTTTGGTTGCTTCACAAAAACTTACTCAGAAAAAGGGACAAGAATAGTTTGTTGTTTTAGTTTTTTTTTTTTAAATTTAATTTTAAACATTTTAAACATCCCAAATAAGGCACACTGTCACTGAGATGTAAAGGCTACTGTGAATTAGGGGCCAGATTTATAGGGGCACCCTAAGTGGGGAGTTGTGCAACGAGATGCTTGTTCACATTACATTTAAATTTCTGCATATTGATAGTTGGAGAAAACGAGCGGGGATGGAATTCCAAAGGCAAGCAGTTTGAGGAAAGAGCTACTGGCTTGTCAGGTTGATTCGGGATATTTATGTTGAGAGAGGGGTCACAAGTACAGGGATACAACATTGCGGCGATGGGATAGTGAGAATTATTAGGTTAGAGACTCCTTTTTGGGACCCTGTTCAAGAGGGAGAGACTAGTGGTTGGTGCACCAGCCCAGATGTGGCAACAACACTCCATTCATGGGTGATTGGTGGCTTCTAGTTACTAGATGACTCATTATTCATTGGTTCAATGTTGATACATTGTAGATTAGTATGGATATATTTGTTATCATTTTCAGATTGTGAAGGTAAATAGATATTTTAAAAGTTCATCCAGTATTGCGTACACAAGAAGTGCAGTGGAAGTACTGGCAGGTTGAGATAGGATAACCAGATTATGTGCAAAGAGTGTAAGACAACGGAGATGGATGAGAACTCAGATGTGGGGAAAGTATATCTGGATGGCGAAGCTATTGAGGTTGTCCAGAAGTTGTTTTTATTTATCTTGGAGCACAAGAAGGAGCAGGTTCTAGTTTGATTTCCTTCCCCTCTGAACTGAACATGCTGCCTCAATTGTTTTACATCTACTACTAACTCGAGAACTCTCATTCATTCTTTCACTGTGGCCATACCATCGAAGTCTCCTGTTCTGCACACATCTTATACTGTCCAGATTTAATCTTCCTCTGAGGTCATCAGATCTAATCCTGTCTTAAAGACTCGCATTACACATCCATCGTATAATTCTCATATCATTTCTCTCCACACAACACATGCCATCAACTCTCACTGGCCAGGTTTCAATTCCATACATCATCAATCTGGGTACACATGACTGATAAACTTATCTTGGTCAACACTGGTAATGCTCTGCTAGTTAGTAATGACAGAAGTTATCTGAAACTTACTCCATACACTCCTAACTCTTGCAGTCACATTAACACCTGCACCACACTCTGTTCTAATGTTATCAATTAAGACCTCAATTAATAAATATTCCCCAAATTTCAGTTTCTTTGAAGTATTTTAAAGAGATTTTAGGGGGCTTAATATGGGTAAAACCTCCCATTTTAAAATTCAAATATTTCAGATTTGCATTAAATTTGATTAAAATTGGAATAAGGATTTTAGACATGGGTTTAATAGCATTATATCTTGATTTTAATCTTTTTAAGGGGACATTAAAGTGGTGCAAAACTGTTCTGTTCTAGTATGGATATTCTTCTAGTTTATATAAGACTAGCAGGAAGACCCGACGTTGCTCGGGATTGAATGAGGATCACTACTATGTACTTTTTCACTATGCTCATAACACCATATTATTTTATTTGTTTTTACCGCTCCCTCGTATAGTCGGAAGAAGCTGAAATGTGGGAAAAGGTACTGCTATTAAAAACTAGCTGTAGGAAAACTCTCTGAATTAGTGGTTTAAATTTCATTAAAATACGTATTTGAAGTTTTAAGGGGGTTCTCTCTCCATGGGTAACTTAGGGGTGAGGTGGGGGCACATAGAGGGTAATGTAGAGATCCGTGACCACTTTCATTGTATTTCTCAGAAAATTTTATACATAGGATTTAAATTTCATAAAAATAGGATATATTTCTAGTTTTAAGGTTATGCCCTCATAGCCTCCTTTGGGGTGCACAGAGATTCGGGAACACTTCCATTGTCTTCCTCAGTAAATTTAACTTAAGAATAACACTTTTAGATTTTATGTAGATTCTCTAATCTTTCTTTCTCTAGAGAACACACACACACAGATTGAGTTATATGTATATATATATATATACACATATATATATATTTCCGCCTCCCTCATCACCCATATCCACTGCCAGCCAAGCTTGGCTGTGGCATATTTTGACCCTGACAAATTTCCTAGCTAAAATAGACAAACTAATAAGTTGAAGCCATTAATCCCATTCATTTTGTGTCTTTTGGAGGAGACAGGCCACTACTGATAACGCTATAACCAAAATCATAATTTTCATTCTCTGCTTGTTCACGTCAACAACTATTCCAAAGTCTGGACACTTTCTGTCAAATCAAAATTAATATTCTGTATGATTTTTCTACATTGTTTTCTTCATTCTGAGGAAGTCTTTCAATAAAGACGAAACGTTTTTTCATTTTACATATATATATAATATTAGGATCTTCTGTGACTAAAGTCTGATTTTCATGAATAAATACTTGTCGAAATTGTGTCTTGCTATTACATCATAATCGAGCAGACTGATGTCATAACCATGTGTTACCATAGAAGAAACACCAGAATATTCATTCGAGATGTGCTCGATTTTTGAACGGCCTTAAAATTGCTCATTTTTCATCACGTAACTTGATCAATCAGGCAGTTTGAGAAAATAGTTTGTTCTTTGATGCAAGAATTCATGTTTACCCTTGCTTTAGAAGCACAAACGAACCATCATACTTGACTTTAATCTCAATCAGAAATTACTTTTTAATCAATAAGTTTAAAATCTTCGAAAATCACTTAAAAATTTTGAAGGGTCACAAAATAAAGACGTCGGCCATTTTTTAATCTATTAATAATGGGTTAAAACGGCCGACTTGAATATATATCTTTGACCCTTCAAAATTGATCATGAAGCTTTTAAACTGACGAATGAAAAGTTAATTCTGGATTGTATTTCATTATAAAAGGTGAAAGTCAAGCATTAGGATTCATTTCTGCACAGCATGGTCGTTTTTAAGCAGATAATCCACAGGAAGTAACGACCAATAGATAAAAACATTTTAATAAATTTATCTACATGAATAAATATATATTATAATTAAAATGGGTTAGTGTTATTTAAATCAATACATCATAACATCTTGATATTCTGTATATATACTGAAAATAAAAGATTAAGAAAGAACCTTTTGACTGCCTAATTATCATAACTATTTTTTAAACCGTTCATAATTAATTCATATTAATTTGGAATTGCATTGGCTTATGTTGGCTATCTATATGCAATAGTTTCGTCTATACTAACAGTAGTTAATTAAAGTTATTTAATAAATAAATCGGAAAAATGACGAAAACACCTGAAGTGTTAACTCCATGCACCCACTGACGACCTTACCAAAGGTTGTGGCTTGCTACGAGCGAGAAGAGAAAGGGGGGGGGGGTTGTCTCGCTCACTCTCTCTCTCCTTTCCTCGCCCTTTTTTTGCAGTTTATACATTTTATTAATACGTTGATGCCTAATTTATAAATTTTAACAACAAACTTATTTTTTAATGTTTACAAAGACCTTTTCACTATTCTTATTGACAAATGAAAAAAGTTTAGTAGCACTGTGATCTGTCCAGATTAAGAAAAAAAAAATTCATATTTTGGTATGATTATAGATTAACACCCTCCAGTAAATCACCCCCTCCACCCCCACAAATAAAAAAAAAAAAAACTTTATGGAAAGAAGAAAAGAAAAAAAATTATTTTATAATTTAAAGTGGGGAAAATTTTCGTATATAAAATGTTTTAATCTATTAGTCGTTATTTCCTGTGGATTATCTGCCGCTGTTTACAAAACTGCACAAGTGCCAAACAAATTTTTGCATGCACCCGTCATATCAAAGAACAAAATGTTTATAAGTGGTAATGGTGCAGCCTATTGGCTTGAAGGCCATCCGTTCTGCTACTAAACTGGATATAAGCACCAGACTTAAGATCCCTTGAGGTTGGAAAAGAGAGTATTTATTTACCTCCTCTCCAGGAGGTTAGGCACAAGGCCAGTTTTATCTTACTCCCACAAGTAAGATGTGACCCAAGGTCGGGTCGGGAAAGTGGAGTTTGAAAAGCCAGTGTCCGAGAAAGTGAGCACTCTGGCCATTAAAAATTGCCTGGGGCGCCTCAAGCAGTAAGCAATAAACTTACTCCTCCCCAAAGAGGGGAGGCAAAGCCTGGGAGGGTGGATCTCCTAGAACTGCACAGGACAAACCCACAGAATCAAGCCCCGAAGGACAAGACGACACCGGTCTATAGGGTGCAGTATCCATCGGAACAGATACTACACTTTCTTCCTAGCCAAAAGGCCAGAAGGAGTAGTACTACCATTGTTACTCATCATTGGTAGGGTAGCCAATTTGCAGAATTAAACAATGTATTGCATTACTATTTATTATTATTTTCTAAGTAATGAGTCACCACTTATCAAGGCTTAAAGGCAATAGAGGATAACGGTTAATGAGATGGATGGATTGTCAGCTCAATGATGAAGAATATTATGAGAAGATTATTACATGTGCGTGTCTGCCATCTTTAATCGTGTCACCGCATTGTACAGACCAAAGTCGCTGTAAAATACAACACAATAAGAATTTTCAGTTCAGGTCAATTTATGAACCGGGGTACCAAATCACCATTAATATGTACCACAACTCTCCCTTCCCCAGCGAGGAGAGAGTGGAGTTGTACCTTACTTCCGCTTTCTCTGAAGTCTATTCAGGAAAAGAGAGTTCCGCATCATTCAGACTACTATTCTCATGTTGGTCGTTAGTCTTACAACGTTTCGGCCAATGTAACCTCCAACCTTCGTCAAGTGCATCTTGTCAAACTCGTAAACCTATACGGAATTTTGAACTGAACCCTTTATTTAATCCACAGGAGTAGATCGTTCTCATTCCATCTGCCATGACCGGATTGAAGTCTTAAGTAATTTTTATTTTATTCTTAGTGTGTATCGCCTGTAGTGAGGATTGAACCTTCAACCTCCAGAAGATCGTCACGTCGAACCGATTTTTACTTAATACCTTTATCCGGTTACATTGGCCAAAATATTGTACGAATAACATCCGAGATGGGAATAGTAATCCGAATAATCTAAATTATCAATCCGCATCTCAAAAATTTCGAAACACCTCAATTTATTATGGCGCCTACGTGCGTGTCAGAGTTCGTTTCCAGTTTAAAGTTTTGTATGCGATCGATGACGTAAAAATAACACCTCGTAATTATAATAGCAGGAAAAGAAAATTCTAATTATTTAAAACCAGGCTGAAACATCGGCTGAAATTTACCGATTCCAGATATGGCATCGATTTTGCTCAGAGATCAACCATCGAGAACTGATGTTGGCTGCCTTTTGGCTAGGAGCAAAGTGTAGTATCTGGTACTACACTTCATCTTTTCTCTCCTCGGTCAGTGAAGGAGAAATCCTTCGAGACTGAAGCAATTTCAAAAAAATTTTTTTGTCCCAATCCAGAATTTCTTTTTTTAAGGAGTTGGATTTTTCCCAACACATTAAAAACACAACCTTGTGTCTAACTCTGCCCCCCCCACTCCCTTCCGATGTTGGAGCAAGTAAATAGGGACTACTAAAGTTTGTGAACAGATACATACATTTTTGCTTATTCCGAATAGAATTTTTTTTTTAACGTGTAAAAGATTTTGAGCAGTGCTATTTGTCTCAAGAATGCGGGGGGGGGGGGGGGGTCGACAGGATGATACTAATTAAAAAAAAAAAATAGGTGGGGCAATAGAAGGCGACGTGTATTATAATAGATCAGAGGACATTCGTTAGGAGAAGCATACACAACAGACACTGCATCCATCTGGTAGTATTGGTCCTAATAATCCCCATTGATGGAGGTACTGCTTAATGGAGAGTGAGCTCTACTTCTTTTTTTAATTTTTTTTTTTATCTCATTTAAAAAGTTAACGAAGCACTTTATAGTTATATTGAAAGGTGAAAGTGTAGTTAACGAAAAAAGGGGATGGGGGGGGGGGAGAAAGAATTATACAACAAATAACTGTTACCAAATGATATAAAATTTAATATTATTTCGACCTGCATAGGTTTAAGCTTTTAGAAACTATTTGTAAGTTTTGTTATTACAAAATCCGTTTCGTTACTTTCACTTTTAACAGATTCTTTCAATAAAAATGGCGGTCGAATTTTTCCTTTTTAGGTGGTCGCTTATTTCAGGCATAAAATATATATATTAAAAAAAAAAAGGCTTACGGTACCACTAACCCCAAGTCTGGGGGTGGTTTCCAGTCAGATTAGGGTAAGCTTTTTTTCTTTTTTTTTTAATTTCTAAAAATCTTTTTCGACCATCCCAAAAAGAAAAAAAATCGACCGCCATTTTCATTGACAAAATCGATTAAGTGAAAGTAACGAAACAAATGTTGAAATAACAAAACTAACAAATAGTTTCCAAAAGTTTCCAACTATGCAGGTCGATGGAATATTTAATTTTCTATCGTTTGGTAACAGTTATTTGTTGCATATTTGTTTCTTTCTCTCCTTTTTTGTGGTTATCAAATACTATACTTCTGCCAATTGGCCAAAATAACCGTTAATTCTAAGAAAAACGTTAAACGTGAAAGCATGCCTCAAACGAATCACAAATTCATGACAAAAATGATAACGAAACAATGTCTGCCATCGTTTTTCTCTTCTTAGATAAACATAAACAAGGATCAATTTTAATTTTATTTATTCGCGATATGAACGCGATTTTCGGACATTTGTTACTGTATTATACAAAGAGGATGAAAAAAACAAAAAAACAAATGTGCAACAAATAAATGTTACCAAAGGCCAGATAAGTTACTCTTCTACCTACTTAGATAAGTTTATTTGTGTTTAAGCGTTTTTTGTTTTGTTTTTAGTTCAAAACAAAACTAGTGCTCACTGTTAAGTAAGAACGAGAACAAAAATCGCTCAAAAATTGAAAATTAAACAAAAACACATCCAATAAATGTCACTAATCATGCAAAAATGTAATGTTTAATTTTTATTACCAGTATTTTGTTTAATTTTCGATTTTTGATCGATTATCACGACTTCACGCGCAGGGCTTATGGGCGGCCTTTTTTTTTCGTTCTAACTTAACAGAGTGGACACTAGTTTTGCTAGGAATTAAATTTTTTTTTTTTTAAACCCGCTTTAAAATGCCCCGATTTTCTTTTTGATTGTAAAATTTTACCCTTTGCCCCCACGGTATCAACGGAAAATAAAAACTAGATTTTTTTTTTCATGCGATGACACGTCAACAGGCTGGAAAAAATAAAATATTTTTAGAGTGGAGGTTCACTTTACTATATAAATTTTACGAATAAATGATCACCCACTTCCTGACCATATAGCGTACAAAAGAACGAGTAACCATGTTTATATATTCGATTAGTAGTAAATAAAACAAACTAATTTAATGTGTATTCATCAAAGTTACGTAGAGGTGAAAAACATACAGATACACGAGATCTTGTCTGAGTTTTGTAGCAGTCAAATGTTTATAGTCTGGTTTTATCAGTGCAGAGATGATTATTTTATGAAAGAAAATGTACACACCTTGGGGGGGGGGGCAAATTAACTTTTAACAGTCCCGTAAACAATGAATTGACTTTTAACGGGGGTTCAATTACACCCACGTCGCGCACACCTTTTCTGTCTTTTTATTTATTCCCATCCAGACTTCGGGTTAGTGTTAAGGTTAGAGAAAAGCATTTTTTTTTTCACACTAAAATTTAATCAGTAACATTAAATATATAATAGATAGAAATTTTATAGAATCACTCCCGTCTTCAGTTGCAGTCTTCCTTCCCCCAGACAACAGAGCACTAGAATCGTACAACTAACCCTAAGTCCGTGTGGAGTTAGCCATAATAAGCGAAGAAACGAAGTAAAGTCTTGTAGTTAGTTTTTATGTTTAAAAAAAAAAAGTATATAAAAATATTTTTTCACAAGAATTTTTAAAACAATTACAGAAACTCAATACATACTTTAATTTTTTTTTTTTTTTAAATAATTTTTTTTTTTAATTTGTGAAATAAATATTTTAAATAATTTATTTTTATAATTAACTACAAGACTTCGTTTCTTTACTCATTATTTATGATCTGGTTATTGGATACACCATTACTTTTGTTACTTCCGTTCGTATGAAGACAGCATTTTTTTTTCTAGCGATTATTTCAGCATATTTACACATTTAAAGCGTGTTCTTTTTAAGATTACATGCGTAATACTAAATCGATTTTAACTCGAAATCGTTCCTCATTTACTAATATTTAACAAAAACAATAGTAATCGCCTATACACAATTTTTTTAAAATCATTTTCAGGCCACTAAACTGCAGTTTAACCAAAATAAAATGGTCTGGAGCAAGGTTTCGGGGCTGGAATGATTCTATAAAAAAAAATATCCAATAAATTGTTCGGGACCGTTAAAAGTCAATTTCACCCATTTTCTTCTGTAAATAAGCCCCCTCCCCCTTTTTAAATAAAACTTGATATATCTTTTATTCACATTTTTAAAAATAATGTATTTAATGTTATTTCTAAGCAAAATCAAATTTTCAAACATCAATTGTTATTTTTTTTTCTTTTTCTTTTCCACTATGAATGGGATTGCAGCTTGATTATGACTACTAGAAGAATGGATACAGAGAGAGAGAGAGAGAGGTGTGAGGCTGATTGTTCATAGCTACAAAAGGACACGTGGAGTTTTAGTCTCTCGTCACTTAATTTCGAACATTTAACAAAACCAACCATATGGTCTCACACCTTTCCATTATTTACAAATTGGATTAATAAAAAAAATGAAAACAAAAATTGTAACAATACAATTTCCTTTAGAATTATGGCTCATTCCAAAAATATTGTTTTTAATTTTGTCTCTAACTTTAATTCTAGCCAGAACTTTATTTATTCGACAATTTAAAGGCGTCAAAATCACTTTTGAATGTCGAAGACGTAAACAAAATTTCGAATATTTATATAGGTTGGCCTTCATTTTCAAAAGACAATCTCAACCCCCTGTACGAATCCCTGCGTGAGGAATCCATAGTGAAGTGAGGGTTGCGCAATTAACAACCACACCTTTCCTGAATCGACATTGCAGGAGTCCAGTGGAAAGACAGGAGAAGTCCAGGACGACCGGAAACAATGTCAGGATCTTATATATCTCAGTTCTAACCATATATATTTAATTTCTTCGTGTTTGAGAAATAAAGCCTTTTTTTTTAACTGATAGTTCGAACGAAAGTAATACTGGTTAGTTTATATGCGAAAAAGTCTTGTATGAAAAAGTTGAGAGCGTCACTATTCTAGTAAAGAACCATTGTTACTGTTTGTTTTAGCTTTATTAGATAGTCGTTGATTTATCACCACCAGCCCCCTTCCTCGCTTGTCCTCTTTAAAAAGCAAACAAAAACAGTCAACGCTTAACGGAACTTGATCAACCACCAGGTCGTGCTTGTAAAAATGTATGGATGTGTGAAAGCAGCAAAAGTTGCAAAACCACTTAAGTTTCTTTTCCTCTTATCCATGATTATAAAAAAATAAAAAAACAATATATATATATTTAATTTGATTATACATTATACTTATTCGTAAACAAATAAAAGGCTAGGGATTCTTGTTTGTTTCAGCTGGTATAGCCAATCTGTTGCATTTAAGTCTGTAAGAAATCAATCAATTTCAGCACGTATAAACTAGAGAGATAATAAAGAAAGATTATATCACTTTTCTCCTTCCATATTCTTCAGTCTATTAAAAAAAAACATCTTTCACGAAAGACTCTTGTTTTCAAAATAGTTATATTTTTGCATATTTGACATTTCACCGTTAGCATATTCGTTTAGAATAGAGGCCGCATCGTATTGTTGTTTTTTTTATTAGAAAAATGCATAATGTCAATTACCACGTTTAGAGCAAGCATCAATATATAAAAGTAAAGAAAAGCGATTTCATGTACGGGGGGGAGGGGTACTCCGCTATTACATTGTAAACTGAATACTTACTTTATAACTGGTGCAATCGCGATCCCTAATTTCTACGTAAAGCTACCATAAACGACGTTCATTTTAAAGGGATATGATCAAAGTGTAGTACTATTTGTTCTCTCCTCGGTCATGGAGAGGGGGGGGGGGGGCTACTTCTCTGGGGGATTTTTTTTTTTTTGTTCTAATGTGACCCATCCTCATTTGGAGGAGCTGGATATCTCCTACATTAAAAAAACACCTTTATTTTTAACTTTGTCCTCGTGGGGAGGCGAGTAAATGTGGACATACATTCTAAATGAAAAGAGGGAGATCTCAGCTGCACGGACTATAAAGTAAGCGTCTGTTTTACAATGAAAATATGACAAAGTGACCCGAAGTATTCTTTTTCATTTTTACGTTTTCGATAATAATAATAATGGTGGTGCTTCTACAGAATTTGAACCGAACCGACTAAAACTTAGGGTTAGTTTAGAGTACACAAAAAAAGGTACTTATGCAGTTTACGAACCGGGCTGAAATAACGTTATAATTTAGAAACCCATTCTTAACATGGGAGAGGTGGGGGATTAACTATTCTGTACTTGCACCGAATTATTTTATATGCAAAAGACACCGGAAAAATTGAGTTTAACTTGAAAATCTTATCTCAAACAAAAATAGTCCGGTCCGTAAACTGCATAAGCAGCAATAATTTTTTTTTTTTTTTTAAACAGCTTGGTTCAAATTCTGTAGAAGTGCAATAATAATAATAATAAATAATAATAATAATAATAAACAACGAAGCTCCGTTTATTTTTCTTTGTTAAACTGTTTTGTTATTATTGTAGAAGTGAACCATATGCTAGTTCATCCAAGAAACATGAGATTCTACTTTTTTAAAGTAATTACATGTAAACAACCCGAAAAACTTGGTGGAAAAAATAAATAAAAACCAAAAAATATTTTAGACTTAGACATAAATTTAACGTAAAATCATCAGCCACTTTCTGACAAGATAGCGTTTTAAGAACATGTAAGCAATCTGTTTTTAGTTAAATCTTGACCATTTTCTTAATTTCTTGAAAATCAATTGTGGGTATGGGTGTTCGGAGTAGTGTTAAGCATCTAGTCATTTTTTTTTTTATTATTATTTTTAACGCCAAGTTTTCTAGACCGTTTATATCTAATCCCTATTCCTGTATCATCAACTTTTTAATCCGCCATTTCTTGGAAAGTTATGTCCTTAAAATACTATCCGGTTAGAACCTGTTGGTTCGGAAATCGGTGAGCATTTTACGTTAAATTTATATGCGAGACTGATCCTCCATTCTAAATTCTTTTTTTTAATACCAAGTTGGGTAAAATTGTTGTTTCCCCAACCTAAATGGCGGACAATAAATCGTCTGCAGTTTTCCGACCCCACAAATGAGTAAACAAATACAAATAAATTGTTTTGGACTAATTCAAAATTTACCTTAAATTATTTAAAAGGAAATACAGTTGGGAAATTAGTCCCAAACAATTTATTTGGGTTTACTTACTAATTTGTGAGGTCGGGAAAAAATCAGAAAACTGCAGACGATTTATTGTCCGCCATGTTGGTTGGGAAACGACAATTACCGTTTTCCTTATAAGTTAATCTCAAGATCTCGAAAAGGTTTTGTAAATTTTAATCTTATCAATGAATAAAAAAATTTTTTTTAATAAAATCGTTCAAATTCTTTCGATATATTGAAAAAAATTTCTTTTCTTTTACAAAGCTTAAAGTTTTTATTTAAATAAAAATAATTATATAAAAAAAGGGTTTTATTGTTAACTAAACATAAGAATTATCGTTCAGTCTTTTTGATAAGAAGCTAATCATTTGCTTAGAATGAATGACAAATATGTTGTTATACAATACATACATGAACGTGAACGACAACGAAAAAGGGTATTATTGTAAATTAACATTCTCAGATAACCCCCCCCCCCCAAAAAAAAATGAGATTCTACCTTTTTAGGCGATTACGTAAACACTTAAAAACTTGGCAGAAAAATATTTTAGAATTTAGAGTGGGGGATCAGTCATGCATATAAACTTAACGTAAAATTATCTCCCATTTTGAGGGGTTATTCTCGCGTTTTAAAGCCATTAACAAAAGAAATGTTTTGTTTTTTTGCCATGAGAGAAATTCTGTGCGGTTTTTTTAAGGGGGTCTAATTTTTTTTAGACGATTGCGTGTGGTTTTACGAATTTGCTAATCGGACTTAGGTTTAGTGGTAACAAATTTAGATACTGACCTAAAAAGCTAGAATATCTTGGAAATGGAGATCATTTTACGTTAAATCGACTAAAAAAGTAGAATCTTTTTTGGAGGTAGCTGAAGGTGTTGATCTACAATAATACATTTTATACATATTGAAAATAGCGTAGATTTTTGTTTTCTTGGTGCTTATTAAGTTTACGGACCAGGCTATTTTTTAGCTAGGATTTTCAAGTTAAATTCAATTTTTACGGTATCTTGTTTATTTAATAGTTAGGTGAAAGTACAGAATAGTTAATAAAGCCTCATGTTAAGAATGGCTTTCGAAATAATAACGTTATTATTTCAGTCCGGTTCGTAAACTGCATAAGTACCGTTTTCTTTTCCAAAGTTTGAATTTTTATTAATATATATATATATATATATATATATATATATATGAACTAAAATAGGGTTTAATTGTTAACTAAACGTAAGAATAATATTTCGGTGTTTTTAAACTAATAATTTTTCGGAATGAATGGCAATATGTTAGGAAAAAAAAACAATATATACGTTAAAAAGTTGAATTTGATTGTGAAAATCGCACGTAAATATAAGTTTTTGAAAAGAAAACATCTAATTAATTACATAGAAATAAATAAATCTTATCAGAAATCGAAAACAATCGATCTTCTAGTAATTGAAATCATGAAAATTGAAAAAAAACGTTGTCAGAAGAAATGTTTACTATTTTGAATTCCAAATGTGTTGTTTTCAAAACTAAAACTACCAACCTCCTCCGTGTTCCCAGAATGGGATGCCTTTATCTTTCTGGGTTAAATGTGGACCTTTAAAGCTGAGCTTGTATTCAAACTTCAACCGCGGCGCCGTGGACGAACCGAGGGCAACATTGAACCACAGGGTCAGGGTAAAAACCGCCGAAAAGAGGACAGCTGGAAACCAGCGTGAAGATTTGACAGACATATTTAATTTTGACTAGAGACAAAAACAGAGAGAGCGACACCTCGCGGACACCGGCTAATCTACTCACGGAAACAGGGGCAAGTAACTCTAACAGGTGCCCCCTCCCTTTCTACACCCCGAGTGATGCTTGGGAAGAAAAAAAGAAGAAAACGCGCTCGTTTCTTACTCCTCTTCCCCTTCCTCACACGTAAACGTAAAGCGTGTTTCTATGTGGTTGGTTAATTCCATGTGACGTCTGCATTTCTTGACCGATTCTACTCCTACATTTCTTTTTATTTTAGTAAAAGAATTTCAAAAAAATATAGGGTTCGTCTAAACTTTAGACGAACCCTATATATTTTTAGGCTCTCAAGAATGGGCAACTAGGGTTCCCGGTTCATCTAAAAAGTAGGCAACCTGTTCTACACAAATATATATATATATTTTTTTTTTTTTTTTAATAGTTTTTAGATTTTCTTTCTTTGTTGTATTTATTTTATTAAGGAGTGGAGTTTTTAGTCTCCCGAGGATATGGTACTAATATTCCAACGTAATGGAAAATGAAAAAAGGAAAACCAAAAAATACATGAAACATTATTTGGTTAGGGTTTACTTGTTTCCAATATTTTGTACTTTGTGTGTTATTTTCTTCAGATCAATCATCCTGAGGAAGTCTTGAAATAAAATCGAAACGTTGATGAATACATAAATAATATATTTTGGTTTTCCTTTTTTCATTTCCCATATATATATATATATATATATATATATATATATATATATATATATATATATATATATATATTAGTGTGTGTTAGAGTGAAATAAATTCCAGAAGGAAATCAGGGTATAAGAGCTCAATGTAATAAACTGAGCAAGAATAAAATAAAGTAAAGTAACACGGAATCGCATAATCACCGGTGCAATAATTTATTTCGACCCTACGGCCTTATTCAAGCATTCAAGCGAGGTGATTACATTTTTGAAAATGAAAATATATATATATATATATATATATATATATATATATATTTATACCAGACTACCTGAGACCCATTACTATTACCGACATACATTATTTTAAAGGAAATACCATTCAAAAATTAGTCAAGGACAATTTATTTTGCTTTACCTACTGTGACCTATTAGCGTTAAAAAGAAAAAATTTAATATTCAAAAGACGTTTTAAGATAATTTACTATACAGTAAATACAAAATTGAGTAAAATAATCTGCGGTTACCATTTTGATTCTGGACAGGAACTAAATACAAAAGCCGAGCGGAAGCGAATAAAGACCGAAAATGTAGAAGCCCTCGCTCGTTTCTGATCCGGTTATGTACTTAGTTCATGTCCAGAATCAAAATTGCGACTGTGCATTATTTTATTCAATCACTATCTATGGTAAAGTAAATTGGCTTAAAACTTCTTTAAATATTATATTTTTAACGCAAATAGGTCACAAATTAGTAGGTAAAGCAAAATAAATTGTTTTTAACTAACTTCCCAACTGTATTTCCTTTAGAATAATTTATGTCGGTAATAGTAATTATTACCCCGTTGGGTCACAACAACTACTATTATTTATTTCACTTTAATTTCGTTTGAAAATTCATAAACTGTGACATGGACAATTCAACCTAATAGACACCATCCTCGAGTGTCTTCGGTCTCTCTGTACAAGGGTTTGTCAGGACAACCTGACATGAGGATACTTCCCTTACAAGTAAACCCTGACCAAATATTCAAAATAACATAGTATTCGAAGCCCAAATAAGATCCCCTCGACACAGCTATACACTGGCTCATACGAGGAATGGTGCACCTTCTCCAAGTAATGTTATCTCAAGTAACAGCACTTAGCTGGATACTCCACCAGACTAGATGAATTCTTGTCCTGGAATCCTGTAAGACCAAGAGACCACAAGAAAGATATACTATAACATAGTTAACTGGTCAATTGGGGAGGGGAAAATTAATGTTCTTCACTTCTTTACCAACTCAATGTTTTACAGCTAAAGGAGAATTTTAATAGAATATTTGAATATCTATGTATCTCATATAGAGATCAAGTGTTAGCCTCAAGAAGGGGCCCCTTGATTTCTGAGAACTTCGACTGAAGTAAAATGAAACAATTAAGAAATTCTTCTTGCATAACTAAAACGAATAAGTCTCTTTACTTTGATAATATCCGTATGGATAATATTGAAGTAAAGCGACTTATTATTTTGCTATCTAATTTACATACATGTTTACGGTGTGTACGAACACACTATGCAAATTAGTTAAAAAGAGAGAGAGTCACTCTTTCTCTAAATGCTCACAGAGACATTAAAAAATATTAGAGAGTGGTTGAATCAACACACAGTGAGAGAGGGTGAGAGAAATACATAGATAGCTGAGTTAGAGATGGGCGACTTGTTCAGTTAATTACAAATGATGGCTAATTAGAAGAATATGACGAATGTGGTGATCCTGAACGCGGATCGAGCAGTAGAAGTTGCCCCGAGTTACTTCATCCCCATCATAAAAGGGTCCATCTTTGCCTGGTGTGTAGTTTGAAAATTAAAGAAATGTCTAAATCAGGGGCGGCAACCTTTTCAGAGTGAGGGCCAGATGAGACTTTTGGAAGGAGATCGCGGGCCGGAGTGAAAAACGAAATATCAGAATTACTATATTTTGTTTACATGAATAAATTGTACAAAAATTGCATTGGACACTCTATAAATCTGATATTTTTTCTCAAGAGACTTCTGTATGTGCTGTTATAAAAGGCGTTGACGAAGAGCCATTTTGGAATCATAAAAAAAGGGACGGGTGAAGAAGCAAGTTGATCCAGCATTCGTTTTTACACATCTCACATAAGTTCTACGTTTCATGCCCTTTCCTCGTCTCTCGTTTCCTCTTTGCCTTTCTCTTTCTCTTTTTTATTTTTATTTCAGGCCAAGGATTTGAAATTAATAGTTAAAGAAAAATGAAATATGCATGCATCATCGCTCGCTAATGTTTATACATTTTTATCTCACTGTAAATCTTAATTGAAACCTACCTTTACGTCTATGTCACAAAATGATATTAGTTTTACTGGGAGGTCCGCGAGCCGGATTGCAATAATAAAGCATAGCTAAGCCTTCGCGGGCCGGATGTGGCCCGCTGGCCAGAGGTTGCCCGCGGGCCAGAGGTTGCCCGCCACTGGTCTAAATCATAGATTACTAGTGAGGATCGAACTCACGACCTATGAGAAACAGAACGACTGGTTATTGCATGGCAATAAGCAAATCCACCTTAATATGAAAAAAGTGAGCCAACGAATTATCTGTATTTTCATTGGTTAAAAAGAATTAACTGAGATTATTTGATGTCTGAAAATCTTCCGACTTAAACGAGATGAACAAAAGAAGGAGAAAGGAGAGAAAACAACGGCCAGTGATTTGTGAACCGCATGATTTTTGACTGCAGCAACAAGTCAATTCTTATTTTCGTATTTATCCAGTGAGATTGAGCTTTAGCGGTTTAAGTCAGAGTGTAAACGCTTCCCAGATCGAGTTTCAAACCTTTTTAAAAGAATTAAAACGGATTTTTTTCCAAAGATAACTCAATCTCAGAACTAAAGATTATTTTGGCCTATATTTTGTGTCATTAAAGTATATAGGAAAAAGCCTTAAGGAAACAAACGTTGATGAAGTCAGCTTTAGCATAACAATAGGTAGATAGATAGATAGATAGATAGATAGATAGATACATACATGCATATGAATACACCTTTGTGAGTTGAGTACTCTGGTCTTATTTATTGTCAATAAAAACAATCAGGCACAAGGTCATTAAATTGGAGGGAAGGGAGAGGTCTGTTGGTCTTTACAAGACATAAAAGTAAAAATAATTAATAATATTAAAAAGCAAATACTGAAACCAAAAGACAATTCATTCTTAGATTTTAAAATCTTTAAAAAGTTCACATCAAATATCAAGTCAATACTGCAGGAATTCTTGGCTAAGAGGAAAGTGTAGTATCTGTTCCGATGGATACTACACCCAATAGACCGGTATCGTCTTGGCCTTCGGGCCTTGATGATGCCGATCTGTGGGGTTGTCCTGTGCAGTTCTAGGAGGTCCACCCTCCCAGGCTTTTCCTTCTCACCCTTTGAGAAGGGGTTAGTTTATTGCTAATCGCCTGAGGCGCCCCTACCGGGGAATGCCGACAGAGTTGCCCAGGCAATTTTTAAAAGTTCATAAGTGCTCTTCCTCTAGGGTGCTGACTTATCAAATCCCACTTTCTGACCTTGTGTCATATCTTTACGCTGTGGGAGGTAGATAAATACTTGGGGGAGATGAAAGAAAAATGTAGGTATAATATAAACTTCATTCTTATTCTTAACTTGATGCATACATACTGACAATACTATCACATTCATACTTTCAGTCATCACAGTACCACATTCACTCGTTGTCCTCCGCCCCCCCCCTCTCTCTGCTACTTAAAATCTAGCCCAAGCGTTTTTTTAACAAAATAAGGTGGGGTAGGTTAGTAAACCTTTCTAGGGATAAAACGTACTCTTCTTTTTTTTGGGGGGGGGGGGGCTAATTCAATCTCTAATGGTAAATTTCTATAGGCGATCGTTACCAAAATATACGGACCTGACTGAACTGTTTGCAAATTTAAGAAAAAAGAATGTTTAATTCACTTGGTCAGAAGAACAACAAAAAGCTTTTGATAAATTAAAATTAATTATGGCAAAGAAGCCAATAAGTGAAAATTTTGATCCCAAAAAAGGTCATTATGTTAACCACAGATGCAAGCGAACATTCGATATCTGGAATATTACCACAAGAAAGATATCCGATAATGTATTTATCAAGAAGACTAACGAACACTGAATTTAATTATTCAAATATAGAGAAGGAAGCATCGGTTATTGTGTGGACAACGATGAGAGCCTGACATTTTTTAATTAGAAAACAATTTCTTTTGAGAAGTGACCAGAGACCAGAGTTTATATTCAACCCAAGAAAAGAATTACCCAAATTCATGACATTGAGAATACTTAAATGGGCAATAAGATTAATGGCATTTGACTTTGATATAGAATATGTCGGGGGGGGGGGGGCTCCAGCAGCCTAAACACAAGCCGTTGGTGGACACATCCAGACCCCTATGAAAAACCGATCTTAAATGGATGAGCAAACCGGAAAACGGAAGTCACTTGACTCATGCCGTAACCCTCCCCTTAGACAGTAGAAGTCAAACAACTCACGCCTCTCTCTTATATTATCCAACAGAGAGAGAGAGAGATAAAGAGAGGGAGAGAGAGAGAGAGAGAGAGAGGGAAGGAAGGAAGGAAGGTCGAAAATGGAAGGCAGAGAGAGAGAGAGAGAGAGAGAGAGACTAATTATTTTTTTACTTTTCTTTTCCCTAACTCATAAAGTCAATCATCTTTATCTCGCCAAACACTTTCTCACACCTGAGGCTATTCTCTATCTCTACAAATCTACTATCAAAACTTGTATGGAGTACTGTTGTCATATTTGGGCTGGTGAGTATCTGTCCACTTTGAGGGTTCTTAATAAGGTTCAGAAGCGTATCTGTCATTTGGTTGGCCCCCACCCTTTCTTTTTCTATACACCCTCTCTCTCACCGACGTAATGTTGCTAGTCTCAGTATTTTCAATAAATACTATTATGGCATGCTTTCTTCAGAATTATTTGATCTATTACCAGCTTCCTTTGTTCCAGCTCGTTTGCCTCGTTGGTCTAGTGGTCTTCACCAATTCGTTGTTTTTATATCTTGTTATAATATAGCTTCCTATTCAAGCAGCTTCTTAACAAGAACTGAAGGCTTGTGGAACTCTCTCCCTGCTGACTGTTTTCCTTCTTTTCAAGACTAAGGTCAATAGGCATCTCTTGCCTTTGCGATTATCATCTTTCGTTCTTTTTAACTCCTTACATAAAGTAGCTGCATGCCTTATCTGGAGCGATTTCCATAAAAATGTTTAAAAAGTTAAATCCTTTCGTTTTACAAATATTAGGACGGATACCGTCTAGATCTTTGGGGCCTTGCTCTGACGATAATTATGAGAGTCTCATGAGACAAAGATTCAGGGATGAAAACTTACTTATCATTGATTACAATTAACTGGCACAAAGACATTTTTACCTCAAATGTATAGTTCCTTATTTTATTTTATCTTAGATACACGCTTCAGGCAGAGAGAGCGAGAGAGAGAGAGAGAGAGAGTTAGTGTCTGACTATTTTTAAGAGATACATGCTAACACGAGTGTTCGTTTCACCTTTAACTGAAATCTATCTAGCATACTAATTGTTACTTCCGTTTTTCTCTTCCATTTTATAAGACAGTGAAAAAATTCCTTTGTATTGATTTACTCCTCTCCAGGAGTTAGGCACAAGGCCAGTTTTTATCTTACTCCCACAAGTAAGATGTGACCCAAGGTCGGGAAAGTGGGGTTTAAAAATTGCCTGGGCAGCCCCGTCGGCATTCTCCGGTAGGGACGCCTCAGGCAGTAAGCAATAAACTTACTCCTCCCCAAAGAGGGGAGGCGAAGCCTGGGAGGGTGGACCTCCTAGAACTGCACAGGACAGACCCATAGACCGGCGTAAATCAAGCCCCGAAGGCCAAGACAATACCAATCTATGGGGTGCAGTATTCATCGGAACAGATACTACACTTTGATCTTAGCCAAAAGGCTAAGAACTTAAATTTCCTTTGTAGCACAAGGTTTTGACGACAGTCTAAAATTCGGGAGGAACTGTTGTTTAGACAACACCGGAACAACACTAACAAAACGCTCTTCTAACTGCATGATTCTGTTTTTCATCTGCTCATGTTTACAGCATTTAATTTTACGGTGCAAGTCCATAATTCCTTCGATATGAAAAATAAAAAAAATTAAGAAAAATCTTTATGATGTACATACTTGTGACGGAAAGAAAATATTGTACACCAAAAATCACGTAAATTGATCAAGTAGTTTTTTTTTTTATAAAAGAAAATCAAATTTTATGGCTAAACGACGATCGTCGATCTATCAAAGCCATGTTAGAAAACTAAGGGAGATAACTCCAAAAATTCAAAGTTTTGCGAACACTTCAGAAATAGAGTTTAGAATCAGCCTTGTACATAATCGTAATGCTTACAAATTCCCATTAATTGCTTAAAAATTATTTTCTTTATAAAAAATCATCATCATCATCATCATCATCATCATCATCATCATCATCATCATCATCATCATCATCATCATCAAGAAGAAGAGGTTTATTTGTTGAATCAGGCCACAATTAATTCTCTGATGAGGACGGGGTCTGATTGTCTAGTCATATTTCGACTAGACATAGTATTTAGGGCAGTTTTACGGCTGGATGCCCATCCTTCACCAACTTGAACACTTTTGGTAGTCCAAGACCTCCACCGTTCCCATTTAACTAGAGCTGATGTGGTTTCCACTTGAGCATGCACGAATGTCACATATTACCTGTGAGTTGCCACACACACTATTGTCACCCAGGTTGTAACAGGCCATTCAAAGATAGGATTTGTCACATGCCCTGTGGCCGGGGATTGGATTGGTGAGTGTCGGGACATGTCCACATAATAGTGGGCTCTGCACACTGCATCTTTAGGGCTCCAATATACTCCGAGATTCCTAGCCAATTAGCCTAGAGCTGCAAGGAGCCCAGTATCCTTCGTGTACCACGAGGAGGTTTCGCCAGAGTCTTGTCGGTGGAGATGTTATATACCAGCAGGGAAGACTTATGCACTTGGCTTCCTTTTTGTCCAAGGACTAGCTGGCGGATGAGTCTGAAAGCAGTAGGTGAGAATCATATGCAACCACATCTACAAACAGCAACACCACTTTACACATCACACACACCTGTGGCATCTACAACCGCACCACTTTGAATTCGGTAAGAGTTCATCTCTACCATCACACATTCCCATGCATCACATTTGATAATATATAATAATCATGAAATAAAAACACTGCACATTTTAAATGTAGCTCTGATAAAAATAATTGCACCATTGGAAGACAGGGTGGAGCAGGTGCTAATGTGATTGCAAGAGTTAGGAGTGGATGGAGTAAGTTTTGCCATTACTAACCAGCAGAGCGTTACCACTGTCGAACAAGGGAAGAGTCTATCAGGCCTCTATGCCCAGTGTAACGATGTATGGAAGTGAAACCTGGTCAGTAAGGGTTGAAGACATGCGTTGAATGGAGAGAAATGATATGAGAATGATACGATGGATGTGTAATGTGAGTTTTAAAGACAGACTTTGTTCTGATGACCTCCGAGGAAGATTAAATCTGAACAGTTTAGGGAGATGTGTGCAGAAGAGTAAATTTCGATGGTATGGCCTTGTTGAAAGAATGGATGAGAGTTCTTGGGTTAGTAGATGTAGAACAGTTGAGGTAGAAGTTTCTGTTCACAGGTGAAGGCCGAGAAAAACATGAGATGAAGTGATAAAAGTGGACCCGAGGAAGATGGATAAATAAAAACCTGGTAGGGATAGGTAACTTTAGAAGTTAATAATAATAATAATAACAAGAAGAAGAAGAAGAAGAAGAAGAAGAAGAAGACGAAGAAAAAAAAAAATAATAATATCTTAAGGAAAATCCTCGAATACGGAACCCAACACGCATAAGCTACAAAGACTAACCAGTCACAAGGAATTTACAACAGGGAGAAAACAAAACCACACGAAGAACACCACAACAAGAACCAAGGAACAGTAACTGCAAGAAACAGCACTTCATAATTCCCCCCCCCCCCCCAATAAATTACACCAGCCTCAGCTATCACTACACAAAAATGAACCAAAGAAACAGAAATTACAAGAAACACTATAAGCTCCTCCCTCTCCCCCTCCCCCCCCCCAAAAAAAATAAAAAGAATTAATTTAAATTTATTTATTTATTTATTTATTTTTATATATATATGTATATATATATATATATATATATATAATTTTTTTTTTTTTTTTAAATGGTGCCGGCCTAAGCGGACACCAGACAAAATATTTGTAGAAGGTCGAGGAGGATGAGAAGACCGAGGAGGGACAGCACAAACCAGACCATCACTGGAAAAGTGCAGAGAATGCTGGGACCTTGGGGAGGCTTATTGCCACCCAAATACCAGAGACGACCAATTGTCCTTACCAGCGAGAAATCAATGGTAAGAAGCTGTTGTGATACCGCATCGTTATCGAAAAGAGGTGAAGAATACTGGAAATCTGGGGAGGCTTGTTGTCACTCAGACTCTAGGAAATACCACTGGTTGTTGTCGGTGAGCAATCACTGACGATGATCTGTGTGAGAACTCCTAGTGAGTACAAATAATAATAATAATAATAATAATAATAATAATAATAATAATAATAATAATAATAATAATAATAATAATAATCTGAGGAGACTTGTTGTCACTCAGACTCCAGGGAATACCACAGGTTGTTGGCAGTGGACGATCACTGACGATGACCAGTGTGATAACTCCTAGTGAGCAAATAATAATAATAAGAAGAAGAAGAAGAAGAAAAATGATGATGATGATGATGATGACGACGACGACGACGACGACGACGATGACAAAAGTTGAGTTTGAACCTACTGTCTTTGCTCTGTTAATTAAGAGAAAAACTTTCTGGCATAAATTCCCAAAAAATAGTTTCTCAATGTTTTTTTTCGTTTTGAATTTATTAATTTAATTTTACAGAAAACAAATTTTGTTCTGTCAAATTCTATTCTGTCAATTTTGTCATTTTTTAAAATTCGGAACAATTACAATTGTTTTTCAGGAAGGTGATAAAAAATGTATCCGTGATCCTACAACTTATTAAGAAACTTTAGTTGTGACCCCATTGAGTTTCCTGGTGACCTATTCAAATCACCACTTATCTATCTTGATGGTCTTATCAAGAATTTGTCTTTCTACCACAACGAAAAAAAACGAACTCTTTTTTTTTCCTCTGTGTGTCCAGCGTCAGACTAACTTTCTATGAACTGAGCTTATTCACAAGAGCTCCCCATCAGTGGAACATATTGCCACAGGATTGCTTTCCTGCAGATTACAATATGATCATCTCCAAATCCGATGTCGAGTGCTGTTATGAACCGTCTCCACATGTATCCAAATTTGATGATCTATTTTATTAGTCATTCTCAATCCTCTCATAATATTTTTCATCTCTCAACTGACAATTATTCCATCTGATTAACCCTTATCCTCGAATGGCTTTCAGCCTAAATAAGTGGTGACGTTTCTAGTAAAAAAAAAAAAGAAAAAAAAGAAATCAGCTTGCTTGTCCTTGTTCATTTGACAGCAAGATCAAAATCACTTGATTTCTTGAGAAAGTCACCCGGTGCGACAGATGTGACAATCTAAAAGGTGACAATGGCGTGTATTGCTATGAAGATGATGGAACTGATATCAGCTTTTCAGTTCTATAAAAGTTTTTCTTTAATTATTTGTTTTCTCACTTGTAAGATTTACAAAAGATAAACTATTTTGAATGGCAACATCCTGTACGCATTAGAACAAACTGTCACAAGATTTCCCATGGAGAGTTACAGAAACTACTACTACTACTACTACTACTACTACTACTACTACTACTACCACTACCACTACCACTACTGCCACTACTACTACTACTACTACTACTACTACTACTACTACTACTACTACTACTACTACTACTACTACTAATAATAATAATAATAATAATAATAATAATAATAATAATAATAATAATAATAAAAAAAAAAAAAAAAAAAAAAATAATTAATAATAATCAGACCTCCATTGGAAGAGTGCAGATAGTACTGGGACCTTGGAGAGGCTTATTGCCACACAAATCTCAGATGACCAATGGTCGTTGCCAGCGAGAAATCAATGGTAAGCGGTTGTTGCAATAACGCAAAATCATTTGCAATGGTTATCGAAAGAGGTGGAGAGTACTAGGAATCTGAGGAGACTTATTGTCGCTCAGACTCCAGGGAAAACCACCAGTTACTGTCAGTGAGCAATTACTGATGATGACCTGTCTGAGAACTCCTAGTGAGTAACAATAATAAAAATAATTCACAATAGGTATAATGATAATTCGAATAATAATAATAATTCGAATAATAATAATAATAATAATAATAATAATAATAATAATAATAATAATAAGAAGAAGAAGAAGAAGAAGAAAAATCAAAACTAACCCGGTGGGGCTCAGAAGAATAGTCTAAGTGTCATGATCGGCAGGTGCTCCCTCGTTGGCCAACATGGGGGACCCGATCGGCATCCTGTGAATGTTGGCTCTTCTAATTTCAGGAACAAGTATATCACGGACCAAAAACTGGTAAGTCACCCCTCTAATTTCAGCTACAATAACACAGACCAAACACAGGAAAGCTGAGATGACCAATATAATAAGCAAACAAAAAACAGAGGAAAAAAATGGACCACAAAAGAGAATAGACTGATAATAGAGTCCTACTACAGAAACAACCTCAAAGAAAGAGGCCATGGGAAGCGGATGAAACATTTATGGGACATGTCTACTGACTAGCAGACAACAGAACAAAGGATTACAGACCAAGCGAGACATATCCTCAAGAGAGGTTGGTTCTCAAAGCTGAAACTAATGGAAATCAAACGAAAGATAAATGATGAAACAGATCAAGAAACACACTTAGTGAAAACCCACACGTAGAAGACCAGCAAAACATAAACACTGAAAATATAGAAGACCAGCAAAATATAAACACTGAAAATATAGAAGACCAGCAAAACATAAACACTGAAAATATAGAAGACCGATAACTAGGAAACAACAGAACTAACCGAGGATGAAGCAGCAAAAGTAGAAAACATCAAACGACCTATGAACAAGGACAAAACAAAACTCCCACCCTTAAGAAACCAAAAATGGAAGAAATTAAAAGTAGAAACAGCAAAAGTGAACAGACCCCTCCCATACATCTCAACAGACACTATCACAGACATAAACAACTTAATTTATGCAGGGGCCAAATCAGTAAGTATGAAATTATAAGTAGAAACAAAATCCCATAAAAAATGGACTGACAAAGTCTGGATGGGAAATTAGATTGGAAACCCTAGATCAACAAACTTCAAGAAGAAGCAGAAGCTGTAAATAGGATGAAAGAGAACAGAAAACGATGGAAAAAGGGGAAGGGGAAGGGAAATATGACTCACAAGGAAAGACTAAATAAGAAACATTAAGAACTAAAGCAAAAGATAGTGTGATTAGCTCTGTGGGGGAGAAGCTATCATTCAAAGCAGAACAAAAGGAAAAGAACAATGTTCAACAACTAGGTCTGGTTTTTTTTTTTGTATAGAAGAATAATTATTAATAAAATAAAAGAATTGATTTTACATTGGTCAATGGTAGGATTAATGTCCACCGTGCTCATAAATGTTTTTAGCAAGGGTTTTTTTTTCTCTAAGTTATTTCACTAGTTCTCTGTGTGTGCGAATTCTTTACACAAGTGGTTGTCTAAGTCACAAACTTAACGGGCGAAGGCGGTGACTAGAATTTTGTCCAGTTTGGTTCTTCGGCGCACGCCACTTCAGTCTCTCCCAGGCGTCAGTTCAACTCTGGCTCGTACGTTAAAAAACCACATTCTTTTATTGAAGCGGCAGCATTTTTGTTATCTCTCTTTCTCGTGCATCTTTAGCCGTACACACCCCTTCTCCACCATCTTACTTTCTGCCCGTCTTCCTCTCTCAAGGAGGGTGGGGGCGGGCGTCTCATTCCTTTTTTCTCAAAATAAATCGGATTTCCCCGTAACCCACCATCATCGTAAACAAACAATAACAGGCTCTCATAAATCTCTGTCACGAGTGCTTTGTGTCATCCTGGTCATGACATCTTCAAAACACCCGTAAAGACTTGTGGTTCTAAAAAACGTGCCACTCACCCAAACAATAATATTGCGTTATTGATATTTCAAAATTAAAAATGCCTTATGGAATTCTTTAATCTCCACCTTCCAGCTGGCAACTGTCTCCTCGCCTCTGGTGGTAATTGATTTTGAATATCTTACATAATTCCGCGAGACTAGCTGGCGTCTCATTCTGTCATCTCAATAAGTTCATTTCTACGTCAAATATATACTAGTTTTATATCTCCACTTCGTCTCGTCACAGGGCCTTCAGTCAGCATAGCATCACCACCAAGATGCATACTAGCACGTCACCAGGGTACCCGATCCCCATCGGACCCCGGATACTTTGTCATAATAGCAGTAAAAGAAGGAATATAGAGCTAATACAGATACCAATAAGAACAGTAGAAACAAAATAGGAGCTTTGAAAAAAATGAAAGCTAATTTTATCCAAACGTAAATGGAGGAAGAACAAGAACAGAATAACCGGACATGACAGAAACAAAACACTTCTGGAGCAAGATATGGGAAAAGCGACAAGATCACAACAGAAATGCCGAATGGTTGAAAAACATGAAAGAAGAGCTTCAACAAATTCAAGAGGGAAAAGAAAGCAAAATTAATTAAGAAATGCTCAAGCCAACATTAAGAAAAATATCAAACTGAAAAGCACCCAGCTACGATAGAATACATGCATAAAAGGCTAATGCAAAACTTGAGAAGATAAATTTTTGAAACAAATGCGCCAGAATCGATGACCAAAGGAAGAACCACATTAATACAAAACGACACCAAAAAGGGAATGGCTCCAAGCAACCATAGACCAATAACCTGTTTACTAACTATGTGGAAAGTCTTAACAGCACAACTGAGAGAACAGATCTATCACTCCTTTAATAATCGTGGACTACTTCCTGTAGAACAGAAACGATGCCGGAAAGGGAAAAGAGGGATGCATGACCTGTTATACATAGACCAGAAGATGCTGAAAGAGGTAAAAAAAAAAAACAGAAAAAAAAACATAACCATGGCATGGATCGATTACAAGAAAGCTTACAACAAGATCCCTCAAGCATTAATAATCGAGTACTTGAGGATGTACAAAATATTAGACACGAACATGGAGACTGGAACTGACAGCTGGAGAACAATACCTAACATAGATAAAAAAATACAGAGAGGCATCTTCCAAGGAGATTTTGTATCACTGCTACTGTTCATCATAGCCATGATACCACTCAACAACATGCTCAGGATACGTGATGCCGGATACAAGTTTACTGATGCAGAAGAAAGAATAAACCACTTCATGTATATGGACGTTCTGAAGCTATTTGCTAAAAACAAAAAGGAACTGGAAATACTAATAAACACAACCAGAATCTTCAGGCAATGCATTAAAATGGAATTCGGAATGGAAAAGTGTGCACTGCTAGAGATGAGACAGGAAAAAGGGGAGATGAGGACACTAGGCGACCATGATACCTATAAATATTCGGGAGTTCTGGAAGCAGACACCATCAAATGAACAGAAATGAAAGAAAAGATAAGAAAAGAATACCTGAGAAAAACAGGAAAACTCCTAGAAAATAAATTATATAGTAGAAATCTAGTAAAAGGAATAAACATATAGGCAGTATCACTAGTAACATATTCTGGTCCATTCATAGACTGGACAAAAAAAGAACTGAGCCATCTTGGTAGTTTTGTTTTACGGCATATCAACCCTTTTTGGGTTATTTAATGCCGAATCTGGTCATTATAGTAAAAGTTTTTATGCTTCAAGTTCTTTATATCTTCAAATGTTTAATCATCGTTTTTGGTTTGGTAGTTTTGTTTTACGGCATATCAACCCTTTTTGGGTTATTTAATGCCGAATCTGGTCATTATAGTAAAAGATTTATGCTTCAAGTTCTAAAAATAAAATAAAAAAGGGGAGGGAAAAAGGGAGAGGGGCTGTTGTTTTTGTTTTTGGTTTTGTAGAACATAATTAAGTTTTACAAAAAAAAAAAAAAACGTCAATGTAGGTGAATTTCGTCTCAGGGAGCCACAGGGCAGCCTGATCTGGTATCACCAGCTGAGCCATCTTGACCAGAGGATTAAGAAACTAATGACCATGCACAATGCACGACACCCAAAGAATGATACTGATCTTCTCTACGTGAAAAGGAAAGATGGGCAAAGAGGAGTGGTAAGTATAGAAGACTGTGTTAATGACACAAAAAAGTATTCGAAAAATACATAAACCAGAAAGGCTAATCACTGCAGCAAGAGACACCGTACAATGAATAATACAGGGAACAGAGAAACGAAAAGCAAGACGAGAAAAGTAAAGTGAAAAGAGAAACAGCTACATGGACGATTCATAAGAATGACAAGAGAAGCGACTCATGAAAACACCTGGGCATGGCTACAAGAAGGACATCTAAACAGAGAAACAGAATCGCTACTAACAGCCGCACAAAACAATCCGAAACTATATCAAAGCTAAGATAGACAAAACTCAGGAAAACAGCAGATGTAGACTCAGTGGACAAAGAGACGAAACGGTAAATAACATAATAAGTGAATGCAGCAAACTAGCCCCCCAAAAATACAAAAACATACATGACTGTGTGGGGAAGGCACTAGACTGGGAACTAAGCAAACGACTGCATTTTGAACACGCAGACAAATGGTACAGACACAAACTGGAGGCAATACTGGAAAACGAAAATCACAAAATCCTCTCGGACATGGAGGTACAAACAGATAAACTAATCCAAGCAAAGAAATTGGATGTCATAATAGTCAACAAGAATGAAAAATCCTACCAAATCGTAGATTTTGCCGTCCCAGCAGCCCACAGGGTGAATATCAAGAAGACAGAAAAATGAAGCAAATACACAGAACTTGTCAGAGAACTGAAAGGGAAATGGAACCTGAAGAAAGTCAATATAATACCAATAGTCGTAGGAGCACTAGGAACAGTCCCGAAAAACCTGGAAAAAAGGCTAGGAGAAATTGGAATCAAAGGGAAAACTGAGATCATACAATGGACGACAATGATGAAAAACGCTGAAATCTTAAGGAAAATCCTTGAATGTGGAAACCAACTCACATAAAATGCGAACGCTAACCAATCACATGGAAGAGTGACCACTTATCAAGGGCCAAACGAAGCCACTCGAGGATAAGTGTCAGGTGGCCGGTGAGACAACACTGTGTTGATTGGTAATGATGGTTGAAATTGGGCAGAATTTGATTATTGAAAAGGATAACTCAACAAGAACTTGTTTACATTGGACTTGAAAACGACCATGTTGTAGTCAGTTGGGAAGCAGCCCCGTGGTATTGTGTTCCACAGACGAGTTAAGCTGCAATAGAAAGAAAGTGAAGTAGACGTCCTTCTAGACTAAGGCAATTTTTATTTTGTTCCAATCCAGAGTGCCCCTTTTTGGGGAGCTGGATTTTCCTCATATTAAAAACCGACCTTGTGTTTAACTTTACCCTTGTGGGAAGGCAAGTAAATAGGAACAATGAATAGAAACAACAACAACACCCCAATATACATTATTAGACTTAATTATGAAACCTTTGAGACACATTTTTTTTTTAATTAATAAAGTAAAATGGACGATAATTCAGTTTTCTCATTTCTGGTGTTTTGAATAGATTAAATTGATTGAATTGTAATTGAATAACAATTGTATATACATATTTTATGATTTTATTTTTAACATACAGATTAATCTTATATAGATAGAGATTTTGTTCATGTGTCAGTTACAATTTTTTAAACGCAATAAATATGTTGCGGAATTTGTCTTATTTCGAAATATCAGAGATCTTAACTACTTTTAGAAATGAGAAATATTGCATTAATAATAAATAATAAATTCCCAACAAATTAATCGGATGCTATGACCGCAAGACGTCTTTCTTTGATTGCTGTGTAAATTCCAAGGGCCTGGAAGTAGTCCTTCAAAGTCCCGGTGGAAATTAATATGCCCTGGAGTCTGATTGGCCCTCGTGTGACCAAACAACGTCACAGGGGCTGCTTGTAGCAGTTTCCTCCAAGCCACCATATTGTTCAAATATCAATGACTTCTTAGCTGCCTGCTGATTGGTTCAGGCAAACTATTTCCTCCTTGGCTTGACCAATCAGCGGCCTTCTTTTAGGTGAATCTCGGATGGCTAGCATAATTATATAAACACGTGACCACCATCCGCCCGCTCTCTTTTACTTTTGGCTAAGATCAAAGTGTAGTATCTGTTCCGATGGATACTGCACCCCATAGACTGGTATTGTCTTGGCCTTCGGGGCTTGATTTACGCCGGTCTATGGGTCTGTCCTGTGCAGTTCTAGAAGGTCCACCCTCCCAGGCTTTGCCTCCCCTCTTTGGGGAGGAGTAAGTTTATTGCTTACTGCCTGAGGCGCCCCTACCGGGGAATACCGACAGGGCTGCCCAGGCAATTTTTAATAACCAGAGTGCGCACCTCTCGGGCGCTGGCTTTTCAAATCCTACTTTCTGACCTTGCGTCGCATACTCCTATTGTGGTTAGGTGTTGAATAAACTCTTTTACTTCGGTGGCACGAGATGACACTTCTCTCTTTTTCCTTCTTTGGCACTGCCAAACACACGTCCCTCCTCTCTTTTTTTTTTTTCACGCATTTTGCGGTTTTGTTTATACAGCCTCGTTTTCGTCTCAGCAGCCTCGTTTTCGACTCGGCAGCTCTCAAACGCTTCCGTGACCTGTCGGATCGATGCGGCCGAGCAGTCACTAAAATGGAGTAGTACCCAAAACTGATTTTTATTAAATAACATATATTGCATGCATTTAATTATCTTTCCAACAATATTATGAGACATTAATCAAGAGAAAGACAAAAAGAAGTGTTTGTGTGTGTGTGTGGGGGGGGGGGGCAATGAGCGAAACAAAAATTACGGTAAAAGTTATCCCGGACAACGCTTAGTAATAGTTATTAAATAATTGTTACCGTTGTTTAATATGATTTTCCCTGACGATTATCTCCCTTGTCTCACTTTTGGATGTAAGGGAGATAATCTTTCAGCAGAGTTATGCCCCTTATTTAGTTAAAGTAAAATAGTAAATTAAACGCTAAGAGTTATTTACCCCTGAAAATTAATTTTTTTTCAAAACGGAAATAATCATTAAATCCGCTTTACGCTTTAAAAAATCCTTTTGCATCAATATTGTATCTACCAAAAAAAATGTAGCCCGTTCTATCACTCAGTGAGTCAAATCAATGTAATTGTAAAGATTGACGATAAAAAAAAAATTGTGTATAGGCGATAAAAATGGTTTCATGTTTAAAATTTTTTTTTTTTTTTTAAATATTATTCAAATGAGGAACGTATTGGAATTAAAACCACCGTATTATTGCGTAGTAATCGGGGAAAACAGACGTTTTAATATTTCTTTTGTCAAAAACAGAACATGGCGGAAGTAAAGTCTTGTACTGAATAATAAAGATAATTTATTAAAGAAATTTCTTTCACATTTTTTGATCGTAAAGAATGAGTATTCTTTCACTAGATTTTTTAATAGATAATTTCTAAACCTGTATTATCTCAATACAAATAAACGAGTTTTCGTTTTAACACTTCTTGTCTTATGTCAATAAAAACAATTGAACAATTAAGAAACATTGTCACTTTTTAAATACATTTTCTTTAAACGCGCCTCTATCGTATCAAAGAACCGCCGAGTATGAGCAACCCCAAATAAGCGCCTTATTTCTGTCCCAAAGGAAAAGAAAGAAAAGAAAAAGACAACCCCTTGACTTTGACACTGTCATTTTTATATTAAATCTTGGCCTTGTGCCTAATTTGCATACATTACAATGGCTAGGAAGAAAGTGTAGTATCTGTTCCGATGGATACTGCACCCTATAGACCGGTGTCGTCTTGTCCTTTGGAGCTTGATTCCGCCGGTCTATGGGTTTGTCCTGTGCAGTTCTAGGAGGTCCACCCTCCCAGGCTTTGCCTCCCCTCTTTGGGGAGGAGTAAGTTTATTGCTTACTGCCTGAGGCGCCCCTACCGGGGAATGCCGACGGGGCTGCCCAGGCAATTTCTAATGGCCAGAGTGCTCACTTCTCGGGCGCTGGCTTTTCAAGTCCCACTTTCCCGACCTGACCGTGAGTCACATCTTACCTTGTGGGAGTAAGATAAAACTGGCCTTGCGCCTAACCTCCTGGAGAGGAGGTAAATAAACATACATTACAAATCTCGTTTCGCTTGAGACAAGACTCGTGACTCATAAATATTTTAATTTATTTAATCTATACTTTATTTAAGCGTCCAATCTTTCTTGCAAACACAGCACGCCACCCGCTACCGTTTTGAACGATGAACCGCAACTAGCTCAACGTCAGCAGTCTGGGGATTCTCCCTTTCAACCTTATTACTCTCCCCCGTGATCTGATGATCACATAGATGAAAAACCAGGAGAGGTCTCTTGCGTCTAACGCTCCTCCATGGTAATGATACTTCCTCCTCGGACAATTTGTCTGCATAAGTGTAATTGGTTGCATATACATTGTTTACCTCAAGGGGATCACTGCCAGCTTCGTTGATGATGATCACCCTTGCCCTTTGGGTTGAGAGTTTGTTATCATTCCCACTCTCTGAAATATCCAGGTCTATGACGGGACATAGGTATCTTATATGGCGGGGCATCCCATCCACAAGGACGTTCTGTGGGCTGATCACACCCGTAACGCGTCCACATGTATAAGTGGACGTGCATCATCTAATTGGGGTCTTCATCCAGACACGATCGCCCACGTTGTATCCAATCTGCTGCTGTTTGTTTTTTTTCTGGAGGAAGTGCATCGATACACTTCAGTCGGATGCAGTAATGATGAATTAGGTTGACAGGGGCAGTTAGAGGCGACTTCTTTGATCATTCGGGTTAGAGGAATAGCGGTCATCTTGTCATTCCAACTCTTTGTTATGTCTGCCGCTCTTTTCTTAATGAATGCTGCAGCCACCCTGAGCCATTTAACCACTGGGAAGTGTCCGACTAGCTTGCTACAAAATAAGAACACACTGCGATGGGTAAGAACACGTGGCACACTCGGGACCTCGTTCCCACCTTCCCATATCAGCATGTTGCCCTCTTACTGAACTGTTAAGCCAAGCACTCGCGCACCGTTCTGCAGCCACTCTGGTTCTTTGCTAGCTAGTCCAAAATTAGCCAAATGATGTCTCATCCTGATTGCAGAAGCTATATCTTCGTTGATGAAAATGTCGTCAATGTATGTCGAAGTTGCTTGCCGGATAGCGTCATCTTTCGAGAGTGTGGCCTCAACAATAGCTCGCATGATGGATTGTGCCAAATTGAGTCCAAAACTCATGCACAATAAGTAGTACCTCTTTCCTTCGAAGATAACAGTTTGTGTACAGTTACAAGGATTTGTAAACACGCACTTGTAAATAGGCCCTTCGGAGATCGATCAACAACATGTTGGAGCCTTTCTCCACTCTCTTAACTTTTGCGTACAGATGTCGGCATTTGCCATGTAGGCGTCAACATATCCATTCAACTCATGAAAGTCTAACACTGGGCACACCTTAGACTTATTCTGTTGAAATACAGTCATTAATGGAATCAGATCTTTTGCAGGATCAAGTTCCTCCTCAGGATAGGGAGGCAGCCATCCATTGCTCAGCCACGTTTCCAGCTCATGGTGATACTCTTGCCGAACTTGAGCGGATATGGGATAATCAGGTACCTTAGTCTTAAGTCCACTGGGTGGCTGACTGCCTGACCATTTCCAGGATGCTGTTCAAGCCCTGGTCTGCTAATCGAACTCGGCGCTGCAATCTGGTTCCTCAATTCTGATTGCAGCGAAAGCACATGGCTCCGTCCTTAAGAAGATAGCACCACCAAACTGATTTATGCAGACTCCACCCAGCATCTTAATGACATTCGTTCCAATTAGCATGTCGAAATCTAACAGCGCACCGTTCAGGACTTTTACGGGGGTTACGTTATCTACTGCCAGCGTGAGAGTCCTTATGCTACTACCATGAAGAATTTCACCGTCGACTGTTAGGACGTCGAATGCCTGCCGACTTCAAGGATCACACACTGATCTAGTTACAAGGGACCGAGAACATCAAGAACCCAACAGTGCTATGCGCTTTTTTTGCCATGAACAACAGCTTCGCCACCGTTTCCGTTTCCCCGGACAGTTTTCACGAGGTGCCCTGTTTTGTTGCAGATATAACAACGCATAGCCGATTTTTCTCTCCGGTTTCTAAAACGGCCGTGCTGCATGCAATCTCTATGGTTCGGGCCCCGCATCTGAAACAGTTGAAATAACTCTGACTAGTTTCGTGAAGATTTGACATATGCGAGGCCTGCTTCGGTCGCACTGCAGCAGGAGTCCTTTGATGTGACTTGGTAGTCCATTGATAAATGCACTCTTCATTAAACATTCTGGCAGCATTTCACCTACCAACCGTACTAGCCGTTGCAAGTTTGTGAGGAATTCGTCTGCAATCTCTTCTGGACGAAGGCAATGCATGGTAAATTGTTCGATAGCCACAAACAAATCAGTTCCGTAAGCTTTTACAAGTGTGCGTTTGATATCACTCGACATCATCTCGTTGCTCTTGTGATAGCTTCCGATACGTTTCCCAGCCCGTGCCTTTCAACCGTAGTGGCAAATTTTGCTCTATCTTGGTTATCTCGCAAAGTTCGCAGGACAATTCCAAGTCTTCCGACCATTCTACTATTGGTACATCTGTCGTCGTGCAGCAGAACTCGGGGATAAGCTGAATGTCAAATTGTTTGGACGCCATAGTTCTAACAGGGCCCAAATAGTGTGAACACGCTTCTATCGTATCAAAGAACCGTCGAGTATAAACCATTCCAAATACACGCCTTATTTCTGTCTTTTTTATATTAATTCTGACCTTGTGCCTAATTTGCATACATTACAAATCTCGTTTCGCTCGAGACGAGACCCGTGACTTATAAATTAATTTATTTTAATTTACTTTAATCTATACTTTACTTAAGCGTCCAGCCTTGCTTGTAAACACAGTACACCACCCGCTGCCTCTTCGAACGATGAACCGCAGCTGGCTCAACGTCAGTAGTCTCCCTTTCAACCTCGTTACATTTTTATAAAGAATAAATAAATAAATAAATAAATAAATAAATAAAGTTTCTTATAAAGAATAACTTCCCTTTCTGGGAATTATTAAAATTGCTTCCTGGGATAATAAAAGTGCTTGTTTCGTTTCAATTTAACTCCGTTCCGTCTTTTTACATATTGCAGTACTTCCGGTCCGTTAGACTCAATTCTTGTAGCATATTTACACATTTTAAACGTGTTTTTATTCCGATTACATGTGTAATGCTAAATAGATTTTTTTAAACTCGAAATGGTTCCTCATTTAATAATAATCTTTAAAAAATAATATAAACCCATTTTTATCGCCTATACACAATTGTTTTTATTGTATTATGTTTACTGACGACGTCGATCTATACGATTACCTAAATCAAGAAAAAGTAAGGTTGATTGTTTGGAATTTCCAACAGAGATAAAAAGGGGTGAAAGAACAAAACAAAAAAAAAACAAAAACCAAATAGTCAACACACTAATGTTACCAAAGGAAAGAAAACTTAGGTTTTTTTTTAAATAAATTTACTTTAATTAAATTTAATTACTATTTTTAAATATTTAAATTAAAAAAATTTTTTATTTAGTATAATTTATTTACTATTCTTTTAAAATTAATAAAATTTAATATTTTTATTCTTAATTCAAACCCGAGTGTTCTTTGAGGAATTGTCTCCCTTTGACTGTGCATTTTAGATCTAAATCTAGTTTTAAACGAATAAATAAACTTTGGTTGTTTTTTTGTTGTTGATTATGACAAAGAAATAGATTATTTAGTGGTTGTTTATCTAGCTCAGGGTCGGGCAACCTTTTCACAGTGAGGGCCAGATGAGACTTTTGGAAGGAGATCGCGGGCCGGAGTGAAAAACGAAATATCAGAATTACTATATTTTGTTTACATTATAAATTGTACAAAAATTGCATTGAACACTCTACAAATCTGATATTTTTTCTCAAGAGACTTTTGTATGTGATGTTATAAAAGGCGCAGACGAAGGCCATTTTGGAATGATAAAAAATAATGACGGGGGAAGTAGCAAGTTGATCCAGCATTCGTTTTGACACATTCACATCAGTTCTAAGTTTCATGCCCTTTCCTCGTATCCTCTCTCTTTCTCTTTTTCTATTTTTATCTCAGGCCAAGTATTTGAAATTAATAGTTAAAGAAAAAGGAAATATACATGCATCATCGCTTGCTGATATTTATACATTTTTATCCCACTGTAAATCTTAATCAAAACCTACTTTTACGTGTATGTCACAAAATGATATGAGTTTTACTGGGAGGTCCGTGAGCCGGATTGCAATAATAAAGCATAGCAGGGTGACGGGCCGGACGCTAAACCTTCGCGGGCCGGATGTGGCCCACGGGCCGGAGGTTGCCCGCCCCTGATCTAGCTTAATCAAAAGAGATATTATTTGGGTCGAAATTATGTATGGAGTGTTGATAAGGCATAGCAGATATAATAGTGATAATTAATAAGATACTAAAGTGATTATAGCTAGATTAAATAGAGACTAAAAGCGAAAACTATTGATGGCACAAGAAAAAGAATTGGATCAAGAGAAGAATAAGGACCCCAGATCATTAACACAAGACGCGGGACATATTTTCAAATCACCGGTTGACCTCGCAATACACGTGGTCTCTATTTACAAAACACTTGTAAATAGATCTTTTATTTATGTTAATATTTATTTTAAGGCAGAGAGTTCATAAATAAAACAAATAAATATTAACATGTTTTCTTTTCTTTTAACATGTATACGCTTTTTTAAAAATCGGCTGACTTGTAATCTGTCGTTTTGCAATAAACAAAACAATTTATCATTTTTTTTTTTACTTTTATTTACTAAATAAAAAACAAATTTTAAACGCAATTCTATATTTCGTGTTGTGTACTTTTTTTTCTTTTCGTAGGGAGGCGAGTAGCGAAGTTTTATATATTTGTTTATAATTGTTGCTTACAGAAAAAAAAGGAAAAAACTTCATAAATTTTAAATTGCTTCCGTTTGGAAACTGATTTTTGAAGTCTAACTTCGCCCTCATGGGGAGGCAAAAGTGTAGTATCTATTTTGATACTACACTTCATCATTCCTGCGGTCAGTGATTTTTTCTTTTAACATGTTAATATTTTTTTTGGGGGGGGGGGGGGTATGTATTTTTTAAAATGTAGGGTCCATTTTCTTTTTTCCTTTTATTTACTAAATAAACAAATAAAATATTTACGGTTTTCTTTTAAGACATGTTAATATTTTATTTGGGTGGTAAATAAAACATTGAAACGTCTTTTTTTTTTACAATACGTTTTAATTTTTTGTTGTATTTATCCTCCTCAGTTTAGAAGGATTTCTCCATCACTCACCACAGAGAGGAGTGATGAAGTGTATTATCTAGACAGATACTACACTTTGCTCCTAGCCAAAAGGTCAAGGACAGTTTTGAAAAAGATATGTTCTGTGTGTTTTTTTAATACAATCCCATATATTTAACTATTTTTTTAAAACATTAACTTTAGTAACAATAAATTAACATTTTTAAATTATTTTAAGAAATATTTAATTTTAATTTAATCCCATGATACCATCACGTGATCAAATTAAAGAATTACAAATTTCAAAAGTTGGAGAAGTCAAAATTGTACGTGATATTTTTAAAAATCTAGGAAAAATTGTGAAAAAAATACGGTAACAAATGGATAAATTCATTTTCAAAGATGTGGTTTGTCCTTTGATTACAAAAGAGACTATATCCATAATTGAATGGATGAAGCAACATTATCTGCTTGCAAGTGCAATGCAGTGTAACTGCTGCAATGTCCATATGAATTGGACAAAACATTCAGTGGCCCTGGACAAATATGTCTGGAAATGCCAGAATAAAAACTGTACAAAATTTAAAAACCGAACGTCAATAAGATGTAAGTCATTTTTTTTTAAATCCAAGTTATCCTTGCAGACATGGATATTGGCTATATATCTATGGAGTCAAAGAATAAGCCAAAAACATGCCATGATGCAAATGAATGTTTCAGCGAAAACTACCAAGGAGGTGTATGCAGCATTCCGTGAAATATGCAACACATACTTTATGAATAACCCAATAAGACTTGGTGGGCCTGAGAAAATCGTTCAAATAGATGAATCATGTTTTTCTCACAAACCAAAGAATCATCGTGGAAGAGGCCCTCACAAGCCATTATGGGTTTTTGGACTGGTTGACACAAGCAGTAAACCTGCAAGAGGCTATATGGAAATAGTCGAAAAAAGAAACAAAGAGACTTTATTACCAATAATAAAAAACATTGTTTTGCCAGGAACGACCATTCATAGTGATGAGTGGAAAGCGTATAAGGGGATAGAAAAGCATTTGGGATTTTCTCACTACACTGTGAACCATTCACGTTATTTTGTGAATCCGGACAATAACGTCCACACACAGACAATTGAAAGCTATTGGAATCGCCATAAACGATTTATTAAAGCAATGCTTGGGTGTAGAAGATCCCACTTGGACTCCTATCTAAAGGAATTCCTGTGGCATGAAAGACACACAGAAAACACCTTTTATAAATTGTGCGACACCATCTCTGCACAATATCCATTTCCTTAACTTTATTTTGTTTCAATGTTTTGTTCCCTACATTAAAAACCCACCTTGTGTCTATCTTTGCCCTTGTAGGGAGGCGAGTAAATAGCGAAGTTTTGTTTTTTAATAAGAAATAAGTTATAAAAAGATTTGTAAATAAAATTATGCATTTGTTAAATTTTATTTCATTTGTTGCTTACAGAAAAAAAAGGACAGAAACTTCATAAATTTTAAATTGCTTCCGTTTAGAAACTGATTTTTGAAGTCTAACTCCGCCCTCGTGGGGAAGCAAAACGAAAGATTACAAGTCAGCCGATTTTTTAAAAGGCGTATATATTTCGTTTATTTATTAAAATAACTTGCGTAATCATCCGTTTTGCCTCCTCGGGCTAGGAGCAATGTGTAGTATGGAAAAATCCTTCTAAACTGAGGTAAGATCCATAGTGCCCCTTTTTGGGAAGCTTGATTTTTCCCTACAAAACGAAAGATTACTTAAGTACGGTGATAAATATTTCATACCCCCCCCCCATTTCTGCCCTCGTGAAGTTTTTTCCTTTTTTTTCTGTAAGCAACAATTATAAACAAATATATAAAACTTCGCTACTCGCCTCCCTACGAAAAGAAAAAAAAGTACACAACACGAAATATAGAATTGCGTTTAAAATTTGTTTTTTATTTAGTAAATAAAAGTAAAAAAAAAAATGATAAATTGTTTTGTTTATTGCAAAACGACAGATTACAAGTCAGCCGATTTTTAAAAAAGCGTATACATGTTAAAAGAAAAGAAAACATGTTAATATTTATTTGTTTTATTTATGAACTCTCTGCCTTAAAATAAATATTAACATAAATAAAAGATCTATTTACAAGTGTTTTGTAAATAGAGACCACGTGTATTGCGAGGTCAACCGGTGATTTGAAAATATGTCCCGCGTCTTGTGTTAATGATCTGGGGTCCTTATTCTTCTCTTGATCCAAAGAATTATACATTTATAAAGAGAAAAGGTTACCTTTGTTCACATTCCAATTTTATCAAAATACCTAAAAAATAAATGAAATATCGCAAAGAAATCGTTTCATAACTTATCGTGGATTCATTGACACCAACTATTAATTCACAATTCTAATTTTACCTTTTTTCCTTTTTGAAGCCGGGGGGGGGGAAGGGGTAGTTTTTGTTGTTTATTTTTAGCTTTTTAGCTTTTTAATTTTGAATGTTTGGTTTTAATGTTTGTTTCCTGGAACTTTTTAATTCTTGTTTTTTTTTTTTTTACGTTTAGATTTTGAATTTGAAATCTAACTGACGCAGGAAATAAAACGACCTAAAGTAAATAAAGAAGGAAAGAAGGGAATGGGGGAAGAAAAGAGTAAATAGAATTTGGAAGAATTCACACAACGCGCGGAACGCCATTTTCCGAAAGGACAGACATAAACAGAGGCTGAAGAGAGTCCGGCCGTGGCCACCGAGAGTTACTACAGGCCAAGCAACTAACTTCTTGCCCCCCTCTGACGTCACTGACTTCCGTGTCAAAACAAGGACCGTCGTAATAACAATAAGAAGGCATTTCGACTTCTCCATTCACTAAATAATCCATCAAAATTCAGGAAATCAACCAATTTTTATGAAATTTTCAGGATTTATTAATTAATGATCACGGAATATAATAAATCCATTACTTTTTTATAAAGCTTGGTGCAAATGTATTATTTCTTGTAAACAAAAAACACCTTTACTAAAGTTATTCAAAATATCAAAACATGTTGAACATACGATATTGTAAATATTTCAAACAAAGCATTATAAAACTTTAAAAATTGCATGTAAAAAAGAAAAGAAAAGAACATGGTTCGATTCATCTTGAAACTGATCTTTATTCAATATAAATTTAAAGAAAATAATAATTCACGATCAAATACTGCAAAAAACTGAATTATGAATTACCATTATTTAAACTTCTAACCCAATCAACCGTAAGTAATTCAGACTTTGAAATTTGCTTAAAAATTATACAAAAAAAAATTTCAATGTTAACTGTTTGTTTAATAATGGAATCAAAATTCAGGAAATCAACCAATTTTAAAATAATTTCGCGCTTTTAAAAATTTCATTTCATAATTCACAAAGTTAAAATGCCTACTGCATATGTTTGGATTTCCAAAAGAGAAATAATTACTGCAAATATGGATACACGTAATAATGTTTACACCGACTAAATATAGTGTAGTAAGTTTGAATTTTTTTTAATTATATAAAAAATCAAGTCTGAATTACTTATTCATTATTTGATAAAAAAAGTAGTGTTCCATTTTTTTTTTATTACTTTTTTTCGATGTCTTAAGTGTAGCATAGTTTATATTTTCTCTACTTTTGTAGATTAAATAAATGAAATAACATCATATTTAATCAAAATTTTCACAAAAAATATTAATTAAACAATGCTTTATTCAATGATAATATCGTTAATTCTTCGAGTTATACTGATTTTATTAACAAGAGTGTAGGGGCATTTTCCGTAATATATACGAAATAGTTTTTTTATAAAAATATTTTAAACATATACAGATCTTATTTTCATTTTAAAAAATCATGGATTTTTTTTATATATATAAAAATATACGTTTAGTAAAGGTGTATTTTGTTTTTAAAAAAATAATACATTTTCACTAAGATTTTTTTTTCAAATGTTTCACTATATCTCCTGTGCTTGTTTATTAATAAATATTGAAAATTTCATTAAAATTGGTTGATTTCCTGAATTTTGGTGAATTTTTAAGTGAAGGGAGGGTCAAAATGTTTTTACATTTTGGGGATCGGCCTTTGATTTTGCACGTACCTATCTCTTAATAGCAAGATAGGAGTTGGTGGTTCCATTATTAAACAGACAGTTAACATTGAACTTTTTTTTTGTATAATTTTTAAACAAATTTCAAAGTCTGAATTACTTACGGTTGATTGGGTTAGAAGTTTAAATAATGGTAATTCATAATTCAGTTTTTTGAAGTATTTGATCGTGAATTATTATTTCTTTAAATTTATATTGGATAAAGATCAGTTTCAAGATGAATCGAATCGTGTTCTTTTCTTTTCTTTTTTTACATGCAAATTTTAAAGTTTTCTAATGCTTTGTTTGAAATATTTACAATATCGTATGTTCAACATGTTTTGATATTTTGAATAACTTTAGTAAAGGTGTTTTTTGTTTACAAGAAATAATACATTTGCACCAAGCTTTATAATAAAGTAATGGATTTATTATATTCTGTGATCATTAATTAATAAATCCTGAAAATTTCATAAAAATTGGTTGATTTCCTGAATTTTGATGGATTATTTAGTGAATAGAGAAGTCAAAATGCCTTCTTATTGTCATTACGACGGTCCTTGTTTTGACACGCAATGCAGTGACGTCATTTTCTAGCCAACCGGCCTGTAGTAACTCTCGGTGGCCACGGTCCGGCATAGTAGGCCATCGGATCTTTTTAAGAAGCTCCCCGCCACTAGTGCTAAAGTTAGTCGGCCGCTAAGAATAACCTCGCTGCCAAGGGAGACAACTTTTCGGCTTGCTAAATTCTTTACGCGTTAACCCTTTTCACACGTGTTTGAGCGCACCTTTTCCTTAAAGTTTTCTTTGCTCATGAATTTTCTAAGACTCACAACCCAGGTCCACGACAAGGAGTCTGCTGTAGTTTTTTGGCAAAACCACGGAGTACTACATCAGCAGCGTCTCTGCAACAATGGCCATCAAATGGTTTTGTGAGCAATTGGTCCAGATGGCGATGTAATTCACGTCAATGTCGGACAGAAGTTACTCTCCAAAATAATAAAACATTCTTATTTTGTTAATTTATGAAAAATTTTATTAGAAAAAAATTAACATCCATTAATACTAAAGTCGTATATAATAAGTTATACATTCTTATTTTGTTAATTTTTTAAGCAAAAGTTATTTTTTGGCGGGGAGCTTCTTAAAAAGATCCAGGCCATCTATAAGTCTTCTTTGTTTGGATTTGATACCGACGGTACTGATGTTGTCTTAATCTTCTGTAATTACACACACACACACACACACACACACACACACACACACACACATTTGCTTGTCTAGCCGCATTGAAGAGCTGTGATACAGCGAAACAGTCTGTTTGTGGATGACTATGTATAGTTCTGACTGCTGCTTATAAAAATGTCCGTTTATTGACATAAATAAGTTTATTTTGCATGATTTCGTATGACTATTTATGCTGGCCTCATCGTTTATAGCGTCGACTCGTGCGACCGGCTTGAATGGTTATCTCTACACTGATGATTCCGCAAAGATGAAACATATACGTATGTAGATAATAATTAACTATTTATTATTAAATAATTATTTATAGCTCCCGTTTGGCTGGGCCCTTTAATGCGAGATAAAACAGTCGTTAACCTTGGCTATAATGCAACGGTCCTTTATGTCGAACACTCTCTGACTGCTGCTTATAAAAATGTCCGCTTACTGACATAAATAAGTTTATTTTGCATTACTTTCGTATGACTGTTCACGCTGGTCTCTTCGGTTAAAGCATCCGATTTGGAGTTATAAACAAACAACTCTCTCTCCGGGGTTCAAATCCTGCGACCGGCTTGAATGGTTATCTCTACATTGATGATTCGCAAGGATGAAACGTATACCTATATAGATAATAATTAAATATTTATTATTATTATTATATATATATATATAAAATAAAGTAACACGGAATCACATGTTTGAAACATGTAATCTCCTCGTTTGGGTGCTTGAAGAGGCCGGAGGGTCAAAATAAATTATCGCACCGGCGATTATGTGATTCTGTGTTATTTTATTTTATTCTTGCTCTGTTTATTACATTGGGCTCTCATACTCGGATTTTCTTCTGGAAATTATTTTACTCTAACACACACTAGTTTCAATCCCGGCTTGAGGCACTTACTGGTCTAGCCGCACTGAAGAGCTGTGATACAGCGAAACAGTCTGTATGTGGATGACTATATATATATATATAAACTTTTATTTTTTGATTTATATTTTTCTGTCTGTCTATTTTTTTTTTTTTAATTTGATTACCGTACCAAAATTTTGGGTTGTTTTTTAGTTGCATCGGTTCTTTAGTAGTTAATCGTTTTAATCTGAAATTGTAAAAGTATAATGATGCGACACTAGTAGCAGGGGAGACGTCATCTTGTTTTGGAGAAGACACGATAAAATCAAGAGGCATGCATTGAATGCTGCTGTTATGTTCTTATAAATAAACAAGGCGACTACAGTTTATGAAAAGTAATGACTGATTTTTTCTTCATATTGAAGTCAGAGTCACTAGATTGATACCCTTCTCAGCTGGCGCATTGTAAGGACGACAATAATGTGTGGCCAACCTTTCTGGTTGCTTGGAGAGAGAGAGAGAGCGAGAGAGAGAGAGAGAGGGAGAGAGAGAGAGAGAGGGATAGAGAGGGATAGAGAGAGAGGGAGAGAGAGAGAGGGATAGAGAGGGATAGAGAGAGAGGGAGAGAGAGAGAGAGAGAGGGGGATAGAGAGAGAGAGAGAGAGAGAGAGGGATAGAGAGAGAGAGAGGGATAGAGAGAGAGAGAGAGAGGGATAGAGAGAGAGAGAGAGGGATAGAGAGAGAGAGAGAGAGAGAGGGATATATATATATAGAGAGAGAGGGATAGAGAGAGAGAGAGAGAGAATATATGGAGATTCTCGCTATACGTACCTTGTTACTTTTGCCTCTTTGCTGTTACAGTTGTTTGTCTCATTTAGACTAGCACAGCACTTCTCAGGTAGCACATTTCAGGAGGGACAATGATGTGAATCTGACCACTCTGGTTTTTTGGAGAGAGAGAGGTAGAGAGAGAAAGAGATAGAGATAGAGATAGAGAGATAGATAGATAGATAGATAGATAGATAGATAGAGAGAGAGAGAGAGAGAGAGAGAGAGAGAGAGAATATATAGACGTTCTTGAATATGTATCTTGTTCCTTCCGCCTCTTTGCTGTTACAGTTGTTCATCTCACTTAGACTAGCCAAGTTCGTTTTTCCATAGTCCGTAAAATTTTACATGCTGTTGTGCCACCGTATTAGAACAGTGTTCAAGTCTCCTCGCATTCCAATACAAAGAAACCAGATCAGAATACTCTTATTCACACAGTATATAACACGTAGAGTGAAGGTGATGGGATGTGTATGGTGTCACTCGCCCGCAGCTCCTACGCCCAAGCCGGTGTCAAAACATATTCCGCATTCCTTTTGATCTCATCTAGGTGAAAGTGAGATTCTCATGCACCCCACCCCCTCCAAAAATAAAACACCTCAAGAATGTCTTTAATTATCTTCCTGGAATGTCAGATTTGGATTCAGCGTGGTCTGTCGAGACTATTGTTACCAGTTGTCTTGAAAAATGCAATGTTATCTTGCATTAACTGATGTAGAACAAAATTTTGTCCGGAATTTTCAGAATCGATTATAGCTTTTCAAAATCATGGGTACATTTTGCTTTTTTTAAAACATCTACTAATGTAAACATGCACACAGCTGCATGTTTTGGTGGTGTATGCAAATAGCAGACGTTGCAGATGATAGATGCTCGGCCAAAGGAAAAGGGGGGGGGACACAGAGGAAATTGAAAATATCTCTGATTTTATATCGGGCCACCCAGAATCTTATTTCGCTTTGAAAAAAATAAGTGCCTCATTAAATGGGGAGTCATGTTGAGACCGGTCTACTTGAGAAAAGCAATGTTCCTAGATGAGCTCCATGATAAACCTGTTTGAGTGGACACTGTCTAGCAGCTATCTGCAGTGGATATCTCCAATAGCCATTATCTTGGATAGTCGATTTCAGGGTGGTCGAATGGAGAGAAGGGCACCTGACATCTCGGATTTCAAAAGTACATATATTCCAGCCTATGGGAGGAGGAGGTCAGTTAGACTTGACTCTCTGGGCGTGCTAGAGGAGTTTGGTTTTCTGTGAGCTGGCAGTCAGTTGGGCCAAGTGCCTCTCCAGGCAAGGTGAGCCCTTGGGTCTCTTAGCCAAAGGATTGTGTTTATTTGACTCATGTTTCGATTTGTAAATCTCATTTTCAAGTCTGCCATTCAACCTGGGAAACACGAGTATCATTTGTAACCTCCAACAAATAAACGTGTTACTTGTTTTAACACTGGAGTTGTGATTCTACTTGGGATGAGAGAGTTTTGTTGCAGCGCTGACTGAATCGAACAGCAACTTTGGAGCAGCACAACGAGTGGGACGATCGCGGCCAGTGCAGTGAATGCACTCAGGCATGTTTATGCTAACATTCTGATTGAACTGATGTTACATAGTAAGAGTCGTGTTTTGAGTGGAAAAGTTTAGAGATCAAGGGTCAGAGGGAAACACTGGGTGGAAGTTATGCAAACCACGTGATTTTCGGGTGAGGCTCTCTTTCTCTCTCTTAGCTGGCGAGATTTCAAAAAGGAAAGACGCGCTTTGCATGCTGTCCCCAAAATAGGGACAGCAAGATAAGGGTGGCTTCATGTAGTGAGATGCATGCGAAGTCAACCTGTTTTCTGTGACTGTCCTTTTGTTTAAAATTAATCTTGTAAAAACTAAATAACCTGTGTTGGCGTGAGTTTTATCAACAGACGAAAAGCAACCTGGGATCACAGTGATGATGACGACGACGACAAGAAGGATGACATGCGTGCGCAAATGATTTATGCACCCATTGGTAAGGCCTAATATAACACTGTTATTTTGCGCTGATCTTATTGTGAATGTTTGTCTGTGTGCATTCATTGCAGAGGCTGTGATCGTCTTCTCATTGTGCTGGTCTGAAGTCTGTGCTCAATTCCGACACCGGTCGCAGTGTCAATTGTCTAGTCTCAGTCAATGCTGCAACAGAAGGATTCTCCCTCCAAACAAAATTACAAATCCAGTTTAAAACAACTAACAAAGTTTTATTTTGAGGGATGTTACAATGATACTTGCTCTCTTATTAAATAGGATTTTGAAAGTTAAATTTAATTATTAGAGTATGTGATATATCTACATATAGGGAGAGGGAGTGGTAGATTGAGAGAGAGAAAGAGAGCGAGAGAAAGAGAGAGAGAGAGAGAGAGAGAGAGAGAGAGAGAGAGAGAGAATGAAACTAAAAAGAAAAAGATGATGGACTGTTTTATTCAAAATAAATTGGTTTAGAAAAAGACCTGAATTACAGGACTGGAAAGACAGTCAACAAAGCACTTGAGCGGAAAAAAAGAAGGAAGAGCACAAGAGTAAAGAAGGAACAGGAACAGCCTGCATGAGTGAAAAAGTGGATGAGGGAGAAGCTCTGAAAAGCAGGAGCAGTTCTGAGAGGAGTAGAAGCTAGTGATCGAGAGGCAAACAGAAATTGCGTGAAAACCACGCCATGAGATGATCCTTTAATTGAGTTTTTGCCTTGGCGTGTTGTGACACAGATCGCACTCAGGAGTGGGGATTTTGTTAACCTCCAAAATCAGGCTTATGCACGAATAGTAAAAGATCAAATGCTGAGTAAAATGCTTGGACATTTGCAAATGAAAATCTGTATGGATAAAGATGCAATCAGTTATGAAAACCAAGTATTACCATGTCGAAAGATAAGTAAGTTTGAAATACTCCTGCCTCCCCGTTGATTTCACACACACCTTTTCCCAAATGAAAATAAGAAAAAATTAAAGCAGAAAGAAACAAGTAACAAAGTTTTTTTTTTTTAGCTTACAATGATACTTTTTTCTTCTACTGAAAAACAGGCTTGCAAGTCAAAACTCTTAGCTCGACCGAATAAAAACAACCGAACAACCCTAACCCTAACCCTAACCGAACACAGTCCTTCAGCTTAGGGCTCAAAGGCTCATCCATCTTTGAGACACACAGAAAACCAGCTGACCTCCTCTGCCTCTCTGCTCGAATATATATAGATATTGGTGTCTTTTGTGGAAGACCACTCAGCCACCTACTTGAAGATTCATGGCCTCCATTCAGTGTTGAGAGACAATGGATACCGCCTGTAAGGGTGGCTGCACGTGTAATTGTGAAGCAAGGGTTGCGCAATCTCTCCCCCCACTACACCTCTCCTGAGTTGGAACTGTTTGATTCCAGTTGCAAGGAGAAGTGCAAGACGACTGGAAACAATGCCGGGATAAGTGGAGAGCACATACAGCACCAGGTATTCCTAAATGGTCACCCATCTAGTACTGACCAGGCTCAACTTGGCTTAACTTCAGTGACCTAACGGGAACCGGTGTGTCAATGTGATTATGGTGTATACTTGAAGATTATCAGTTGCCAATCCATGGACTAAAAACCTAACTGACCAGGAAGTCCATCATCTGGTATGAATATTAATTTTGTAAAACCTCATGTGGATCATAACCACAGCAGAGAACCTTTTATCTGAAGGAACATTACTTTTTCAAGGATCTTTAGTGGTTTGATTGCTCAACATGAACCCTCATGGTTAAAAATGCACTAACTTTTCCAAGTGGAGAAATCAAATTCTGGGTGGTCAAACCCCAAGCCAGACATATTTCTGATTTTTTTGGTGGTTTCTCTTCTCTTAGTTAAATATTTCTCTCACAGCAAGCCCGTTGTCCACATGCATTGTAACTATGCTACCCACTAAACATGCAGCACTGCATATGTTTACGTCATAACAGTCTTGAATTATAATAACATGTTGCAATAAAGTTGCACTTTATAGGCGCTGATAGATCTAGCATTTTTAAGTGTCCTTTTTTTTAGATAATCATCAAAATGTAGTAAGATTAAATGTTGCGTGTGTAAAAATAAGCTTATAAATGGAAAAGTTAGTTTAAGCAAGAAGATGAAACAGATTCTATAGCGTTCGCACTAATATTCATACAAAATCATAGAATTACGTCAGTAATTTAATTTTTCATATATAAATTACTATTATCATTTCTGATGACCTAAAGAAAAAATACTCATCGTTGACTTTTTATTTAAAGTGAAGAATTTCGTTTCAAATTCATTTCAGGTGGTGAGGATTGTCTGACTTGCTGTTTGCTTTCTCACTTCCCTGCACCACTTGAAATGATTTTTTGGGGGGGGAGGGGGGGGGGGAGCTAGAAAAATGCACGTTTTTTACTCACTAACTTTTGTGTGACGGGACGGATTTATATTTATTTTTATGCTCGCCGTCTAAGATGAACTCGAAAGCCAAAAAGGGCAGTATTTTAAAAACAATTTGAATCTTTTTGTAAAAAACGATTGACGAAAATAAAATAAACAAAGAAATTGTGAGTGTAAAAGGAAAGAAAAAAAGTGACTTGCTGTTTTTTTTCCCTGTTCGATGTTCACGCGCACATAAAACAGGCGAGGGAGAGAAAGAGAGTAGACAAACGGTTTTTTTTTTTGTCGAATATCGTTTTTATTATTTATTTGTGTGTGAGATCATAGTCTATTGGTAGTAGTCATAAACATTGACATTTCACAAAGTTGTTTGATCACACGATGACCAATACTCCTGGACATAGTAATTTCGACCTTTGAAGGACTACATCCAGCCATTTAAAGAATTGAAAGGCAGGCAGGGAGCTTCCAGGCATCAACAAAGAAAGACGTCAACACTCTCGTTTGTCCCTGTCGGCTATCTTCACTTGAAGATATATTGCCCCAAGAAAAGACTTTCGACAGCCGACATTTATTGTTACTTTCTTCACCGTCTAAACTTCTGACAATCTACACCCAACGGTGTAGGTCACATAAATAAATGCATATCATTTGTTGTTTATAAAAGGGCTTTGTTTTCCTTTCAATTAATGCCCCTTTTGTTACAAATTATTATATGCATATCATTTGTTGTTTATAGAAGGGCTTTGTTTTCCTTTCAATTAATGACCCTTTTGTTACAAATTATTATATGCATATCATTTGTTGTTTATAGAAGGGCTTTGTTTTCCTTTCAATTAATGACCCTTTTGTTACAAATTATTATATGCATATCATTTGTTGTTTATAGAAGGGCCTTTGTAGAATAAAAAGTCAAAGTATCATTCTAACATTTATTACAGCTTTATTGGCCATCTTCGTTTACATGTAATATAATTATTAAGAAAGAAAAAGGGGTTAGTAGCAGAGGATAATATGTACAGGAGAATGGACGAGGAAAAAGGTTAGAGACTTCATATTTAGGATAAATGTCCTGTTTGTAGGGAACGGAGAAGAGTTCATATATATTGAAAGAATGTCTGTACATATGTATTAGTTGTTTAAAGGCAGGCCGAGTTCATGTGTTGTTTGTAATGTGTGTTACAATGATATAAGTCCACGCGTGTGCGGCTGTAGCCATATTGGATTTTGAAGTCTTCTTGTCGACACCATTAGCTATTGTTAATGGTCGGAAGTTTGCAGGCCAATAGAGGAGTTTTGTCATTAATCTGAGTAACGTGGATGGGTAGACAGTAGGAGGCTGCTTGCGGCCAAAGAGAAAGGGCAGTGGTGAGCACTATATTTTATAACCTCCGGGACTTATCTCGGGTTCGTATGAGAGATTGTTTCATGATTGGGTAAACCGGAAACAAAGTTAAATGTTTGCTCCAATCAGCACTCAGTTTAGAAATGAAGCTGACATTCAAAACATCGTTAATGGCGGCTTGTTGCCGCTGCTGCTGTTTCCGTTTGTAGAACTACTGCTACACCTTGTTTTCCTTTCTTTGATTATTAAAGATTTTTAAAGGAGGTAGTCTTACAGTTTATGTCAAGATGGACTCCTCTATATTGACTACAGCATATAAAGATGAACAAGTTTTAAGACTGTCACTGCCAATGCCATTGATTTATGATTAGGAACGATGAGGACATTAAAGTATCGGTAAATGGATCAATATATTTGAGCATTGATCCCAATCGATTTTACTTAATACTTACGTTACTTACACTTCTACATTCAATTAAGGCCACCACTTTGTATTCAATCACTGTATACACAAGGATGACTTTGCATATACAGCTGTTGCTGTTTTCTAAAGTTTTTAGAAAATGTCTTTCGGGTATTTATTGCATTTTTCTTTTGAGAAATACCTGGGTTGCTGGTGAAGCGGATCTGATGATTTGGACCCTAAAACCTGCAGGGAAAACATACGTACACAAAAATATTTTATTGATATTGAATTTATCGAACATGTTTGCAAAATATTGATTATGCCATGAATTTTGTATTTTTCTGAGTTATAATATATATATATATATATATATATATATATATATATATAATCATCCACATACAGACTGTTTCGCTGTATCACAGCTCTACAGTCGGCGCCTCTACCCCTGCACTATCATATGACACTGGCCGAATGTAAGTGATATCTCAATGTAAACATTGTCAGGTGTCGGGAGCTCGAATTAGTTTTACCAATTGAGCTATGCCTTAAAGCTAGTGGCAGTTGGCGATATCCTTACAAATAAGCTCTACCCAAGAAAGGGAGCTTTATATATATGTATATATATATGATAAAAGCATACATTTTTGAAAATCCATGGCTTAAGGAAAGAAAAAAGTTTATATATTCCTTAACTATTTGATGATTTAATAAATATTGCACTTTTTCCAATTTTTATTCTCATCACTCATTTCTCTCTCTCTCTCTCTCTCTCTCTCTATATATATATATATATATATATATATATATATATATATATATATGATGGACTCTCCCGTCGATTTCGCCGTATGAGTGCCCCGCCTGGGGCTGCCCGCGCGTGAATTTGTAATTGCAAGGGTTGCGCAATCCCAACAACCGCTCTCCTGAGTCGGCATTGCTTGATTTTAATGGCAAGTAGTAGTACAAGACGACTGGAAACAATGCCGAGATAAGCAGAGGGCACATACAGCACCTGGTATTCCTAAATGGTCACCCATTTAGTACTGGCCAAAAGGAAATGAGTACAATATTTATTAATTATATATACCCGATATTAAGCATTGAAATTTGGATTGCTGGAACGATTTTGATTGGCTGATGCTGTGTGTGCATGTGACATGTAGTCTGATTAAGGTCAGGTCATTTTTTTTTGCAATGTTTATGTAGTGCATAGCATGATGTCGAATTTAAAGAAGAAGGATTTTTCTTTTGAGAAATGCCTGGGTTGCTGGTGAAACGGCTCTGATGACTTACACTCTAAAACCTACAGTTAAACCAATTCATTACTGAGGATTAGCCTTGTAGGATCGATAATCTGTATTTTACTCAATATTTTTTTAATTAGAATTCTACACCCGTAGTTATCCAAATTGAACGTTCACGTAGTTCTCCGCAAAAGCACACCCATAAAGTCCAACCCTTCCTCACCATGGCAGACGTTGTTGTGTTGGAACTATCCGGCGAAAAGGGCTCTGGTGAAAATCCTGGAGGAATCGGCATCAGAATTCGTTGATATTAAATGCAAATGTAATGAAAGAAGATTTGAAAAATCACAATCTTTCATTAAATGTGCTTTTTAAAGAGAATGATTTTAAATTGAAAAAAGGAAAATGAAAATGATTTCAAAGTGAATTTCATTGGATCATTTGTTGCCCAAAACTGCTGCAACATGTGCCCACGTGTGGCAGTTGTGGATTTTAATATGTGGATCGAAAGAAAACACGGCTGAACAAATAGACGACCATGCACTTTTAGTAACATGCAGAGAGAGGGGGAGAGAGAGAGAGAGAGAGAGAGAGAGGGAGGAAAGGATAAATAAGTTCCTATCTTGCTTTGTTCTGGCATATCCATATACAAGATCAGCGCAGGTGGATGTCTAAAGTGAAAGTCTCCCGGGTGTCTGATGGACACAGGTAGGAGTAGAGAGTCAAGAAAAAGAAATAAATAAATTATATTTCGGAATTTTTTAAATGAGGATTAGTAATTTGTATAATTTATGGAATTCTGTGAGTTAAATAAAGAATTCAGTTCGAAATTCCATCCAGGTTCCTGAGTTTAACTGTTAGGTTCTCAAGTTCGAAAAGAAGGCCGGAGGTTACATCGGCTGAAACGTAGTGAACATAACAATCAAGATGAGAATAGTTAATCCGAATAATCTGAATAAAAAAATCATTAAGACAAGATTTTTACAGTGGTAGTTTTAAAATGCAAAAAAATAGTTTTAAAACAGTCAGTATATAAGAGTTCTTTGGCCTTTTGGCTGGGAACAATGTGTAGTCGTCTTCTGGGACTCAAAAAGAAGGACATGTCGGAGCTCCAGAAGAAACTGAACAATCCAGCAACTTACATCTGCCAGAGGAGCTTCACCATATTGAACATCCTGCTGCTTTCAAAGGATGACGCCGAACGACGCCCCCTAAAAGAAATGAGGAGTGGAAGAGTCTAGCTACAACCCGAATACCAGTGCAGGAGGAGAATTCGGGTCCACATATACAACGCTAAAACTGAGCTATGCATGACTATATGGTCGCCATGAGGTTGAAGCGACAAGATTTCAACACAATTCCAGTGGTGCTGACGCGCAAAGGCTGGAATATGGCAGTCGTTATAAAAGGTCGTTTTTTTTTTGCAAGGAGCAAGGCCACATGGCAAAGAACTGCCCCAAAAAGACAGTTCCCAACAAACTAGTGCCACCGGCAGGCCCAGTCCCGATTACAGCTCCACTTCCAACTTCTGCCTGAACACAAGCCCTTAGGTCAGTGGAGTCCTTGGGAAGAGCAGAAGAGGAATTGAGGACAATGGTGAACAGAAGGTAGAAGAACTCAATTGTTTCTGCCACGGGCTCACCATCTGCCTAACCACAGCTGCAGAAACAGCAACAGTAACAGCAAAAACATCAGAATGCCCCCACGCGCAAAACATAAAGGAAAAGCAAAAATTCCTCTGATGAGGAGGAGGGAGCCAGTGAGGAGGAGGCATACACAAACTCCTCCTCCCCTCCGGCTCAAAAAACTAAAATAAAAAAGAGAAAAAAAGGATAAGGAGCAAGGGGGAGGAAAAGATTGTCCAGTTCCCTGTGGAGCGTACACCATCCTCGATACCACCAAGACTTACACCCACATAGCTAATTCTCAGCCCCTGAACAACACTGGAAAAAAATACCTGCCCCCACTCTGCAAACACTGGCCCAAACACCAACACCTGCATTTACCAAAACAGACACCTGCACACAGATACTACGACCTCCCTGCTCCAAATCCTCTAGCCGATAACAATTTGAGCCGGGGGTGGGTGGGGGGTGTGTGTGAAAAGGAGCCAATCCGTATCTCCTTCTCGAGGGGGAAAAAAGGAAAAACCCCTTTAAATTAAGGAGATACATTTTTAGAATTAACCCCAGGTCAGTCGGCATAGATTTGTCTTTCTGCCAGAGAAGGAACTTGAAACCCCTCACAGACTTCCATCAGATAAAGAGCAAGGACTCAGAAGACTCCGCCAATTTCCCGGACCCCCCCCCCCTTCTCATAGCAACATTCATCAGGCTTTCAACCAGCTGCAAGAACTGGCAAATGCTGGAGGACACCGAGGAGGTCATACGAGGACAAATCTTATCAAAGAAAAAAACCCTTTTCTTGACGGACTTTAACCAGAGTGCAAGGGAAAGGGTCCTGATTTTGGTGAATCTCTCTTCTTATAGGGCTTTAAAACAAAGTGTCCCCTGGACGTCAGCAGCATTGCATGCAGTGGCCAGGATACACAGGAATTGAGCATGGCACATAGCGTCGACATCCTTTTGCTGGCAGACTTTGGAACCGAATGTGACACTGCGTAAGGAAGTCCATGACTCTTCATTTAACTAGTTTGAATGCGAGGGGCATGAGGTTTTCTAACCGGAGGTTCGCATCCAGAGAAATCTCTTGTCCCTGGAAGTGGATGTAGCTGCGATCGAGGAGATACATTTCGTTTCGTCTAGGGATTGTCAGGTGCTGACCAAAAACTTTGACGTCTTCTACGCATATGGAAATCACTGTGGAAGGGTGTCTGAAGCGTGGAGCTGGATTTTCCCCACATTAAAATCCGACTTTCTGTCTAACTCTGCCCTCGTGGAAAGGCAACTAAGCAGGAACAGTAAAGGCTTTAGGAGCCTATCTTAACATGGATGGTAAGACAAACCCCTCAAATATTTTTGTAACAACACGAACGTCAATGAAAGGAAAACAAAACTCTTATGTTAACATCAACGAAAGGTATTTATTTATGTTACCGACACCGTTGGGTGTAGGTTAGCGAAAGTTAGGACGGTTTCTGCATGAAGCAAAGAATTAAGTACAAAAGTTCGTTCGGCTGCTCAAAGTCTACAAGCAGATTATCTTCAAGTGAAGATAGCCGGTGCTCAGGTGTCTAATGGACAAAGGCGGGAGAGAGGAAACGAGACGGCCATCTTCGTTGGTTCCAGGAAACCCAGTGATCACTGCTGTCTAAATGCCAGGGGGTCTGAAGTAGCTCTTCAAGGGTCGGTTTAAATCAGTACGCCCTGGACGCTGATTTAGTCTTCGTGGTGCCAAATCAACTCACAGCAGCTGTTCTCCGAGACACAAAATAAATGTCAGTATTTATGGCTGCTACAACACAGCGTCGTGGTCGTGACAGTAAAAGTTGATTAACACCCAAAAGTTGTAAGTTTAATAATTCTTGATCAGTTTTGCACAACTTTTACGCTCCCTTACGAAGATTAAAATAAACAACATAATGATACTAAACTTTATGTCTAGAATCCTTATTCCAATTTTGATCAAAATCCATTACATGATCTTGAATCTAGAAAATGTCTAAAATTTAAAGATTAAGCTTAAGAGGTCTTCAGGATTTATTGTCCCTATTTACTTGCCTCTCCACGAGGGCAGAGTTAGGCACAAGGTCGGTTTTTAATGTGAGGAAAATCCAGCTCCTCAAAAAGAAGCACTCTGGATAGGAACAAAAATATACATTGTCTTAGTCTAGAAGGATTTATCCTTCACTGACCGAGCACAGAACAGATGAAGTGTAGCATAAGAACAGATACTACACTTTGATCTTAACCAAAATTAGATATCCCTGCTAGCTGTGCCCCCCCCCCACCCCGGAGTTTTTTTTACTTTCATTTTTGTTTCGCTTTTTTTTTTTAATATACCTTTTGTTTTATTTTTTTTTTTTTTTTACCAAATTATTTGTTAAATTTAATTATTACTGTATTGCCATGCTATTAAATTATTAATAGAACCAAAGTGTTATAAAAAAATATAACTAATTGTATTAAGGTAATGTTGCCTTATTCTTTGTTTATCAAATTATTGAAGGTAAATAGCTTTCAAAACTGTCAATTTATTAATACATGAAGATTTGATAAGAATGACTTTCGATTCGACAGACCAAATGCTTCCAAATTCCTTTCGAATTTCGAAGGGTTGCAACGTAATTTTTATTTTCAACTAGTAACAAAAGATTAAAAAGTAATTTTTTTTTCTTTTCAACTATTAGCAAATGATTAAAATGGCTGATTTATTTACGAAGAAACGGAAATGCATCCAAGTGGATTTAATTTCGTACCATAGTCGTAAGGGAATTATTTTTTAAAATAGGATTTTAAAACATTCGTTTTATTTTATGCTACTACATTTCAATACAGAATCGAAATACTCAAAATAAAAAAAATAATGTGTAAGTCACACAGAGACGAGAAACACACATACACAGACACAGAAGGGATGATAACAAATTTCTTAATCAATCAACTCAAATGGTAAAAAAAAGCAAAGTGCAACAAGGACAGTTAGAAGATATGTACGTCTACATTTATTTATCTGCCTCCCACAAGGTCGGAAAGTGGGATTTGATAAGTCAGCGCCCTAGAGGGAGAGCACTTATGACCTTTAAAAATTGCCTGGGCAGCCCCGTCGGCATTCCCCGGTAGCAATAAACTAACCCCTTCTCAAAGGGTGAGAAGGCAAAGCCTGCGAGGGTGGACCCTCTAGAACTGCACAGAACAAACCCACAGACCGGCGGAATCAAGGCCCGAAGGCCAAGACGATACTAGTCTATGGGATGTAGGATCCATCGGAACAGATACTACCCTTTGATCTTGGCCAAAAGGCCAAGACGTCTACATTTTTATTTATCTCCCCAGGAGGGGGGGAGGGAGACCTACTGGCTATTTTAAAAGTTACATTTTAATATGTGCTGAAGTGGATTGGTTTGGTAGTTTGGTAGTTTTGTTTTACGGCATATCAACCCTTTTTGGGTTATTTAATGCCGAATCTGGTCATTATAGTAAAAGTTTTTATGCTTCAAGTTCTTTATATCTTCAAATGTTTAATCATCGTTTTTGGTTTGGTAGTTTTGTTTTACGGCATATCAACCCTTTTTGGGTTATTTAATGCCGAGTCTGGTCATTATAGTAAAAGTTTTTATGCTTCAAGTTCTTTATATCTTCAAATGTTTAATCATCGTTTTTGGTTTGGTAGTTTTGTTTTACGGCATATCAACCCTTTTCGGGCCATCTAATGCCGAATCCGGTCGTTATAGTAAAAGATTTATGCTTCAAGTTCTAAAAATAAAATAAAAAAGGGGAGGGAGAAGGGGAGAGGGGCTGTTGTTTTTGTTTTTGGTTTTGTAGAACATAATTAAGTTTTACAAAAAAAAAACAAAAAAAAAAAACGTCAATGTAGGTGAATTTCGTCTCAGGGAGCCACAGGGCAGCCTGATCTGGTATCACCAGGAAGTGGATTGGTAAGGATTTCTCCAGAGGTTGTTTGTCTAGTAGGATCGTTGTTATTTACAATTAACTGATACAAAGGCATTTGTACTTTAAATATATAGTTCTTTATCTTTATCTTTATCTTAGGTAAAAACTTCGAGTAGAGAAAGAAAGAGTGTGTGTGTGTGTGTGGGGGGGGGGGTTGAAAGAAAATTAATGTCTAACACTTGATATTCTTAAGGTCTACATTCTGACACGTGCGTTCGTCTCGCCCCCAAACGAAATCTTTCTCTCCTGTTCCCATGCGTCAAATTTGATCTCTTGAACTCTTGGTGATTACACCCTGTCTTTGACCTTCCAATAGCCACTTGATATATAACAGAATATCAAGCTCACGAAATAAATATTTGTTTCGATAATGTAAATAATAGAAACAAAGAAAGAATCAGCTGCGCTAACATTAACTTTCGATCAAATTACACAATTTAGCGGATCTGTTAAAAAAAAAAACGTTATTTGACTTGTGAGCATATTTTCACTAATAATTGTCATTTCATTGATATTTTGTTTGCAAATGCTAATACATATATTTATCTATTTTATAGATAGATTTCAAATAGCCATTTTCTTTTTCAATAAAGACGGAAAATGATCACAAAATCTTTCACACACTATTTCCAGAAAGAACAAATAACGAGAATGTTTTAGAAATTAAAGTTCTCAACTCTAATTCAGATAATGACCATATATACGTTGCTAGTCTCTCTCTACTCTATCGTGATTTCCATGGAAGGTGCTCGACTGAGCTCTAATCTCTGGTTCCTTTTTGTAAGACATTCACAGCAAGAACTCGTCTTGTTACCACAACGAAGAAAATCTTTCCTTTCTACCTCAGTGGACCCATGTTTTAGGAAAAAAAACAAAAACATTAAAACGGTTAGTTATTGCAAATTTCACCGTACACGTCAAACGCCGAAATGAAAAATCATGCGAAAAAAAAAAAAGTAATAGTAATCTCTATAAACAAGTGGAGAACGAGGTAAGAACAATATCTGAAGTTCATAATTTTCTAGTTAAAAGACAGGGAACCCTTTTTTCTTTTTTTAAAAGAGTAAAACACTATTTCACCATTGTTTTTCGTTGAAACATTTTCGACCCCCCCCCCCATGGTAAAATAATGTTGTTTTTTTTATTTAATTTATTTTCAAAAAATAAAATAGTTCTGCGTCCTTTAACAAAAAGTTATGAACTTGAGTTATCGCTTGACTTGCTCATAAAGATGGCGACTACATTTTTCAAGTCGAGTTTTCATTTCGGCGTTTTACGTGTGTGATGAAATTTGCTATGACTTATTATTATTATTTTATTTGTTTACTAAAACATAGTTTAAGTTAAATGCCGAAACCGATTTCCTTCTAAATAATTTTTGGTGACTGAAATAAGATTTAGCTATTTTTATTCAAGATATTCAAATGTTTTTATCGTGCAAAATAGAAATTTACCCACGACCATTCTTCCTTAGAAATAACTCAGAAACAGCCGAGTTTTAGTCGATGAACCTACTTATTAATAGAGTTAAGGACAGGGAGGGAACCATTAAAATAAAAAGGGTAAAAAAAACTAACATTAGGATTATTTAAGTTATTCAGACTAATATTTTCATATTGGTTATCATTTTGACAACGTTTCAGCCGATGTAACCCCCAACCTTCTTCAGGTGCATCTTTTCAAATTTGTAAATCTTTGTCAAACTCGGAAACCTTTTTGGCTAAGATCAAAGTGTAGTATCTGTTCCGATGGATACTGCACGCCTGTCCTGTGCAGTTCTAGGAGGTCCACCCTCCCAGGCTTTGCCTCCCCTCTTTGGGGAGAAGTAAGTTTATTGCTTACTGTCTGAGGCGCCCCTACCGGGGAATGCCGACGGGGCTGCCCAGGCAATTTTTAAATGGCCAGAGTGCTCACCTCTCGAGCGCTGGCTTTTCAAACCCCACTTTCTCGACCCGATCTTGGGTCACATCTTACTTGTGGGAGTAAGATAAAACTGGCCTTGTGCCTAACTCCTGGGGAGGAGTAAATAAAAACCTATACGAGATTTCGAACTGAACCCTTTATTTAACCCACGGGGGGAGATTGTTCTTGTCTCCTCAGCCATGACCGGGTAGAAGTGTTAACAAATCAAGTTATTCTTAGTTATTATCGCGTGTAGTAAGAATTGAATATTCAACCCCAAGAAAACTGTCACCTAGAATTGATTGTTAATCAACGCCTTTATCCGTTGCGCCAGGTGTCCATGTGGTAAAAGATTACTGTACCATTTTTTTCTTGAATATTTTTCAACTAAAAAAAAATGGTAAAATAACGTTTCCACTCTAAACAATTTGGGTGACTGAAATGGATTTAACCCAATTTGAGACCGACAGGCAATTTTATCAAAAATTCGGCGAAAAGCAAGCGAGGAGAGATATTTCAACGGTCCCTATAGTACGATTGAATCGTTTGTTTTTGTTTTTTACATGAAAGAGGAAGAAAGAAAAAATGACACGTGCTTCGCTTTCCGCTTTGTTTGTTGCGAATACAAAAACAACAAAAAACATTAACGGTAATAAAAAAAAGAAAGAAAGAAAGTTCCTTGCAGTCATCAGCCTCTCCCACTGGTCGCGTGTGTCACGAGAAAGAGAGAGAGAGAGAGAGAGAGAGAGAGAGAGAGAGAGAGAGACCGCAACGGACAACTACAACAGGTTGCGATTACTACTGACAAACTTAACTAATATTACTTGCTAACCAGTAATATTTATGTAAAAAAAAAAATACATAAATAAAAATAACTCCCACGCACCTGTTCGATTCTTAGCGAAAAAAGGTAAGTTTTACTTTTATGACAGCGTTGAATGTTTATGTATCGAGCCATCGTCATTCTTTCACGGCGTCTGGTGCGCGTTTGCAAGATGCCATATGGTAAACCCGGGATGCTGGTTGGTTGTATTACGTTTGCTTAGATATTTTCTTATAAAAAATTGGTATTATTGTAGATTAACACCCTTAGCTAGTCCCTCCCCCCAAACCCCTCATGAGATTCTATCCTTTTTAAGCGATTACGTGTTAACAATCTTAAAAACTTAGCGGAAAGAAAACAAAAAAAAGTATTTTTTTAATTAAGAGCGGGGATCAGTTTCGCATATAAATTTAACGTTAAATGATCTTCCATTTCCGGGCCATTCTAGCGTTTTATGGCAGTTAACCAATTTTGTTAGAGGGTGGAGCTATGAGAGATAAATCCTGTGCGTTTTATTTTCGGGAGGGGGGGGTCTACTTTAGGTAATTACGTGTGGTTTTAGACTTTAAGAATTTGGTTAACTGCTCTAAAACGCTAGAATAGATCAGAAATGAGGGATCATTTTACGTTAAATTTATATACAAAACTGACCCCATCTCTAAATTCTAAACTAATTGTTTTATTTTTTCTTTCGTCAAGTTTTTCAGGAGGGTGTTCACACGTAATCGTCTAAAAAAAGTAGAATCTCATTTGACGTTATTCAGCGTAGGGTGTCAATCTCTAAATTTACAAAAAAAAAAACAAAAAAACGTACATAGCAAACATTGAGTGTTTGTTCGGTTTTGGTATTAAATGTTTTATGTTTTGTCTTGAAAGACGAGGGCCGGCTACTAATTTGCATCAACAGCGAACAGTCCTGGACCGTGCGTTATGGTCTGCGTCGACCAGACACTGGCCGGCAATACCATATCGATTTCAGATGTTCTTATATTCCATTCGAAATACAACATTTACTGAAGTTTTTTTTTTTTAGAAAATAATTAAGTGTCTAAACACCTGTCGTATATGAGTGTCATAAACACATCTTCGCAATCAGCAACCCTGTTTTTGTTTTTTCATCAATATACAGAACATAAACATTTAGGTTATTTCCTATTTCAGTCACCCAAATTATTATTATTAATGGGTTTCGGTCGGTTTTCGGAATTTATTCCCAAACAACTTACTTTTACATGAACCGTGTTTTACTACAGACAATAAATAAAACAAATAAATAAAAACACGAAGTTATTGACAGTTGTAGACGTGAAGCCGGTTAACATCATTATAAACAAGTGGGGAATAAATCTAACCAATGATAGACTGAACGACGTGAACGATAACTCAAGTGCATAACTCTGTCCATTAACTAAAAAAAAATATGAACTTGAGTGAAGATACAGAATAGTTAACAAAGACCCCCTCGTCCTCCCCATGGGTTTCTAAATAATAACGTTATTTTTTAGAAACCCATTCTTAACATGAAGAGGGAGGGTGCTTTGTTAACTATTCTGTTCTCACACCTGAACTTCAATAATCCCTTAGCTTCCGAACTATACTTGTTTATAAAGATGGCGACTATGTTTTTCCGATCGCGTTTTCATTTCGGCGTTTCACGTTTACTAAAACATGGTTAAAGTAAAAAAAAAAAAAAAAATACGATGTTTGAGAGTAATGCCGAAACTAATTTCACTCTAAATAATTTAGAGGACTGAAATAGGAATGAACGAACGAACGTTTGGACATATATTCTTTAGAAAATATCGTTAATTCATTTTAATTGGCGAACATATACATGTATGTATACGCCCCCCCCCCCCGAATGTTTATCTAATTTGTTTTTCAATTTTACTATTGAGTAAACCCCACAGTTTTAATGATTTTTTGGCTTGATATCTACAAGGAATAGATTACTAAACCTTCGGCGACTTCTCGTTGAATAATTCGCTGAAGTGTCTCACTGTCTCTTATTTGAACGTTAGCCTTAGGGGTCCAGGCTCTCTAAGCACACATTCTTTCTAAACCAATTGGGAGAAGTGTTTTCCTTGCTCTTGTGCAGCGTTGATTGCAATATGAAATAAATTATTTTTATAATTCACTAAAAGACTTTACTTCGTTTCATTACACATTGTTTCCGTTCCAGTTTTTTGTATCGCTCATGACGCCACATTGGTAATAAGGTAAAGTACTAATTCAAAAAGTGTTAAAATGTTTTCCTCACATTAATACGTACTACTAATTAAATTTTAACCCCATAACGTTCAGCATGTCATAATCTGACAAAAACAATTTCTAATGCTTACACACAATTTTTAATCGCCATTTCGAACCATCTGTCCCCGCCTCTAATTTAGACGTTTGCCATATTTTAATTGTTTTAAATAAATTATTTTTCTATAACTTACTAAAAGACATTACTTCTTTTTGCTTCGTATTAACGAGTTTCCGTTCCAAGTTTTAGATCGACTTAGCTTACAGAACGTCCATGATAGATGTATGCCAGTGTGTCGGCTAATTTACTAATTCTAAAAGTGTTTTTGTCTTGTATTTCATACGTAATGCTAACTTATTTTATTTAACGTTCAGAATAAAATGACCTAAAAACATAGATACCACTTTTTAGCTCCTGCATATCGTCTTTTCGACAAAATGACATATGATTATTCCGGAAATAAATATTCCAACACATTTTTTATATGAACGTGTTGGAATATTTGTTTCTGGAACTTGATTTGAATATTTGAAATTCTAATAAATATGTTTTGAATATATCGATTTCTATTAATATATATATATATGTGTGTGTGTGTGTGCTTCGGTGTATGTTGAAAAGAAATGAATAAAATGCCCGATCGCAAAATATGTGAGAGCAAATATAGAAATTATTCATTTAAAACCTATACGTTACATACTTCAGAGATGTACCATCGTTTCACTGAGATAGGCTGACCATTTATATTTTTAAAAAAGGTCTTTGATTTGTTTTTATTTCGTGAGTCGCTGATGATTTGAATTGGGCTCTAACGACCTTTTTAACAAAAATAAAAGGTCAGACTATCTCAATGAAACCATGGTACGTCTCTGAAGTATGTAACGTATAGTTTGAAATAAATAATTTGGTGTGTGTATATATATATATATTATATATATATATGTGTGTGTATATATATATATACGGATAATAAAGTGATGAAATAGATAATAAACTTTCAACTATGCAAATTTTAACTCATCAAGTGTTCAAGCAGGGAATACAAATACAAATTGACCTTTAAAGCATGGCTTTTCAAAGATAACACTCTTATCGTCAGAAGGGCTTACCAACAACAATTGAATATTAATTGTTGAAGGTAAATATCTTGAAATTGCAAAAATGAAAAAAGAAATGTTTGAAAAACATTATAAGGAAAAAATGTCTCGATATAAGTCTTGAAACAGAGCAAACACGATCCAAATTATGGGCAGAGAGTTGTATCAAACATAAATGATCTAAACTGTTTAAACAAAACTCGAATACGTTCGTCGAACACTCTCGACTAGTCTTCTATCTGTGCCCGCTTCTAGGTACATATAGATCTTAATTTCCCTAAATTACGTGACAGTTTCCGTGGGCCGAGTGGATATGGCTGACTCTGTGTACCGGGTTCGCGCCTCCCGACCGTCTGAAATTGTTACTTCCCTGCACTGATAAGAGCAATAAGCTTGAAACGCTAGCGTCTGTAGGTATAAATAATTTAATATTTATTTATAAATATTATATATATATATATACATATATATATATATATATATATATATATATATATATATGGCAGCATTTTCTCTTTCAGGCAAGTATTGTTGAATATAATAGAAAACTCGTGTCTAGATATCCTTTGGTAGATCCTTTCAATAGTCCGAATTAGGATCTTAGTTTCGGATGGGAATTGGCTGATGAATTTTCCATAATTTGCATCTGTCTTCCAAGTACTTTCGGACCCATCTGCGTTCATCTTCAGGGGGGATGAGGCTAATCGGTCTAGACCATGTGTAGTATTTATAGAAGGTGTCTGGCGGGAATTATGTACTAATATATATATATATAATATATATATATATATATATATTAGAATAAATATGAAACTAAAAGTAAACTTTTAGTAGAAAGAACCTATAGTGAAATGGTAAAAGCTCAATATACGAGATAGAGCAATTATAAAGATAAATGGACGAAGAGTGATAAACATGCACGAATGTCCAAATTTATATCAAACTTCGATTGTTCAATGCAAGGTATATTCTGTAATAAAATTATTATTCTTTCCTTAAGCCTTGGCTTAACGAAAGAATCAAAGTTTGATATAAATTTGGACATTCGTGCATGTTTATCACTCTTCGTCCATCTATCTTTATATATATATATATATATATATATATATATATATATATATATATATATATATATATGTATATATATATACTAGAAGAATACCCACCCAAGCAGAACAGTTTTGCATCATTTTTATGTCCACTTACGAAAATTAAAATCTATATATATATATACTACTAAACCATATGCCTATAATTCTTATTCCAATTCTGATAAAAATACATTTAATGATTTTTGATCCAAGAAAATGTCTAACATTTATGAATTAAACTTGAGAGGTCCTATAAAAGAAATTTAAATTCAGGGAATCTTGCTTAATTCGTGTCTAATGACTATGGATCAAATTTAATGCAAATCGGAAATATTTGAATTTTCAAATGGGAAGTTGTGCCCAGGTTATGACCCCCTAACAATCTTTTAAACCCTTTCTTTACTGCATACTGTTGTTCTACAACAATAAATAGGAAAAGTTGTACTAAATTATCATAAATTTTGATTTGACCAATTATATTTGTTTTTGTAAGAGTCAAGGACATCGAGGAATACGTTTTGCCTTCATTATTAGTCGTTACGGGCGTTTTCGGAAGTCAGCTCAGCTTGAAGGCACGTGGCTCAAGAACAAGTTAGATCAGATACGTAGAATTTGTGTAAAAAAAACAAAAAAACATGCATGAAAGGGTTAAAAATACTAAAAAGAAGCTGAAATTTTGGGAACATTAATTGATGTCTAATACCTATGGTTAAAACTTCATCAAGATCGGAGGTATCTGAACTAAATATATCCCACACTGCCCAACTTAACGCCTACCAGCTGTGTCCCAAAATTCATAATGACCGGTTAATTAGTTTCGAAGTTTAAACCACACAAACAGGGGCGGATATACAGCAATTGGCGAAAAACACTCTATTATATATATATATATATATATATATATATATATATATATATATATATATATATATATATATATATATAATAATAAAACCTTCACACTTGCTACTTGAGTTTCGCCCCTCCCTTTAAATTACTTCTGACTCTTAAGCCCCCCCTCCCTCCCCAACTCATGTTTATCAGAAATGCCACTGCCCAATCATTTATTTATGGAAATCTTTTTTTGTTTTGTTATGGAAGGCTGAAACCTACATACGTTTCTTCGGCTCTTTTTTTTTTCTTACTAAAAGCAGTCACCACTTATCAAGGCTACATGCCACTCGAGGATATACGGCATAATCACGTTGACACACCGTTTCTCGTTAGATCACCGCAGTTAAGCAACAGTGAGCCTGGTCAGTACCAGATGGGTGACCGTTTGGGAATACCGGGCGCTGTATGTAGGAGGGCGTCGACATCTCCCTGTAAAAACTGCTAAACCCTAACGTCATCATCTCCCCTGACTGGAATATACATGCGACTGGGGACCGCTTGTGAATTTGATACTCCCTAGAAACTTCCTTTTTCGGAGGAAACCGCCCCCCCCCCCCACACACACTTGAGGATAAGGGTTAATGTGATGGAATGGTTGTCAGAATCAAGCCCGGGTATTTGTGGGGACGGTTCTAGATAGGAATCTGTTGACATTGGCGTTGAAGACAACCAAGTTGTAATCTGCGAGAAAGCAGTCCCGCGGCAACGTGTTCATTGTGGTAGAAGACGAGTTCTTGCTGTGGATATCTTACAAGGATGAACCAGAAATTTTAGCTCAGTCGAGCACCTTCCATGGAAATAACGATAGAGTAGAAAGAGACTAGCAACGCCTCTTCTGTGACAAAGGGTCAGTAAGGCACGAAAGAGATCACCCCCCCCCCCAGATTTCGAAGTCGATTCTGAACACTAAACTAGTTTAATAACACTAAATCAGCACCGACAATGACATTGCCATTATTGTATGCCTATATATTGTCACTGTTGTTGTTGTTTTTAGTATTAATAAACTGGGGTATTGTTCAGATGACTCTGGGTATATGGGTTACCAGAAAAAAATGTGACCCGTTGGGTTAGACATGTAGCTTGGGTTAACTTGTTTGGATCGTAGAAAATTTGAGTTTGTAAAGCCAGTTAATTAAAAAAAATAATAAAAGACAAAATCCAAAATGAGTCTCTTACAGCTTGTTATATTTCCCTATGCCCCTGTCATACATTTTATTATTTTTCTCCTTTCGTTATTACCTTCGACTGTTAATAAACACAGAGAGAGAGAGAGAGAGAGAGAGAGAGAGAGAGAGAGAGAGAGAGAGAGACACACATTGCATGAAAAAGCGGTGGGGAGGGGGTCACACGACATACAGTGATAGTGTGAGAGTGATAGAGAAACATTTAGCAAGAGATGGGTCACTCGATGAGTTAATTGCAAAATACGGCTAATTAGAACAACTGAAATGGAAGTTTTTTTTCTTCCAACATAACTCAATCCCAAAACTGTATTTTGTGTGATTAAAATATATATGAAAAAAAAAAAAAAAACTTCTGGAAACAAACGTTGATTAACTCAGCTTTAGGTAAACGTGTAGTTTCCCGTCACATGTAATTTTATCGAATAGACGATATGCCGTAGCTAAAAAAAATGCATTTTAAAAAGATTATGACATGCTGAACGTATTGGCGTAAAAATCAATTTAGTATTATGTATGGAATAGGGGGAAAAAAACACATTTTAAATTAGCCGACATGCTGGCATAGATACAAGATGGCGGTCGGTAAAACTAGTCGATATAAAAATTGGAACGGAGAAGAGTTCAGACGAAAAGAAGCAAACTATTTTAGTGAGTTATATAAAATAATTTATTTGAAACAAAAGAATTATGTTATAAAACAAATATTTTTATGAATGTTTTAATTGCTTCAAATAAATTATTTTTATATAACTCATTAAAAGAGTTTGCTTCTTTTCGTCTGAACTCTTCTCCGTTCCAATTTTTATATCGACTAGTTTTACCGACGGCCATCTTGTATCTATGACATTATGTCGGCTAATTTATTAATTTAAAAAGTGTTTTTTTTTCTTTTTTCCTATTTCATGCGTAATACTAAACTTATTCTAACGCCAATACGTTCAACATTATAATTCAACATTATTTAAAATTAATAGAAATACAATTTTTTAGCTACTCCATCTTGGCCTTTTGGCTAAGATCAAAGTGTAGTATCTGTTCCGATGGATACTGCACCCCATAGACTGGTATTGTCTTGGCCTTCGGGGCTTGATTTACGCCGGTCTATGGGTCTGTCCTGTGCAGTTTTAGGAGGTCCACCCTCCCAGGCTTCGCCTCCCCTCTTTGGGGAGGAGTAAGTTTATTGCTTACTGCCTGAGGCGCCCCTACCGGGGAATGCCGATGGGGCTGCCCAGGCAATTTTTAAACCCCACTTTCCCGACCCGACCTTGGGTCACATCTTACTTGTGGGAGTAAGATAAAAACTGGCCTTGTGCCTAACTCCTGGAGAGGAGTAAATCAATACTCCATATCGTTTTTCCTATAAAATGATGTCGGGAAACTACACGTTTACTCAGCTTTAGTATAATAATAGATATTTAGACCATTCGTAACTAAAAAAGTCTGTTCTTTTTTCTTCTGGTGCTTATACAGATGAGGGCACATATGAAAAACGCAGTTCCACAGGTGAAAATCGCAGTTTCAAATAAATTAACCGGAAAACTCTTTGATATACTTATGCATCAGACAAAAATAGGTATCTACACCAACAATCAGCAAATATTATCGAGTATAATTTTAATGGTTTGGTTATGTTGCTAGAAGTATTTATTTACTCCTCTCCAGGAGTTAGGCACAAGGCCAGTTTTATCTTACTTCCACAAGTAAGATGTGACCCAAGATCGGGTCGGGAAAGTGAGGTTTGAAAAGCCAGCGCCCGAGAAGGTGAGCACTCTGGCCATTTAAAAATTGCCTGGGCAGCCACGTCGGCATTCCCCGGTAGGGGCGCCTCAGACAGTAAGCAATAAACTTACTCCTCCCCCAAAGAGGGGAGGCGAAGTCTGGGAGGGTGGACCTCCTAGAACTGCACAGGACGGACAACCGATAGACCGGCGTAAATTAAGACCCGAAGGCCCGGACAATACCGGTTTATTAGGCGGGGTAAAAATCCTGAGGATACTTCATTTTTGCCTGATACGTAAATATAAACAAGAGTTTTTATTTGGAATTGCATTTTCCATATGCGCCCTCATCTATATAAGCACCTTTTTTTTCTTTTTGTATAAAGCTATGTGTTTCGGGGGGTTACAAGCAACAACGGTTGCAGAATTTTCAACGCGAAAAAAAATTTTTTATGTGAAAGAAAAAAATCCGGGCACTTGTTTTCTGCCTCCCCGTCATTCTTCTCTTGGCGACTTAAAGCCATTATTGTCGACGCATCTCGTTTCTTATCCTCAAGGTGGGCGGTATGAATTTTCAAAGGAAAACAAAAGACACAATAAATCAATTTGATAAGACGAAGACAGAAGTTCCTTTTTCTTTTTCTTTTTCTTTTTCTTTTTCTTTTTCTTTTTCTTTTTCTTTTTTCTTTTTTCTTTTGTATACTAAAGATAAATTTATATTCTACACGATTTAAAAGAAAATCATATTTTTGCTGAACCATCTGGCTGCTTATTTCCTTAAGCAAACACAAAAAAAAGAACCCAACCATATTTGTTCTCATTCTAAATTCCAATATTCTGTCTTCACTTTCTATTCCTATTCTTGACGTAGCTGTGAAAAAGAAAAAAAAATAGAAAGAGAGATAGACAGATAGTTAAAGAAAGTGAAAGAAAGGGCCTAAGCTAACAAACGGTTCAATTTATTTGCTGCGACTTGTTAAATTGTAAGTTGAGCAAATATTATCTGCCGAATGTTTGGTTTGCGGATTTTGCGGTTTTAAGCAATTTCAGACACCAGTTTTGCTAAAAAAATATATATTAAAAAAAAAAAAAAAAAAAATAGAAAAAAAAAAGATAAAATGTTCTCTGGTAGTAGCAGGGTATCAAACTGAAAGACATTAAAACCTCCACAATCGAAAAATTATCTCAAATCCACCGACTACCTTTTCTTTATTTATTGTACAGTAATTATTAATTATAATTGATTTTTAAGAAGACAATATCTTTTTTTTTTTTCATTTATTTAAAGCCAACGAGAGTGGAACACATTTTTTTTTAGTCATTGTTTAACTCTTTAACATTAGACGCAAATTAAAGGTGATTATATAATTATGGCGAAAGAAGAGGTAAAGTGATTTAGCAAGAGAACGGTCCAGTTGTCGCTTGCCGAAGTCGGAAAAATTCTGAAACAAAGGGTACAGAAGACATAGATAAAGGATAATATGTATTAATATTGTTAAATTAAACAACAATACAGTCTTGCAAAACTAATTGTGTTTGCGGCTTTAAGAAGTCCAACTAATAATAAGAGTCTTTAACGTCCAAGAAAAATAGACGACCCCATGAACTGTTCAGATTCAAGTCGTCGCATTCAGTTAAGAGGAATTTTCCTTACTTTCCTACGACTAGATTCAAAAGAAGAGGGATAAGGGTTTTTGGATTCAGCCCGCCAAATTAAGTGTCATTGGTCAAGGAGAATCGTCGTGGCCAATCGAATAGGGCTTCTTTTTTTTTTTTTTAGAATAGGAGGGGTGTTGTGATGGGCAAGAGAATTATTTTGCAGGAAGAAAGGGAGCTAACCTTTATATATATATATATATATATATATATGAAGCAATCCAACAAAAGATATAAGCGTCAACTAATATCTTATAATTAGTGAAACATCTGGATAAAAAACTTAAGCTCAATATACTGGATAGAGCATTAATATTATAATATAAAATGAAGTAATAAAATAAGGTGTCAATCAAATTTTATTAGAATTCAAAGTTCATGCAAAGCATCCTTAAGTCCTTAGCTCATGAGTTTTCAAAGATAATTCTTCTCTTCAGAGGACCATTACCGCAGTTATACTACTACAGGTAATAAAATTACGCTTCCTGATTATGCTTCTCAACTTGTATGACCTGGATGGACTGTATGGATTCAACAAAAGTATGTTTTTGGATTGATATGTTTGATGTTATGTATTTTTATGTATTTGTGTATATAATTTTATATATTTTCAAAGCGTAATTTTATTACCTGTAGTAGTATAACTGCGGTAATGGTCCTCTGAAGAGAAGAATTATCTTTGAAAACTCATGAGCTAAGGACTTAAGGATGCTTTGCATGAACTTTGAATTCTAATAAAATTTGATTGACACCTTATTTTATTACTTCATTTTATATATATATATATATATATATATATATATATATATATATATATATATATATATATATATATATATATATATAGGTCGACCTTTGATTTGAAACCATTAAATTAATTAAAATGACATTTAAATGCGACTAGACTTATCTTTCTTTTTAAAAAGATCTGTGCATTGTAATTAATACCATTCCATTGTAATAATATAATCAATTTCATTTGATTAACGAGCACAAAAGATAAACAATACTACTTGACTTCTTACCTTGTAAACCATAATTAAATCCATTAATTTGTGGAACACGGTACCACAGGGCTGCTTCTCTGCAGGCTACAACATGGCCGTCTGTCTTCAAATACTTGTCATAAACCGTCCCCCATAAAGTTAGATCAACTTATTTCAGACACGTCGGGGATACGTTCTCAACAATCAGTCCGACAGTGACTTTTTTTGCTGTCTGGCTGAGGGGTGGTTCTGTTCAGTCCCAGGAGGTCCACTTTCCCAGGCTTTACCTTCTCTTTAGTTTATCGCTAATCGCCTGAGGCGCTCCTGTTGAAGTAAATACTGAAATATATATATATATATATATATATATATATATATATATATATATATATAATTACTATTTCATGTATCCACATAACATTTTATAAGGAGATATAATCTTTTATGTATCAATTTTCAGTATTTACTTCAACAGTGCTCGATACGTAAGTAGAGCTAGGTAGTATGCTATGAAAATATATTTATGGCAATTAAGCTACACAGAGACTCCCGCGTTTCATCCCAGGTGTTTTTATATACACGGCTAGCTAGTTAACCAATCAGATTCTTTGTTGTTCTCTCAGCCAATCGTTGGGCTTCCCGCGAACAAAGGTCTTGTTGGTGTTACTTCCTATATCCTGTTCTATTGTTCTGTTTTCTAGAGATTTGCCTATATCCGATTTCCTTTGTTGTGTCAATATAATGGGTGAATTTATTTTAACACGTGGTTCTTTGTATTTCTATTTTAGGTTTTAATATCTATCTATCTATCTATCTATCTATCTATCTATCTATCTATCTATCTATCTATCTATCTATCTATCTATATAGTAAGCTATGAAAATATATTTATGGCAATTAAGCTACACAGAGGCTTCCGCGTTTCATTCCCGGGGGAATCTTCAGGCTATATATATATATATATATATATATATATGTATCTGTGCTTGCATGATATCTTTTCCCTATATCATCATCCTGATGAAGTCTTATAAATAAAGACGAAACGTTGATGTACACATAAAAAACATCCAGTTTTTGGTTTTCCTTTTTCATTTTACCATCACGTCGGATTACCTTCATCCTTCTCTTCCCATATATATATATATATATATATATTTGTTATTGTTTTCTGATAGCCAGAAGCACGTGTCCATTAATTACTTTTATGCATGTAAAGATTAAAAAAATATATATATAAAATAAAAATGAAAACACGTGCTATTAAGGGCGACTCAATGCAATATTCTACATGACTATTTACCACTTAGGAAGTTGTAAAATACAAACGCTGTTACTATCGCCAGTAAAGACAATAACACGTAACTTAATATTTAGGTGATAAAAAATCGTACATATTCAGAGCAAGGTGTCGTGGTCCGGTGGTAAAACTTCAGACTACGGACAATGTAATCGAGGGTGCGATCTTTGTCTAAGTTCACCTTGCTGATGACGGTTAATAGCCAAAAACACATGTCGATGGATTACTTATATATATATATATATATATATATATATGAATATTAGTACAAGCATAACTTTTCCCGTAATTTTTTTACAGAGGCTATATATATAGCCTCTGTAAAAAAATTACGGGAAAAGTTATGCTTGTACTAATATTCATATATATATATATATATATATATATATATATAAGTAATCCATCGACATGTGTTTTTGGCTATTAACCGTCATCAGCAAGGTGAACTTAGACAAAGATCGCACCCTCGATTACATTGTCCGTAGTCTGAAGTTTTACCACCGGACCACGACACCTTGCTCTGAATATGTACGATTTTTTATCACCTAAATATTAAGTTACGTGTTATTGTCTTTACTGGCGATAGTAACAGCGTTTGTATTTTACAACTTCCTAAGTGGTAAATAGTCATGTAGAATATTGCATTGAGTCGCCCTTAATAGCACGTGTTTTCATTTTTATTTTATATATATATTTTTTTAATCTTTACATGCATAAAAGTAATTAATGGACACGTGCTTCTGGCTATCAGAAAACAATAACAAATATATATATATATATATATATATGGGAAGAGAAGGATACCGTTGTTCTTCCTTGCTTTTTAAGTTTGACTTTTATTTTTATTTTTATTTTTTTCCTCTTCTTTTCTTAAGTGACCTCAACTATTACAACGCCACATTGTGTTTTGTCGGCAGTTGAAACCAGTATTCCAGACATTTAATTTCCCTGATGATCTGCCAAGCAAGTAACTGCTTGGTAGTGAAACACGTGTAGGAAAAAACATTTAATTTTGAATAAATAGTATTTGTAAGAAAAAATATCTTTAATGGTGATCATTGGTGTCTTGAAAGGAATGCTTTGGTAAGCCTTCATAAAATCACATATATATATATATATATATATATATATATATATATATATATATATATATTATACGAGTGCACAGCCTCTGTAAAAAAATTACAGAAAAAATTATGCTTGTACTAATATTCATATGAAAATTTGTTTTTCTGTTAACATCTCAATCTGGAAAGTTTAAAACTTTCCAGATTGAGACGTTATGTTTTATAAATATTAGTGAAAACACTGGTCAAGCATACTTTTCCCATCATATTTGACGGAGGGTGTACATTAATTACTTAATATGACTTAACGAAGTGAAAATACACCCGTCAGCATATATATATATATATATATATATATATATATATATATATATATATATATATATATATATATATATATATAGAGAGAGAGAGAGAGAGCAACAGTCAGGAAAGTTAAGCCGTGTCGTTGCTGATTATCTGTTTCTTCCATTCTCTCTCATATTCTTGAGTAGTTGGCATCGTTAATGAAAAGGACTGAAAGACAGTTGAAGAAGAGAAACGGTCTAAGCTAATAAATGTTTAAAATGTGACACACGTAGGTAGGTACGTAGGTAGGTTACCAGTGTATTCATTTATTGATTACTGCATTATATTTTCTTCACTAAAAAAAAACAGCTTTAACGTTACATAATAAATGTGATATCGCCAGACCAGACCGTGAATCAGATTTATTGAAGAGATATATATTTATATTTGTCATTTTCTGTAAAAGCTGCTACAAAAGCTGTACTGGGTTTAGGTATATAGTACATCCAATCTTTCTCTACTCTATCGTTATTTATATGGGAGGTGCTCGATGGAGCTACAATCTCTGGTTCCCTCCTGTAAAACCATCACAGCAAATACTCGTCTGGCTATCGCCACTACAAAAAAAAAAAATCCATCCTTCCGGTGTATCTAAAACCAAACGGAATTTCCATGAGCAGAGGTTCTTTCCAAGAACTTTCCAAGAACTTTCCAAGAACTTTCCATCTGTGGAATGCAATACCACAGAACTGCTTCCCTGCTGACTACAACATAGTCGTCTTAAAGTCCAATGTCAACCAATACTCATCCTCTTAAGTAATCCAATCCTTCTCTTTTTGTCCAATCATTTCCAATCCTCTCACAGTATTGTTTATCATCCAATTGACAATCTCATCAATCCTTATCCTCGAGTGGCCTTTGGGCCTTGATAAATGGTTAACCATTATTCTAAAAAAAACTCTGGGCCAAATTTATAGGTGGAGAGAGCAAAAGAGACAACTGTCTTGGGTTCCTTGACAGAGGAGCACACATATCTCCTTTAGAAAACCTGTAATAATTATAAAATTAGGGTTTAGGACACTTCGGTGCTAGTCCATCAAAATTTTTTTTTTTAACTTTTGTTCACCCCAAACAAGGGGCTACTGTGATTAGGGGTCAGATTTAAATGGCTCATCCTAAGTGGGGAGTTGTGCAGCAAGATGTTCAGGTTACATTTAAATTTCTGCATGTTGTTACATATACAGCATTATTGCGTTGACACACCGGTTCTCGTTAGATCACCAAAGTTAAACGATGTGGAGCCTGGCCAGTACCAGATGGGTGACTCTTTGTCATCTTCCCATGACCGGGATATACATGCAGCTGGGGACCGCTTGTGAATTTGATATTCCCTAGAAACTTCCTCCTTCAGAAGAAGCCGGCATAGTCTGACCAGGGCTAAATACCACACCAGGTATTACCGGTTCGGTCAGATATTGGTACCGTTGAGGAAATAGGGAGCAAGGAGGAAATTCCAAAGGCAAGCTGTCCGTCAGTGAAGAGGTGGGATTTTGCAGTATAGCCCTTTTGATACAAGCTTGCTTTGGTACAGATCCGTTTGGTGCAGGACTGGTTCAGTGCAATTTTATTTTTTTCTTAATGACCCTTCTGACATGTTCAAAAGGAAAACTTAAAGAATACTAAGCTATGCCATATAGAAATAAGGAATTAGGTTAAGCTAACAGACTAACATAATGAGTTTCCAATTAAAACTACAACTTCCTTCAATCTTTATAATAAAAAAATAAAAGGCCATAAAATAGTAAAATACGAGCATAAACTAGCTTACAAAACCCCGTCACATAAATCCGGGGGGGGGGGGGGGGGGGGGAAGGGGTCGACATTTTTATGGCCAAATGAAAGTTAAATAAAAATGATTTGGAAAACGGTAATCTATTATATAAAGAAAAGTCGTTTAAGTATGACAGACCAAGAAAAATGCAACTTCAGACGAAGGCATAACAAATTAAAGAGAATACTATTTCTAACTTAAGCGTGACAGACTAAAAAATATGATATTTCAACCAAGTTATTTATCTACCTCTCACAGCGGTAAGATGTGACACAAGGTCGGGAAAGTGGGATTAGATAAGCCAGTGCTCGAGAGATGAGCAATCTGGCCATTTGAAAATTGCCTGGGCAGCCCCGTCGGCATTCCCCGGTAGGGGCGCCTCAGGCAGTAAGCAATAAACTTACTCCTCCCCAAAGAGGGGAGGCAAAGCCTGGGAGGGTGGACCTACTAGAACTGCACAGGACTGACCCATAAAATGTTATCTTAAATGTGAGCATAACAGACTGAAGAGTATGTTATTTCAAACATAACTGTGACAGACTAAAAAACGCTATTTCTAACTTAAGCATGACAGACTAAAAAATTTTAAAAACTTGACAGACCAAGAAAAATGCTATTTCAAACGTGAGCATGACAGACTGAGGAGAATGCTATTTTAAACTTAACCGTCCCGGTTAAGTTTGAGTCTAAAGAAAATGCTATTTCAAACTTACTTGAGACTTAGGCATGACAAATCAAAGAGAATAATATTTCTAACTTAAGCATGACAGACCAAGAAAAATGCTATTTCAGACTGAAAATAATGTTATTTCAAATATAACCGTGACAGATAAAAAAAGAAGCTATTTCTTACTTAAGCATGGCAGACCAAAGAAAATGCTATTTCAACCTTAACTGTGACAAACCAAAATCAAGCTATTTCTAACTAAAGCATGACAGACCAAAGAAAATGCTATTTTAAACTTAACTGTTAAATTCTCTTTCAAACTTAAGTGTGACAACCGTACCGATAGAGAGAGCCTCTTATATGGTCGCGGAATCAGCATTAAACAGTCTTGCACACATTTGGGCATGATGTTCACTTCAACACCCGATTCCACCCTCTTGAAATTAAGCTTTCCAATCCATTTCTACCTTTTTTATTTAAAAACATTTTCTCTTCTGATTCCCCGATTGTACAACCTTAATCAACTACTCAGACTTTGTCACTCTAAAACCTGTCCTGGATTTAATGTTAAACTATACACAGAAATGGAAAAAAAAAGATAATAGGAGGATTATTTAGTGCATGTTTTACTCATGCATATTTGATGTGTGTTTCACCCATGCATATTTGATGCGTGTTTTACACATGCATATTCGGTGCATGTTTTACACATGTATATTTGGTGCGTGTTTTACCCATGCATATTTGATGCATGTTTTACACATGCATATTTGGTGCATGTTTTACACATGCACATTTAGTGCGTGTTTTTACTCATGCATATTTAGTGCATTTTTTACCCATGCATATTTGATGCGTGTTTTACACATGCATATTCGGTGCATGTTTTACACATGTATATTTGGTGCGTGTTTTACCCATGCATATTTGATGCATGTTTTACACATGCATATTTGGTGCATGTTTTACACATGCACATTTAGTGCGTGTTTTTACTCATGCATATTTAGTGCATTTTTTACCCATGCATATTTGGTGGGTGTTTTACTCATGTATATTTAATGTGTGTTTTACTCAGGCATTTTTAGTGTGTGTTTTACACATGCTTATTTATTGTGTGTTTTACACATGCATATTTGGTGCGTGTTTTACACATGCATATTTGTTGCATGTTTTACACATGCACATTTGTTGCATGTTTTACACATGCACATTTAGTGCGTGTTTTTACTCATGCACATTTAGTGCGTGTTTTTACTATGCACATTTAATGCGTGTTTTTACTCATGCATATTTAGTGCATTTTTTACCCATGCATATTTGGTGTGTGTTTTACACATGCTTATTTATTGTGTGTTTTATCCATATTTATTTGGTGTGTGTTTCATTCATGCATATTTGGTGCGTGTTTTTACTCATGCGTATTTAGTGCGTGTTTTACCCATGCACATTCAGTGCATGTTTTACTCATGCATATTTAGTGCGTGTTTTACTTATGCATTTTTAGTGCGTGTTTTTACCGATGCATATTTGGTGAAGATTAACCAGTATTTATACACAAGGCAAACGTTAAAATATAAGGTTTTTAAAAAAGCCAAGAGTGACTTAATCTTCCTCATTCTCTCTTTTTCTGTCTGTCTGTGTGTGTGTGTGTCCGAAGAAAGATCTATATAGTTTTGGTATATATGTATTCGAGTTGTTAATTTTTAGCTTTATGATGAATCATTGCCACACATATCCCGTCCAGCAGAACAGAACCAACAACCGGTCAGAAAATGTTTCATCTCTTGAGATCATCACAAGTACAAGCTTACATGTCTACCTTTACCTGTCCGTTCCGTAGAAGAATAAGATGAATCTGACAAACAGGCGCATCTGTAGCAATTAGATAATTATGATCTTTTTTTCTTTTGCACTTGTGTGTTCTCATTTGTGGAAATGATTAATAATACATGTTTTGGTAAGAACACACTTGCATGTTATTACTCATGGAATGATATTCTACGTTGTGCAATAAGAACACTGTTTGTCTAGGAGGCAACTTCCGTTTCCGCCCAAACTGTTTTCCAACGATTTATAAGCAGTCCTGTTTGAGATGTCAACGTGATCAGACGTTATATTTCTCTTCTCGTCTCTAGCAATGGTATTGCAAGACGAGATGAAACTCGCGGACCTAATTCAATTTCTATAATACATATATGTCGGCGGAATCAGCCTATTTTGTGTGCCTGTTTTCATAATTCTTTCCGGATCATTCTTTGCGTGGATGAAACTGTTTGAATAAAATTCATTTAAATTGTAGAGAAGAAGTCTATCCTTCTATCCAAAAACTTGCTGACCCTGTCCTTTGTATCAAACAAGGCCAATAAGATGTATACCGATGCAGCAATACTACAAAATGGCGATCTCGACATTTTTCTTCCTCGTCTACACATCCTAGTAATACCCATTCTTCTTGTTTTTATTATTAGACCACTATTGCGCGATAATAGTAAAACTGATTTTAATTAGCCATAAATTGGAAACGTTACTCTCCTTCTGTTAATAGCTTTGATATGAACAAACGTTGCTCAGTTTATTCCCCACACACGACCTGCCACCCTGTCCGTATTTAGTAATAAAACAATAGGCTTAGATTTTTCTTAAATGACATTTGTGCTGTTCTAAGGTGTGGTACCACATACAATATTTATTGTCCCAATTTTAATGCCTGACCACAGACTAGCTTAGATGTTAGTAGCAAGGACCAGTTAGTAAGAGGCTCATTTTATTAATTTATGTTTTTACCATTTCATCTGACATCTGAAATCGATCTGTCATCACCAGCCAGTATCTGATCAGTGCAGATCATAACGAACGGCCCAGAACTGTTTGCTGTATTTTCAGATAGATAACCGACCCTCGGCTTGCAAGGCTACTAGGACCGAGTTTTACATACAGCACTTACTATTCCCAAATCGTCACCCACATAAGTACTGACGAGACTCGTCGTCGCTTAACTTCAGTAATCTTATGGGAACCGGTATATCAACTTCATAGCAAAATGATTAAATGATAAAGTCGTTTTCATTTATCACTCCTATATTACCATCAAAACAGGTTAGTGTTATTTAAATCAATAATACAACATTTTATTTACCTCCCCAGGAGGTTAGGCACAAGGCCTGTTTTATCTTACTCCCACAAGGTAAGATGTGACCCAAAGTCGGGTCGTAAAAATGGGACTTGAAAAGCCAGCGCCCGAGAAGGTGAGCACTCTGGCCATTAAAAATTGCCTGGACAGCCCCGACGGCATTCCCCGGTAGGGGCGCCTCAGGCAGTAAGCAATAAACTTACTCCTCCCCAAAGAGGGGAGGCAAAGCCTTGGAGCGTGGACCTCCTAGAACTGCACAGGACAGACCCATAGACCGGCATAAATCAAGCCCCGAAGGCCAAGACGATACCAGTTTATGGGGTGTAGTATCCATCGGAACAAAGGCCGATCAATAATACAACATTTTATTTACCTCCCCAGGAGGTTATGCACAAGGCCAGGTTCATCTTACTCCCACAAGGTAAGATGTGACCCAAGCTCGAGTCGGGAAAGTGGGGTTTGAAAAGCCAGCGCCCGAGAAGGTGATCACTCTGGCCATTAAAAATTGCCTGGGCAGCCCCGTCGGCATTCCCCGGTAGGGGCGCCTCAGGCAGTAAGCAATAAACTTACTCCTCCCCAAAGAGGGGAGGCAAAGCCTGGGAGGGCGGACCTCCTAGAACTTCACAGGACAGACCCATAGACCGGCGTAAACTAAGCCCCGAAGGCCAAGACGATACCAGTTTAAGGCGTGTATCAATGATACAACATAATATTTTGAAATACCCTCTATATGATACAGACGAACAATCCAAAGACAGTTATTGGAATGCCTAATTGGTATAACAATTTTTAAGCAGTTTTATTGTCCTATTTTTTCTATATATATGCAATAGATTCATATGATTCAAAAACAAGGATAAATTACAAAATTGCAGGCCTCTGGTGGTAAGGATCGACCATGGGCGATGCATCCTTAGCTTAATTGTCCTGGCCGTCTGCTCGGCTGGAACAGCGCCACTTGTAGCTGAAGAGCCCAATGCAGAAGTGGCAGTCTCTGTTGCAAAAGTAACAAACATGTGAGGTCACTGGACTGTTGGCATTGGTGCTCTCTTTTCTGTGTGCTCGCTTCTCCACAACAGCGTTCAACAGCTTTTCCTTCCCTGCTTTCAGATGTTGATTCAGGGTTCCTCTCCATCTTGAGTGGTCATTTGCAACGCTTTCCCAGAACTCAATGTTGATGTCGATCGCCTTCATGTCGTGCTTCACAACATATGTGAATCAGAGTTGGAGGCGACCAGTGGACCTCTTCCCAGATGCCAGCTCTCCATACAGGATGTCCTTTGGAATGCACCTATCTTACAGGTGGTGGACATGGCTCAACTAGTGTAGTCTGTGTTTCCTGAGGAGATTGTACAAGCTGGGAATACTCGCACAGGACGTGACCTCTGTGTTCAACACCCTATCCTGCCAAGGATGCGATGGAGACTTTGTAGGTGAAAGGTCTTGAGTCGCCGCTCCTGTCTGGAGTAGGTGATTCATGTATCGCTGCAATACAGCAGTGTGATGATGACACAGGCACTGTACACTGCCATCTTAGTCTTCACCGTCAGCTTGGGGTTCCTCCACACTCTGGATGTGAGGCGAGCAAGTGTCGTAACAGCTTTCCGATACTCTCGTCGATTTCAATGTCAAGGGAAAGGTTGGGAGTTATGGTAGAGCCAAGATATGTGAATTAGTGAACGACATCAAACTCATAGTCATCGATAGTGTCTTGTACGTCGGTGTCTTGTCTCACCAAGACCCAATGCAAGCACAGCCAAGAATGTTGACTTGGGAAGTGACTTAGTGATCGGAAGTGAACAACAGATGTGGAGGCCACCAAAATCTTTTGAACCTCTCCAGACTGGTAGGGGGGGGCCTGACAAGTTTGTTTGATGGTTTCCGGGTAGTCAGCTGGGAGTGGCTGAGAGGGCAAGTCATTTCCGCTGATTAGCTGGGTGTGACTGAGACAAAGACTGGACGGTTAGGATTTCCGATTGAAACTAAATATATTTAGCAATCAGAGCATTTGGGGTTATTTTTCCGTGATGGTGTCACACACACACCCACCCAGAACACAACTGACTTATACACAATGTATCAGAGTTTGTGTTTTCTTGTGTGAGTCTACATTGTTTTGTTTTTGTATAGTTGTAAACCATTGTATGTGCCCCCCTTCCCCCCGCAGTCGCCAAGACGACACGGCCAAATCAAAAAGATTTAAAATGAAGAGAGAAGCATGGCACACAAACATTGGGGCTGGCGATTATCGAGGGACCAGCATATGGTCTTATAACAAGATGTTTGTCTTATTCAGGCTAATGGTAAGCCGGAAATATTTGCAGACCTATCAGTGCCTGTAGTTCCTACTGGGTGTGCGTCGCATTTGATGCATCGTCAGCAAACAGCATGTTTTTTGGTGAGAAATTTGTGTACATTTGTCCTCACTCTGAGGCGGACAAGGTTTAACAGCCCGCCGTCTGATCTGGCACACACACCTCCGCTACAGGTACTGAAGGGGTTGTAAGAGCTCCCACAGAACTGGACTGCCCCCTTCATGTTGGTGTGGAAGGACTTTATTATGCACTGCAGCTTTGGTGGACAGCATATCCTTGGGAAGATCTTGAATAGGTCGTATCTGCTGACAAGGTCAAACGCTTTGGTGAGATCTATGAAGGCGACATACAGTGGCATCTGCTGCTCTTCTCTGCACTTCTCTTGGAGTTGGCAGAAAGAGAAGATCATGTCTACCACTGATCTTTGCACTCGGAACTCGTACCGTGATTCGGAGTAGACACGTTCTGGATCAAGACTTTGCCGACAATGCTGAGGATGGAAATGTCTTTGTAGTTGTTATAGTCGCTTCTCTCACCCTTATTCTTGTAGAGGGTAATGATCTTGGCGTCCCTCATGCCCTGTGGTATGATTTCATCTTGTCAGCACTGACAGAGAACTTTGTGCAGCAGAAGCAGAAGAGTATTCTTGCAGTGCTTGATCAGGTCTGGGAGAATCTCATTGCTACTCGAGGTCAAGCTGTCAATGGCCTTACTTAGCTTCCCTGTGGTTAGCTTTGCATCCAGCTCATTTGTCGTTGGTAGACACTCAATAGTATCAAGAACTGAGGAGGACACAGTGTTCTTTCTGGAGTAGAGATCGAAGTAGCGTTCCACCCATCTCTCCATCGTCTAAGCCCTTCTTGTGATCATTTCCCAGTGGAGGATTTGAGGGGAGTCGCCTTGCTTTGGACTGGTCCAAGTGCCTTCTTGATGCCATCATACATCCTTTTGATTTGCTTGTATTGGCGGCTGTCTGGATGTCTTCACTGAGCTCTGCCCAGTACTCGTTCGCATAGTGCCTAGTTGTCTGCCTTTATTTGTTCCTGGCAGTCCTGAGAATCTGCAAGTTTCTCTCACTGAGTAACTACTTGTAGAGTGGCATGCTTGGCTTCTATGATGGGAGTCATCTTGGTGGATCTGGCCACAAACCAGTCGTGAGACTTGGAGGTATCCTTCCCAAAGATGGCTTTTGCAGTGCGGTACATGGTGTTCTACAGCGTTTCCCATTTCCCTGTAGCAGGATCTCCAGGCTGTGAGGAACGCAGCTCACTCTCATAGGTTTCTGCAAACCATTCCACAGTTCTGGTTGGGACATTTTGCTCACATCTATGCAGAGGTTACCCTGTTTCTTGGAGTGGTGGAACCTCTTTGATTGTAGTCTGATCTTGCAGCAGACCAAGGAGTGATCTGTGTCACAGTCTGTGCTGTGGTAAGAGTATATGAAGAACGTTCTTGATAGCGGCGTGTCTAACCAAGATATGGTCCAGCTGATGCCAGTGTTTTGAGTTTGTACTGAGGCTTAGTCCTGAAGTAGAAGTTGATGATGCACACTTTATAGTATATGCAAAGCTCCAGTATTCGTTGGCCATTCTCATTCATTCTGCCCATCCCAAACTGTCCCAGGCAGAAGGGCCATTAGTCATGATCAGCACCCACTCTGGCATTGAAGTCACTCAGGAGAACAAGGTGTTCCTTTCTGAGGATGCTGCTGATGGTGGATGTGAGGTTCTCATAGAACTCGTTCTTTGCATCTGTTCTGGGGGATAGTGTTGGGCATACACACTGACAAGGGTGACTGGGTGGTGTTAACGCAAAGAGTAAGGAGTCATTCTGTACCTTTGCTGCCTGGTTCTATCATACGCAGCAGGTTGTTCCTCACTACGAAGCCAAATCCATGCTCTCTTGCTTCATCAGAGCCCTTCCTTCTTAAACGTGCCAGAGTCTGTGATGCGCATTTTCTAAGGGGTGGGAATGTCCACATTCAGTCTCCCGAGCTCATCGTTTATGACAGCTGTCTTTCTATGAGTTGCTAATGTCCTGAAGGTTTTCGGAAAGACCGGTCATCATTGTCTGGACATTCCAACATCCCAGTTTCAAAGCTGGTTTGTTTTGTTTTGTTGCCTGGTGTGACATTTACAGTCTGCATGTCGGATATCTCCTAACCCCCATGCACCCAATGAGGAAAGCAGGCTGTGATGGGACAGCACCTAACTGGCTGGGGCTGTCCAGCTTTTGGCGGGCGGTAGCTGTCTGTTGAGATTTGAGAATCCCTCGCACCTTCGGGAACAACATACAAAATACATTTCTTAAATTAAACTAACATCGCTTGCTAGAAAGAAAGATACAGACGAGGCATAAGAAAGAAGAGAAAAGGGAAGGAGAGGGTGACTGGCTGGTTGGACTTGCTCGCTTTCTCTCTCTCTCTCTCTCTCTCTCTCTCTCTCTCCCCTCTCTCCCCTCTCTTCCTCTTTTCCGTTAGCGACGCCACATTTTTAAAATTGTTTTTAAATTCAATGGTTGTTTTGATCCCATAGACAAATTACCTTATTTTGTCCTTTAGTCCTCACATTCTATGAGCGATGTTTCTGACAAAGGGGGAAGAATTGCTATTTTCTGAGTCGGAATCTATCCATTTAACACTTATCGTTGGCTAGTTTTTAGCCTTGAAGTAGTATTTTTTTTAGCTCCTTACATCAAGTGGCTTCATGCCTTGTCTGGAGCGATTTCCATTAAAAAAATGTTTTGTATTTGTGTGCACATGTTCCTTTCCGGTCTTTAGGGAGACTGACTTGATTTTCAACAAGTTGTCACCCATTTCTAAATTGTAAGTTAAAAATAGAACTCCTCCCCACCCACACACACACACAGCATCACTCAGGCGAATTGATTTCTTCTTTCTTTTGATTTCATTACGGTCTTATTTAAATGATAAATAAATTTGTATCAAAATCACCAAACTGTAATTGTTTATCTATTTATATGAATAAATGCGAAAGTTTTAGTCTCGTGTTCACAAGAAACTTATGAATGAAATGTTTATTATTTAAAATTTTGGTTTCAAGTATTTCAAGTGTCGAACTAGTATTTTATGAAGTAATATATACATAACCTTGGTTTACGCCTGTCACTGTCAGTATTTAAATAAATTACCACAAGTCAATAAACATTCAAAATAACTTTAGTCGGACTTGTGATTTTTTTAATTTATGATATTCTCAAGAGGTCAACCATCGAATTAATCTCTCGGCTCAATTTTTCTTAATTGTTGGTCCCCCGATTTATAAAATTGGGGGACTTATGTTTTGAGGCATATCCATCCGTCCGTCCGGATTTTTCTCCGCAACCATCCATTGAATTTCTCTGAAATTTTGCATGAAGTTGTAACTTTGGTCAGGTTAGAAAGTGACATTCTCCGATTTTTGAAAAAAAATCTGGTTAGCCCCCTCAGGGGGTCAAAAGGCCCCGAAATGGCAAAAAATGATATTTTTGCCCCATAACTTTTCATCCATCCATTCAATTTCTCTGAAACTTGGCCAAAATGTGGAAGCAATTGTTCCTAATAGAAAATAAGTATAGCTGACCTTGGAAAATATCTGGTTCGCGCCCCCAGGGGGTCAAAAGTCCCCAAAATAGCAAAAAATTACCCTTTTCTCCCATAACGTTTGATCCATCCATTCGATTTTTCTGAAACTTGGCCAAAATGTAGAGGCAATTGTTCTGGATATAAAATGAGCATCCTTGACCTCAGAAAAATTCTGGTTCGCGCCCCCAGGGGGTTCAATGGGGGTCAAAAATGCCCCAAATTGCCCAAATTGCCCAAATTTATTGAATTTTACACTCACCACATCGAGTCACATACAGAGGGGGACCACACATGCGCGGCTTGTTTTTAACTTGTTACTAGACATACCGTGATCCAGTTAGTCACAACCACTACTACTATTTATTTATTCTACTTTTGTTACTGTCGCCCAAGGGAAAAGTCTATCAGGCATGTGTACGCAGTGTGATGATGTATGGAAGTGAAACCTGGCCAGTGAGGGTTGAGGACATGCGTTGTATGGAAAGAATTAATATGAGAATGATACGATTAACATGTAATGTGAGTCTTAAAGAAAGGCTTAGATCTAATAACTTCAGAGAAAGATTATATCTAGACAGTATATGGAGATGTGTGCAGAACAGGAGACTTCGATGGTATAGCCACGTTGAAAGAATGGATGAGAGTTCTTGGGTTAGTAGATGTAGAACAGTTGACGTAGCAGGTTCAGGGGTTAAAGGAAAACATGGGAGGAAGTGATAAAAATGGACTTGGTAAATAAAAACCTGGCCAAAGATAGGTTAGTTTCAGAGTCAATTTCTTAAAGCCATCCAACGCATGCTAGCATGTAAAACGG
>OY744533.1:66633169-66640669 GCA_963556195.1 Sepiola atlantica | reverse complement strand
GTACGTGTGTGCATATATGAATATAGATTATGTGTACGTGTGTGCATATATGCATATAGATATGTGTACGTGTGTGCATATATGAATATAGATTATGTGTACGTGTGTGCATATATGAATATAGATTATGTGTGCGTGTGTGCATATATGCATACAGATATGTGTGCGTGTGTGTATATATAGATATGTGTACGTGTGTGCATATATGCATATAGATATGTGTACGTGTGTGCATATATGCATATAGATATGTGTACGTGTGTGCATATATGAATATAGATTATGTGTACGTGTGTGTATATATGCATGCAGATATGTGTACGTGTGTGCATATATGCATACAGATATGTGTGCGTGTGTGTATATATGTATATAGATATGTGTACGTGTGTGCATATATGCATATAGATATGTGTACGTGTGTGCATATATGCATATAGATATGTGTACGTGTGTGCATATATGAATATAGATTATGTGTACGTGTGTGCATATGTGCATATAGATATGTGTGCGTGTGTGTATATATGTATATAGATATGTATATAACATATGCATATGTATATACACTGTTACCTAACAGACTTGATCTAATATATAGTTATTTCTAAGAGAAAAAAAAATTGATTGAAAAATGTTTTATCTCAATCAGTAAATATTTTTGCTTTAAAATATTTCCACTTTCGTTCGGTTTTGTCTGAAACACGTGTTTATCTTTAATTCCGGCATCATTCCATACTCCGCCCCCCGCCCCTCACATTTACTCAAAAAATCCTAAAATCTCAAGAATCTAGGTCTGCACTTAAATCAAAATATTATTTTTTTCAGTGCAAAAATGCAGATAAAAATGAGCAAAGTTAAAATAAGGAAATTCGTACAAAGATACATTTATGGAAGATAAAATCTGATATATATGCGTTCGTGTGGCTAGACATGGCAAGCGGTTCAAACTGAAATTCGAAACCAAATCGCTTGTACAGTTGCCAGAACTCCTACCCATATACCATCTCTGCTTGCCATAAAAGTGACGGAAGTTATGATGTTTTTATATTTAATTACTTCATTGTTTACCGCAATAACTTAATTCTAACCACAAAGAGAAATGCTTTACGCTAAGTGTAAAATATTACTTCCCCTACTAGAGAGCTCAATTCAAGTTTGATTAAAAACTATAGCTTTATTTCTTCGTATTTAAAAAAATATTTTCTGAACTATGCAAGCAATCTTCCGAGTATCGGGGATCCGTTGATGTTGTAAGGATCCAAGGTTGTTGTATGATCCATCTCGAGTACTCTCTAAATAAGCGACAACAACAAAATTAAAGTAAATAACTAAACATGTAAATAAAAACTAAAATATATAAATAGATGACGAATAGATTAAATTGTGTCTTACTTCCGCCAAAATAATAGACTAAAACAATGAATTAAATCATCATCATTGACTTCCAAACTAGCCTATCTCTTACCAGGTATTTATTTATTCCTTTTTCTCTCAAGTTCATTTTTATCACTTCCTCCCATGTTTTCCATTGGCCTTCTCATGTGAACTGACCCTGCTACATTAACTGTTCTACATCTCATGACCCAAGAACTCTTATCCATTCTTTCCACGAGGCCATACCATCAAAGTCATCTGTTATGCACACATCTTCCTGTACTGTCTTGATTTAATCTTTCTCTGATGTCATCAGGACTAAGCCTGTCTTTAAGACTCACATTACACATCCATCATATCATTCTCAAATCATTTCTCTCCATGCAACGCATACCCTCAACCATTACTAAATAAATACTCTAAATAAAAAACGAAACACTCTAGATAGACCATATGAACAACCTTGGATATTTACTACACCAACTAATACCTGATACACAGAAGAGTGCTCTCAGAGCCAAGAAAATAATTTTAAAAATACAAAATAAAGAAACATTTTTGTCTGGATAATGATTTTCTGTTACCAATATATATATATATATATATATATATATATATATATATATATATATATATATATATATATAGAGAGAGAGAGAGAGAGAGAGAGAGAGATAGAAGAAAAAAGAGTGATAAATATGCGACGATTGTCCAAATTTATTTCAATTGTTCAATGCAAGGTGTATTCAGTAATAAACTTTAATGTCCCTTCTAATTATTCATATAACCCTTAATTTGGTTTTAAAATAAATTTAAAACATTTTTTTAAATTAACTATTCCCTAGCTCCTTTTAAATTTTAAATTTTAATTTTAAATTTAAATTTTTTTTTAAATTTTAATCATTCACTCTCTCTCATACCTCTATTTATTTTACCATGCTTTTAACTAATTCTATTTTAACCCTTTTTAAACCCCCAGAAACCCTTACCGGTAACTACAATTTAATTCGCTTTAGCTGCTTCACTTGTCACCTCTGAAATGTTAGTTGCTCACTCATTTGAATTCTATTTTTAGAATACAATCTCTACACTCCTATCACGCTTCAGATTAATCCTACCCTCCAAAACATATATCCTACCGCCCGCCCACACCCTCAACCACCCTGTCACTTTAACTTCATCCCCATACCAGCCTTCCTCCTGTTCCTTTGCCTTCTTTTTTATTTCCTCCCAACTCTCAAAGCGGCTATTTAAACAATCCCGTACCTCATAAACCCTCCCCCCTAACCCCAAATCTTTAACCATTTTGCCTTTTTGTTTCATTTGGATTTAAACCTGGAACGAGATATCATCTGCCTTATTTGGTCCTGGAAGTATATACAAAAAATGGCCAATTTCTTCCTTTTCAATCCCCTTTAAGTGCGTCTGGACTCACCTATATTTTGAGCACTTTCTCCACACTGCTCCCACGCAAAGAGTTTTCTTCACATTCTACAATTCATCTGACTTCTTTTCAACGGAAATTTACCACCCGGACAATCTGCATATATTTTTCACGGAATTTTTCTTTTCATTCACTGCGTTTTTTTAACAAAAATTCCTTTAATAATAATTTTCATATTTTTCAAATATTTGAACTTTGTTTTTTTCGAAAGCCAACTTATCCATCTGTATTTCTCCTCTGATGATAAGATTTCGATCTTTGAAAAGCCTTGGCTTAAGAAAAGAATAATAAAGACTAGTTTATTACTGAATACACCTTGCATTGAACAATTGAAATTTGAAATAAATTTGGACAATCGTCGCATATTTACCACTCTTTTTTCTTCTATCTCTACAATTGCTCTATCTCGTATATTGAGCTAATCCTCTTCACAATAGGTTCCATCTACTAAAAGTTTTTACTTTGGTTTATATTTGATCCTATATATATATATTTATATATATATATATATATATATATATATATATATATATATATATATTTTTCGGCTTACATAACTGCAGTCGCGTTTTAAATTTCTGTTTTTTTTTATTATCTACCCATTATCCAAATTTATTTTTTTCATAATTATTTTGAGCTTTGATGAGGTGTAATCACTGAAACATGACTGCAATTGCATAATCCAAAAATGTTTGTAATACATATTTATAAAGCTCTACTTAGTATTGCCCACTTTTGAAAAATATTGGTTTTAAGTTAATTTTGTAAATACATTTCAACTTGTTTTATTAATATATATAAATAGAGATTGTGAAAATATTATATATATATATATATATATATATATATATATATATATATATATATATATATATATATATATATATATATATATATATAAAATAATTTGAACATTATTTATATCAGTTCCAAGAATTCAAACACAATGATTATTTGGCATACGATTGTTTCCAAGACAATTTGGAAATATTTTATTCTGTATTATAGTTCTGATGACCCCAAACCGTGTCTTCATCAGCACCCTTTATAACATCATATACAGAAGTCATGTAAAAAACATCAGATTTCAGTACAATTTGAAAAAAACATATATCTAGACAATATTGACGATATAACCTCCTATTATACAACCATATATCATTCCATCAGTCAGTTCAAAAAAGATAATAGCAATGAAGGTACTTTAGAAACAACAAATTAAATATTTAAAATATTCAAAATACAGAATGAATCAGGAATAATAATAATAATAATAATAATAATAATAATAATAATAATAATAATAATAATAATGATAATAATAATAATAAAATAAAATAAAATATAATAATAATGATAATAATAATAATAAAATAAAATAAAATATAATTAATAATAATAATAATAATAATAACAAATAAAAAAAATATAATTAATAATAATAATAAAAAATAAAATAAAATATAATTAATAATAATAATTAAAAAAATATAATTAATAATAATAATAATTAAAAATAAAATATAATTAATAATAATAATAATAATAATAATAATAAAAATAAAATAAAATATAATTAATAATAATAAAAATAAAATAAAATAAAATACAATTACTACTACTAATAAAAATAAAATAAAATATAATTAATGATAATAATAATAAAAATAAAATAAAATATAATTAATGATAATAATAATAATAATAATAATAATAATAATAATAAAATAAAATATAATTAATAATTAATAATAATAACAATAAAAATAAAATATAATTAATAATTAATAATAATAAAAAAGTAAATAAAATATAATTAATAATTAATAATAATAATAAAAATAAAATATAATTAATAATAATAAAAAAGTAAATAAAATATAATTAATAATAATAATAAAAATAAAATAAAATATGATTAATAATAATAATAATAATAAAAAGTATTCCAACACATTCGGTCCGTAGCCAGATCCAAAGTGTCCTTCCAGCTTCCACCCTTTGCTTGCAAATCTCTTTCAATTGTTTGCTTCCAGTTCATTTTTGGTCTTTCTCTTCTTTTCCCATCAGAGATCCACTGAAGCACTTGGTTAACAATTCACTCTGAAGCCAATCTTAGGGCATGTCCAAGCCAGCCTAGATGTCATTTACAGGTTATTGACGATACAAGCTGTTGGTTAGTGCAATCTCTGACTTCCTAGTTGGTAATTCAGTCGCTCCATCTGATCCTTAAAATTTGTCTAAGGCATTTCGAATCAAACGCGTATAATTTCCTCTCTTTTTTTTTTTTTTTTTACATGATTCACCCCAAACAAGGCAGGACGCCACTGTAAACGTAAGGGGCTACTGAGAAAAAGGAAAAGGGGAGAAGGATTAGTGGTTCAGCTTAAATTGGGATCTGAGCAGCGAGATGTCTGTTTACATTAGTTTTAAATTTCTGCATGTCAGTACTGTCGGGGAAACAGGGGGCAGGGAGGGAGTTCCAGAGGTCAGCAGCACGAGGAAAGAAGCTATTTGAGTAGAATGCTCTCCGGCATGTGGGGACCTCCACAGTGAATGAATGAGATTTAGTAGAATGTCGAGTTAGTCTAGTGAATTTACGTCGAGGGGGCACCAGAGTAGCCAACTCATCGGAGCATAATCCATTGAAGTATTTGTAAAACAGACATAAGGATGCTACATTGCGGCGATGGGACAGGGGCTGGAGCTTGGTTGACAGTGAGGGACCTATTAGGTTGACTACTCTTTTTTGGACTTTGATTGATTTTGAGATGCCAACTTTCTATTTCATATAGAAGTGTGGACAAAACGTTACTGTTGTAAAATCTAATTAATTCAGTTCTGAGGGTGAATTTTTGTGTTTTTCCAGACTTTGCAAAGCTGATTAAATGCTGCTGAGGCTTTTTTCCAGACTTTGCAAAGCTGATTAAATGCTGCTGAGGCTTTTTTTCCAGACTTTGCAAAGCTGATTAAATGCTGCTGAGGCTTTTTTTCCAGACTTTGCAAAGCTGATTAAATGCTGCTGAGGCTTTTATTCCAGACTTTGCAAAGCTGATTAAATGCTGCTGAGGCTTTTTTTCCAGACTTTGCAAAGCTGATTAAATGCTGCTGAGGCTTTTTTTCCAGACTTTGCAAAGCTGGTTAAATGCTGCTGAGGCTTTTCTCTATTCTGCATTGCAACTCGTAGTCTATATTGCCTTCCTTGTTTATAGAGCTTCCTAAGTCGGTGAACTTGTAAACTATAGCTATTTCTTTTTGGTCGATAAAATACTAATATATATATATATACTAGCATGAAGACCCCAAGTTGCACGAGATTGAATTAGGAAACCTATTTCCTCGTGCCCCCAGCTCATAACATATTATTACTTTTTCGTATTTTAAAGATTTTTATAATATTCAATTTTGGGGGTGGGTCGAAGGATTGTACTCAGCATTGACTATGAGAGAGGGTGTGAATAAAGTGAAATTTATTGAAATTATTTCCGGTAAATTTGTTGTCTTTAACCTCCCTGCAAAATTGGACTTAGTCATTTCAAATTACAATATTATATGATTTCTTTAGTTTTATTTAGTGTTTCTTCATTCTACATATTTTAGGCAAATTTTAACCCCAGAGACGCCAGGAAGTTCTTTCCATGTCTAACAGATTACTGTTACAATATTGTATCCAAGCCTTTGCTCCATATCTAATACGTGATATCCAGCATCTGGAGAGAGTTCAGTGACTGGCTATGCAAATGGTGCAGGAACTACGGGATCTGATCTATGAAAGCCGACTCTAGAAGTTTAACCATTTCTCTCTTGAACGCCAACGTTTACACGGTGATCTCATTTTGGCCTACAATCTCCTCAGTGGTCATTATGATCTCCCTCGGGACCTACTATTCACATCTGCACCAGAATGAGGTATACGCAGGCATACCAGAAACTGTTTCAGCGCTGATTTCGATTGAGGGACGCTTTCTCAATTAGAATCCCTTGATTTTGTAATGGACTTCCAGGAGATGTAGTAAATGTACCAACGACACAGAAATTCAAAACAAAATTGAACAGGAGTTGACTTACTCTATTCGATTCTGTGTAAATTTCTAGTACCCTTTCGCTGCATGGCAACTGAAGCATGCTTGTTTTATTTTTTGCCGGATTTATTGAATTGAATTAAAAAAAAATAAATATTGAAAACTGTAAAAGATGTCCGATAGATTTGAAATTAATAAGAATTTACTTTATACTTCTTTTAACAAAGATAACAAATTCTTTTTTTAAACAGAACACTGCAAGTTCAGCTATTAGCCTCTTATTATTTATAAAATAAAGCTGACGTTAGCTTTATACTGACTTCAATAATGTTTAAACAATTTGTTTTTAATAAAAAACGACAATGCCCTCTCATTAACCTCTTATTATTTATACATTTAAGAGAACAGCTTCGAAAATAATTTTGCAATGGCGTCCGATAGATTTTTGAATAATATTTTGTTGCAAAACGAAAAATGCAAGTAAAAATACTTCCAGGCAACCTTGCATTGGAATAGCTATCATATACATATTAGCTATCCACAGACAGACTGTTTCGCTTTATCATAGCTCTTCAATGGCGCTAGACAGTGCTTCAAGCCGGGTTCAAAACTCAACTGTCTAGTTGACAGTCGGCACTTCTAACAATACGGTCGTTA
>OY744533.1:66590669-66628169 GCA_963556195.1 Sepiola atlantica | reverse complement strand
GTTCAACAAGTGCTTACAATTGTTCATTGTCAAGATATACGGCCGTCCTCTACCTTCTTCATCTTCAAGGCTCTCATCTCCACTACAGAACTTCTGGAACCACCTTCGTACTGTCCGATCGCCTGTGGGTCTATTTCGCCGTGCTCTATTGATATTGGTAGAAGTTTCGGCGGCATTGTGTCTAAGTTTAAACTCATGCAACATAAGAAAGCGATGGTCATTTTATGGCATGTTCATCATTGAGGGTCTTCTATGCTTCAAAAATACTTTCTATCTGAAAAAAAGTTACAAATTATTATTGAGAACACATTAATTATTATATATGTTAAAATGTACCAGAAATAAACTACACATTTTGTGTTAAAATGACTTTTTACAACCCAGCGTTACAGGCGGCAATTATTTTTGTAACGACGTAATAAATAAAACGAATGTGTATCTTCATTTATTGGATATTTTAAATAAATAAAATGAAAATTTTAACCTTTTTATTTATTCATTTATTTATTTGTTTATTTATTTATTTATTATTACAATTTAAATCGTTTCAAAAATAGTCTCTTCCTTCTTACCGTAAAAATAATTGTCAGCTAAATATTTTTTAAATGAATAAATCTTCATTGATCGAGCGATCCCATCTTAAAAAAAAAAAAAGATGGCGGTTGATAACGTGCGTACGAACATGAAATTACCTTAGCGTATTATACACATTAATAAAGTTGTGAGACAACTTCACGTGTGTGTGTGTGATTTAACTTTGGTAATTACACATTGAATTATTATATATATTTTTTTTTATTGTCAATCGAATATATATTGAAATGAAAAATACAATAATGTAAAATAAAACGAAATTTAAAAATATCCTATTAAAAAAAAATTTAATTTCGTAAATATCCATCGGAATGCATTTCGGTTTCTTATCTATCTATTTTCTAAATTTAATTTGTGACAATCAACTAGAATTTTACAGAGGAGGTTGAGACGATTTTGTGGAATGGTTGATAAATTTTGATAACAACTGCGATACAATAACATGGGGTTCAGTGCATGGAAGACCTGCAATTCCCCAATCATTCTTGGGCAACGTTGGATATTCTGCTAGTGAGTTGTAAATAGCCATGGCTTTACAGAAAGGAGCGCGCTCCTTTTTGCTGCAGCCAAGGAGCGGAGGGCTCATTTTTTTTTATCCAACAGTGGGGAGGCAAGTAAAGCTTCTTTCCTTCAACAACTACAAGAAATCTCTTCAACTACCGATTGCCATGGTAAATAACACCCTACCTGAGAGTCCAATGTTCAAACTCCTCGGCCTAACATTCACAGGTAGCATGAATTGGAACAAATACATAGAATACATTGCCAAGGCTGCTGCAAAGAAGATGGGCTCCCTCTACCGTGCTAGAAAACTCCTCACACCTGACAGTATCCTATATCTTTACAAAGCCACCATCTGCCTATGCATGGAGTATTGTTGTCACATCTGGGCTGGTGCACCATCCACCAGTCTCTCCTTCTTAGACAAGGTCAAAAAAAGAGTATCTAATCTATTAGGTCCCTCACTATCCACCAAGCTCCAGCCCCTGTCCCATCGCCGCAATGTTGCATCCTTGTGCTTGTTTTACAAGTACTTCAATGGATTGTGCTCCGATGAACTTGTTGCTCTAGTACCCTCTCGACGTAAATATACTCGACCAACCCGACAATTAGCTAAATCTCATCCATTCACTGTGGAGATCCCCAGATGCCGGATAGCCTTCTACTCCGATAGCTTCTTTTCTCGAATTGCCGGTATTTGGAACTCCCTCCTTGTTTCCTGTTTCCCCGACTGTACCGACATGCAGACATGTAAAACTAATGTGAACAAACATCTAGCTGCACAGTTCCCAATTTAGGATGATCCTCTAAACTTTCACCCTAATTCTCAGTAGCTCCTTACGTCTACAGTGGCAACTTGCCTTGTTTGGGGTGAACTCAGTTAAACGAATAAATAAATACAAAATAATGTTGAAAATGTGTTGAAGTTTTCAACAGGTTATTTTAAGGTGCAGATAGAGCGGGGAAAGGAGCAGCTCAAACTAGTGGCGTGGGTAAAGCCCTGTAAATAACCGTGTCTATAAAGTAAGCTACTAGGCAACAAAGTGATTGTATCGAAAATGTACAATGAAGAAGATATATAAAGAAGTGGTCATTTACAGGGTAGGGGGACGTGTAGTTTTTGTGCTTCATTGATATCAAGCCAACATGGAAAAAAAAGGATCTAATAGTTCAATTTTTGGCGTGGGGACGCATGATAGAAGATACAGCTTGTTAGAGTGCAACCAGTAGATACTATCATATCCGTTCAGTCTTAAGGGACAATAGATACCCCGTGTAAAGGTTGGCTGCGCGTGTAATTGTGAAGCAAGGGTTGTGCAATCCCAAACCACACTGCTCCTGAGTCGGCACTGCTTAATTCCAGTGGCAAGAAGTCCAGGACGGCTGGAAACAATGCCGAAATAAGCGGAGAGCACATACAGCATTTGCTATTCTCAAATCGTCACCCATTTAGTACTGACCAGGCTCAATGTTGCTTAACTTCGGTTATCTAATGAGAACGGTTCTTGGCCTCTTGGCTAAGATCAAAGTGTAGTATCTGTTCCGATGGAAAATGCACCCCATAGACTGGTATTGTCTTGGCCCTCGGGGCTTGATTTACGCCGGTCTACGGGTCTGTCCTGTGCAGTTCTAGGGGGTCCACCCTCTCAGGCTTCGCCTCCCCTCTTTGGGGAGGAGTAAGTTTATTGCTTACTGCCTGAGGCGCCCCTACCGGGTAATGCCGACAGGGCTGCCCAGACAATTTTTAAACCCCGCTTTCCCGACCCGACCTTGGGTCACATCTTACTTGTGAGAGTAAGATAAAAACTGGCCTTGTGCCTAACCCCTGGAGAGGAGTAAATCAATACTCTCACATATCGGGTAACTAACAGGATAGGGTAATCAGGAGAGAATGCGATCTGTTTCGAGACCTACCTCTCTACAGATTTCATGCATACCGTTCCCCTCACTGATGTGTGACCCCTGCTGTTAGATCTACTGGTTAGATGATGCAACGTTTACATCCCTTATAATAACTTCTATTGGTGGACTCAAAACTGCCAATGCTGTACCATTAATATCTCCACTGTGGTTTACGTCCTGGAAGGGTTTACCACGTGTTTTACGATCCGATGATCCACACTGCCTTGACTGCTTCTTTACAGATTTCATGTGCATCCCTTCCCTACATCTCACTGATGTGAGGCCCTTGCTGTTAGATCTAATAGTTAGCATTTCGATAATAGAAAGTAGTTTTGAAATTCTTTTGCTGAATTTAAAATTGGAATTATTACGAGATAAAATTACGAGATTAATATTAACTATATTGAACGACCGGATGTGAGTATGGAAAGAATCATAACAAAATTTTAATTTGACCCCAAATTCGTGAACTACGCCATTTCATGATCGCAAAAGCGCGTGAAACCATTGTTATGGCATATCAATTGACTCTCTCCTTTTCTTTCTCTCCCACTCTCTCTCTCTCCATGGACTTGTCTCCCTCACTCTCTGCACGCGTGGGTGTGTGCATCTCTCTCTCTCTCTCTCTCTCTCACACTCTCTCTCTATTTGCCTGTTCCCTTCCCCCGTGCGCATACTCTTGCATCTACACAGGAAATGCGTGTCATTTCCGCTTTCTACTTGACTAAAATCATTAAGTAGAGACCACGTTTTATTAATATCATCTGGCAATACTTTACACGGCCACAACTGTTGAAAGTTTCACGCATGCACCTGTTATTCTCGAAATCATCTAACGCTCTTGCAGTACATATGGTTCACTTTTGTTAACTTGGTACATCGTTTCTTTTAAGAACTGGATGTATGGTGCCTCCATTTTTTTTTTACAACGAACTGACTTTGCCAGTTCACTATCGCTTCGCAAAGTTCGCTACTTGAAAAACTTGAAACCAAAATTTTAAATAATAAACATTTTATTCATAATTTCTATTTGTAAACACGATGCAAAATTAGATAGACATTAACATTTAGTCATATAAATAGATAAATATTAACATGTTGGTAATTTTGATACAAATGTATTTATTTTTAGTGGACGAGATTTTCTTTCCGTCATAAGTACGTGCATCATAAAAATAAAATAAAATTTTTTTTCATGGCGGAGGTGTCATGGACTTGTACCAAACAGACAAAATGCAGGTTGCAGTAAAAAAACAAAAACAAAAAAAAACAACAACAAAAAAACAAGCAATAAAAAACAAAAAAAAAACCCAACATTTTATTACTTACTCAAGGGGCTAGAATCCATTCATGCCATTGAGTATTTACATAAAAAGATCGTTTCTCTTATATTTCTACCTCTATATAAATTCACACAGATAGCTGTCCACCATTCCGCGATGCGTTCCACAGTGGCTTTTATTCTGTATTTGGTACAGCCTAAGCCTAACTCGATGCATATCTAGACAGGATTCACAAAAGTAGGGTAAGTGCGTGTGCGCACTGCGTATGACTAGCGGGGCTATTTTCTTTCTGTTTTTTTTTTTTTTTTTTTTTTTTTTGCAAAACTCATATTTCTGTTAACTCATATTTCTGTTAACTCATATTTCTGTTTCTACAAAAGATCTTAAACCACTAAAAATAAAATGTTCATGGAAAGTTTGTAACTTCAAAAGAAAGTTAAATAAGAAATGAATTGCAAAACAATTTCTCTTAGCAATTCTGATGTCTGTAAAGTTGAAAAATCTTAGAATATCTGAAAATATGTCTGAATGCGAGACAATCAAATCGGTCTTTTACAATTTATTTATCTTCCTCCCACAAAGTAAGATGTGACACAAGGTCGGGAAAGTGGGATTAGATAAGCCAGCGCTCGAGAGGTGAGCACTCTGGCTATTTAAAAATTGCCTGGGTAGCCCCGTCGGCATTCCCCGGTAGTGGCGCCCCAGACAGTAAGCAATAAACTTACTCCTCCCCAAAGAGGGGAGGCAAAGCCTGGGAGGGTACACCTCCTAGAACTGCACAGGACCGGCAACCCCCAATAGACCGGCGTAAATCCAGACCCAAAGGCCCAGACAATACCGGTTTTATTAGGCGGGGTAAAAAACCCTGGTTGAATCGGTCTTTTACGTGTTTCTCGATTCGATACATTTGTAATATAATGGGGTGTTGTCGGATCCCCATGGTGCGTTCTCCTCGATCCCCACGGATGTTCTACTTCATTGACAGAATTCCCTGGTCGGATTTCGGTGCTGATGTGGCAGTCAGCCCTCTCATACCTTCTTCTTCTAAATAACCGCTTTTACGAACGTTATTTAAAAAAAAAGCGGCAGCAAATTAAATTGGACTTTAGAAATCTGTTTGGCGTTTTATTCCTTCTTAAGAGTATACATGTACACACCACAAACCACCCCACACCAACTCCCATGGAGATGGGAATCAGCTATTCAAAAGCCCAACCACACTCTCTGGTGGTTCAGACGAAAGAGACCCACATTCGCTTTTGTGCCAGTGACGTCACAGCCAGGACACGTAGCCTTCAACTCTGCATAACATCCGCTATTTAATTTTGTTTTGTTTAAAATTTGTTTCGTTTGTTTATACATTTTGTTTAATAAAAACAAAATTTAATTACAAATGTATTTTTTTATAATTCTCAAAAGTTTACAAAAAATAGTTTTGTAAATATTTTTTTTTTAATTAATTAAAAAAAATCTGCGAAGGCAAGTGTAAGTATTGTTTTGTTTATTATTCAACCGAAAGTAAAATAAACCGGTGTCAAGGCAAAATGTGCCCCTTTGGTTATTGCTAATTCAGGGGTGCCTCAAGTGTAATTGATCCATCAGTTCAGACGTGAAAAACATCTATAAAAAATCACGATATGATTAATGTGTGGTTTTTGGAAGAACACACTGCATGTTCTTACTCGCGTAGTGATACGTCGAGCGATGAGAACACTCTGCGCATACGTGGTTATTTCCATTTCCGCCTAAGGCCGTTTCGCGCCTTTGCAGTCAGACTTTAAACACATATTACCTTACTCGCCTTTCGCCATGGTTTGGGTGGGAGGCGAGGTAAAAGTCTCTTTCGAGTTGTCAATCTTACAAGACGTAAAATCTCTCTTATCGTCTTGCGAAATGACTTGTAACGGATAAATGTGCTAAGTGATAATCAATTCTGAGGTTGAAGGTTCGATCCTCAGTGTGGGCGATAACAATACAATTACGAATTACTTAAAACTTCTATCCGGTGATGACTGACGGAACGAGAGCAAAATGTGAATTAAATAAAGGGTTCCGTTCGAAATTCCGTACATATTCCCGAGTTGAACAGAAAGATTTCCGAGTTCGACAAGATACACCTGAAGAAGGGCGGAGGTTACATCGACCAAAACGTTGTGAGAATAAAATTTAAGATGAGAACAGTAGTCCTCATCAAAAATTCTGTAACATTATATTTTGTATTGATGAAACTGTTGAAGACAAATAATATAAATTGTAAAGAAGTTTGTTTTTTTTGTGACTGAAACCTGGTGACCCTTTTCTTTTTATCAATCAAGGCCATTAGGATGGATACCGACGCGGCGACCCTACTACAAAATGGCTACCTCTAACAAGCATCACTCACCACAACTGTACAGAGATCACTGTTTTTTTTTTGTTTTTTTTTTTTTTTTAAATTTATCTACCTCCCACAAAGTAAGATGTGACACAAGGTCGGGGAAAGTGGGATTAGATAAGCCAGCGCTCGAGAGGTGAGCACTCTGGCCATTTAAAAATTGCCTGGGCAGCCCCGTCGGCATTCCCCGGTAGGGGCGCCTCAGACAGTAAGCAATAAACTTACTCCTCCCCAAAGAGGGAAGGCAAAGTCTGGGAGGGTGCACCTCCTAGAACTGCACAGTATCCATCGGAACAGATACTACACTTTGATCTTGGCCAACACTGTTTATTGGCTGTTAAAACGTAATACTTTCTGCTGTTCTCTGAAACCCAAGCGACCACCGGGTCTGCTGATATGGCTACCTTTTGATCTGATATGGCGCGCTGTCTGCGTTCGCACATTTGTGTTAAGGGTCCTCGAAGCAATACAAACTAAAGATTATCAGTGAAACAGTTTACTTAGTGAATCAGGCGTGTGTGTGTGTGTGTGTGTGTGTGTGTGTGCGTGTGTGCGTGTGTGTGTGTGTATTTGCGGTTACATGTCTTGGACGTGTCAATGTTGTCAACATTTCTTTCTGATTAAAATAGTTTCTGTGCTATTTTACTCAGCCCCTCCCCCCCTCCCATGATCCTCAAGAACGAGATAACAGTTCAGTTTACCACTTTACCGCCCTCTTGACCATTACGCCATTAGCACAAACAAATACGTTCGCATCTGGTTTAGTTTGGTTGTTTTGTTTTACGCCATAATCAACACATCTCGGGTCATTTAATGCCGATTTCAATGATTTTAATAAGTGTCATGCTTCGAGTTTTTAATATTTTTAAATATTTATTCATGGTGTTTAGTTTGGTTGTTTTCTTTTACGACATATAAACACCTTTGGGGTCATTTAATGCCGAATTGAGCCAATTTGGTAAACGTTTTATGCTTCAAGGTCTTAATATCTATTGATGGTGTTTTTTTTTAACGGCATATCAGCAATCTTTGAGTCATTTTGAGTAAAAGTTGTTATACTTAAAATTTTTAATATCTTCAAGCATTTTATTATGGTCTTTGGTTTGATGGTTTTGTTTTACGACATATCAACACTTTTTGGGTCATTTAATGTCGAATTCAGTAATGCGGGGAAAGTTCCTAATATCTTCAAATATTTATAGATAAATTTATTTTTGCAAGCGTAATATTTTGTAAATATAGTTTTAGTCTGTAAACGATAGATTCTATTTAGCCCATAGATGGGATCCTGACCGGTACTACCCCGTGGTCAAAGTACAGCTTGGAGTAATGGCAAACAATGGCTGATTTCACAAAGGGTGAACAATTCACTCTAATAACGCTGTAGATCACATGGGCTGTAGAGCTATGTCTGCGCCCCTGACTGACCGCATTGCCCTAAACGTATGCGCCGTGATTTTTCTTCTCCGTCGTCTTGATTTCTAGAGTTAGCAGTCACTGGACACGAAGCCATAGTTCACAATTTACATGCATAATAAGAACAACACACAAATGCAGACATTGCATACCAGCGACTGTTGGACACGGGTGTGTGTGTGCGTGTAGTTAGGGTCTTGTCGCTAGTATCTATATCTGAGCTAAACTTTTCATCTCAAATTCAGGATTTCAGTTAATGTTGTATTGCGATGTGTTCAAATGAATGAGGATAACTCTGATATATAAAACATATATTATATATCTTTGTTGGCGGTGGCAGTGAAAAGTAGGGGTTAGTGAAAGTTTAGTGAAAGAGGACGCATGCACGAGAAATTTGACATGGTGATTTTATTGCGCCCAAATGGCCAGTCAACTCACGATATCAATTTCGCGTTCATTATGTAACAATTTGTGACATTCCTGCCTCAACCTGCAAACGCCCACTGTAGGACTTCACTGTAATTTTAGCCACGCCCCTTCAGGGCGTTTTATTCGACGACGGCGTATTATTTTCTGTCGCTAACTTTTGCAGGTTGTTCCAATCAACAATTATTTTATTTCTGACAATCTGTCATATTTGCTTTTGCCGACGAGATAGCTTGCCTTCAACAAACAATTATTTCATTTTAATTATGTTATGTTGTACTTCTGGCCAGGTGCGTGTCTGTGTCAAAGTGCGTCTACTATTAAATGACCTTTTCGGTACACCCGGTCTGGATATTTAACATTAAGACTGACTCAACCCAACTGCGTCTTTTTTTATTTCCTTCGTTTTCCTAATCCCTCCCTAACCCCTCTTCTCATTCCTTTTCCGGTTTCTCCTTTCTTTTGCATTTGGTTTATCTCCTATCTCCACTCTTGTCGCCGGAACTAAAAAAGTTCCGTTCTTTTTCTCAGCCTACCTTTGCCGGAAACCAGAGACATCCGCTCTTCTTCGCATTCCTCCGAACTCTCCATCTTGACACACCGGTTTCGCTTTGTCTGTGAAGTTCAATATACTAGTCGGTTTTAATGTTATTCATTCCCTAGCTAATCTCACCCGGTGGTCCAAGCTGTGGGTGAAATCATTCTATAGTATCACAGGCCGAGCTGTAATAAAAAAATATAAAGATAAACGTTGATATGAACAATAAACGAAGAAAAATGTAAATGATCATTTCTAATCTCTAAAGTGACATAGAAAAGTCTCACTCCGCATTATTTACATTCTTTTTTTCGGGCTACTGTTTGTATAAACGTTAATATTTCTACTACATCTCGATCAATGTGATCTCCAGCCTTTTTCAGATGTTATTTTCATCTATATATCTATATTAATTGTACCTATCTGGTGTAGTGAAGTCATTTTAGTTTTTAATTTGAGTTTTTTGCACATTTTTAAACAGAAAAAGGATATAATATTTTAGTTGTAAAGAAGACAACTTCTTTTATATTCTTCAATAATAAATGAGATATTCATCTTGTTGATTTTGATTTTAAGCTCACAAATGAAAAATGTTTCCATATTATCAGTAGTCCGAGCGGGACTACATAATTTGAAAAATAAAGTATTGCGAAGTACGTTATTATAGTGCCAATAACATGGTAAAACAATAACAAATGAAAATTGGCTATCAAACCAGAATCAAAGTTTTATATGCCAGCTTAAATACTATTTGAAAAATCTCAGAAGATAACTATATTAATAAATTGATTTGAGATTTCATTCATATTTTCTCTTCTTATTTATTTTTGTTCATCTGTTCCACCTTCCGCTACCTATATCGCATTGCTCCTGCCTCAGATTACGAACTTACATTTCTATTTACCAGCAATGCTTCAAGCAAACTACAATTTCCTTATATATATATATATATATATATATAATATATATATATAATGTGTGTATATATTATATATATATATATATATATAATGTGTGTATATATTATATATATATATATATATATATAATATATATATATAATGTGTGTATATATTATATATATATATATAATATATATATATAATGTGTGTATATATTATATATATATATATAATGTGTGTATATATAATATATATATATAATGTGTGTATATATAATATATATATATAATGTGTGTATATATAATATATATATATATATATAATGTGTGTATATATAATATATATATATATATATATATATATATATATATATATATATAATGTGTGTATATATAATATATATATATATATATAATGTGTGTATATATAATATATATATAATGTGTGTATATATAATATATATATATATAATGTGTGTATATATAATATATATATATAATGTGTGTATATATAATATATATATATAATGTGTGTATATAATATATATATATATATATATTATATATAATGTGTGTATATAATATATATTAATTATATATAATGTGTGTATATAATATATATATATATATTATATATAATGTGTGTATATAATATATATATATATTATATATAATGTGTGTATATAATATATATATATATATTATATATAATGTGTGTATATAATATATATATATATTATATATAATGTGTGTATATAATATATATATATATTATATATAATGTGTATATAATATATATATATATTATATATAATGTGTGTATAATATATATATATATTATATATAATGTGTGTATAATATATATATATATATATATATATATATATATATATATATATTATATAATGTGTGTATATAATATATATATATAGTGGCTACTACTTTTTTTTCGTCAACCCATCATGTCAACCCAATATTTTCACGTACTTACATGACATTTTTCTTAAAATTATCATCCTGAGCAAGTCTTACAAATAAAGACGAAACGTTGATGAATATATTAAAAAAACATCCTTTTTGGTTTTTCCTTTTTCATATCCCATATATATATATATGTGTATATATTATGTATATTTATATATATAATGTGCACATCTGTGTATATATATGTATGTGCATATATATAATGTGTTAATCTGTGTATATGTATGTGTATATAGATAAGGTGTAAATGTATGTGTATATAGATAAGGTGTAAATTTATGTGTATATATATATGTGTATATATATCTATGTATATATATGTATGTGTATGTATGCATGTATGTATATATGTATATGTATGTATATATGTATATGTATATATCTGCTGGTATGCAAGGTAGCTTGTTCTCGTTCCATCAGCCATGACTTAAGTAATTCGTAATTGTATTCTTAGTATCGCTCACACTGAGGATTGAACCTTCAACCTCCAGAATACCGTCACTTAGAACTGATTATTTCTTAGCACTTTTATCCGTTACACCAAGTTACCGCCGCGCATAAAATAAAGAGTTCCGCTACAAATTCCGTATAGATTCCCGATCTCGACATAAATATTCCTGAATTTGACGAGACACACCTAAAGAAGGCCGGAGGTTACATCGGCCGAAACGTTATTAGAATAACATCCAAGATGAGATCAGTAGTCAAAACGATCAGAATAATACAAACTATCAATCCTTATCCAAAAAATTCCGAAACATATGTTCATGATTTCTTTTGACATTCACAGCAAGAACTCGTTTCTCTACACCACTTTCCCTTCTTCTCCGTGTGTATCTAAAACAAAACGGAAATTCCATAAACAGAGTTATTTTCCATGAACCTTTCTATCTTTGTAACGTATTGCTATGGAACTGCTTCTCTGAAGACGACAACATGGTCGTCTTCAAGTCCAATGTTAACAAGTATTTGTCGAGCCGTCCTCTTTAGTAATCAAATGTTATCCTTCTATTCATCGTTTTAAAGCCTCTCATGGTATTGTTCATCATCCAACTGAAAATCTCATTAACCCTTATCTTCGAGTGGCTTTTGGCTTTGATAAGTGGTGACTGATCAACATAAAAAAATCCGAAGAATTGTTGTCGTTCACAAATTACGACCTTTGTTATCTGTGTAATGCGATAATGGCTAGAACGATCGTATTGTCTTCGTTCCAATCGTCTCGTCGTGGGTCAAAGTAGAATCTTTCATTGAAGTGAATTCTTTTCAACGTCTCGCCTATCTATAACGAAAAGTGGATGGGAAAGGTGAGACACCAATATTACCCATCAAAACGTGTATACCTTTAACAGTAGATTATCAAGTCCATGGTCTATAGCAGCAAGGGACAGCGAGTTCAGATCAAAATGTAGTGCTATATATTCAGGTGGCCTAGAGAGACGAAGATATGAACAACGTTTTCGAGGCGGTCAGTTATAACACTAGGTACGTGCAAAAATGGCCGTCTCTTGTACGGACTATGCCTATTAAAAAGCGCTTATCATTAATTATTTAATTAGTTTCCGTGTAAACTTCGATTGTGTTTGAAAGATAAAAAGCTAAATTTAATCTCTAACTTAAAAAAAAAACTGCATATTTACGTGTGAAAAATAAATTATGACGAAATATGTAATCACGGCGGATGAACCCCCCCCCCCCCCCCAAAATTCAGTGAATTTTGAACTTTGAAAAAATTACTTGTAAAAATCCCCTGAAAGGTAAATATAAGTTTTTGGGAACTGTTTTCAAAAAACAAAATCCCCACGTTTTACTAAAAATTAGCAAAATTATCCCCCCAAAAGTCATAAATTAGCAAAATCCGGCACAGTTAATCGGAAAACGACTTTGTTTACCAAATGACTATCGCTATGCAAAATATATGGAATACAAAAATGTCATAATTTATCATTTTTAATTTTATATATAAAAATGGTTTTGTAATAGTTTATAGAAGTTGAATAATTATTGTCCATTAGTTTCTTTATTCTTTTTAAGGTTATCAACAAATGTAAATACCCTTATTTTGTTATAATAAAAAGAAATGCTTATTTAATTAAAATATTTGTGAGTGTACGCAATTAAGATCTTATTTTATTTTTAACTAAAAAGGTTCATATTTAACTTGGTATTAGTTTTTAATTTAGTAATACTCTGAAATTATTGATGACGTCTGTTTACCAATGTCTTTCCTTGGAATTTGAAATAAAACTTTTTTTAAATGTTAAAAATTATTTTTATGTTACGAACTGCGTCAATTTTATCAATTTTTTTTACATTATTTAAAACTTTAGTTACTCGATTTATTCTTAACGTGTCGTAACGATAAATTACATTGATTCTTTTTAAAATAAAGTGTTTTTTTAAATTTTAAGTGTGAAAAAGTAAATTAAAGTCAATGACTACACTGACAATTTATTCATTGAAAAAAAAGTTAAAACAGTTATTTATTGATAAACAGAATTCAATTTTGAAAGAAAATGTCATGTTTGAATTCTCTTTATTTATTAATAAATAATTGTTTTTAACTTCTTAAATATTTATTAATGAAAAAAAGACAAAACAAATACAAATCTTTCCAAATAATTGACGATGAATTGTGAAATTAACGAAATTGTGAATCTCTAAAAAAAGTAAAAAAATTGAGGGCGATGTAAAAGTGAGTGCTTGTTGAAAGTCTAATCCCAGCTGGTTATTACAGAACGGGGCTACCATACCAATCAAAGTTGATCGTTAGTAGAAATTATCCAATTTTTAAAATTCTTTTTTTAGTTAAATTCCTGGGTCTCAACACAGTATTTAGGGGCCTTTATCGTAATATATAAAAAATATTAAAAAACATTTTTTTTATTGTTACATTTACAATGCTTTATTTTCATAAAAAACAAAAAAAAATGAATGCATTTTTTTTATTAATATATAAAAATATAACTTTAGTAAAGGTGTATTTTGTTTTGAAAAAATAATACATTTTCACTAAGATTTAAAAAAAAAATAATGGTTTCATTATATTCCGTGATTGTTGGTTAATAAATATTGACAATTTCATTAAAATTGGTTAATTTCCTGAATTTTAGTGAATTTTTAAGTGAAGGGGGGGGGGTCAAAATGGTTTTACATTTTGGGAATCGGCCATTGATTTTACACGTACCTATATAACACCACACACGGATAAAAAAGAAACAAAGGGTAGATAACTCTATTTCCCTTGTTACACAGCGTACTATCGCGGACAAGAAATGTCTTCCTTATGAATTTCGATTCGCTTTGAAATTCAAACGAATTATGACACCACTTACGGAAATAAATATAGGGCGGATAACTCTAATTCCCTTGTCACATCGCGCACTATCACTGGCGAAATGTCATTCTTATGAACTTCGATTCGCTTTGAAATCCAACTAATTATAACACCACCTATCGGCAAAGAAAAGAAGAAAGGGCAGATAATGCCAATTCCCTTGTCACATCGCACAATGTCACCGGTGAAGAAATGCCTTTGTGTCAGTTTATTGTAATTAATGACGAACCTGCCCCAGACCCGCCCGTATGAAGAATAATTCAGCAGAACAGTGCCAGCGGGGTGGTCAAGTCAGCCTTTTGGACACGGTCTACCATGCCCCAGTCTCTGTCCCATCACCGCAGTGTTGCATCCCTGTGCTTGTTTTACAAGTAATTCAACAGAATGTGTTCCGACCAACTTGTTGTACTTGTGTCACCTCAACGTAAATACACCCGACACATCCGACAAGCAGCAAAATAACACCCTTTCACTGTAGAGGTCCTCAGATGCTGGAAAGCTTTCTACTCTAATAGTTTCTTTCCCCAAACCGCTCGCCTTTGTAATTCCTTCCTGATCCTTGTCTGTACTAATAGAAATTTAAATGTAATGTGAACAAACATTTCGCTGCACAACTCCCCACTTAGGATGCATCTATAAATCTGGCCCCTAATTCACAGTAGCCCCTTACGTCTCAGTGCTAGTGTGCTTTGTTTCCAGTTGTTACATAGTCACTTACCTTGTTGGGTTGGGTGCACCCGGGTTTCATCTTGCTGGTTGGTGTATCCTGTTTCGTCGTTGTGGTTAATGCTCGCGCTGTTAAACTCGGCGTTGATACAACAACAACAACAAAAATACAAAAAAAAAAAAATACAAAAAAAAAACAAAACAGGCGGATGCTGTTGTTGCGTTATTTTAACAGTTTTATTTAACAGACAAGATAGAACAACTGAACTCGTGCGTAGTCAATATCAGAAAGAGAGACAGGGGAGAGAGACAGTGGAGAGAGACAGTGAGATAGACAGGGAGAAAGGAGAATGGAGAAAAGAATTATTGAGAGAGATTTACTTGAGTAATTCTGGGCTATTGCCCCCTCCCTGGCCTGCCTTTCTGGCAGAAGCGGTCTTTTTTTCACATCTGCATTAGCCGAGAACCAAGAACAAAAGAGACCGAGTCGACCCCGAACGGGTGCCGTTTTATCTCCCCCACCCAACCAACCTGGGCATTTCGTTGATCTGGCACCTTTCAATATATAACAGTTTGAATTAAAGTTAAAAAAAGAAATTCTCACCATCATCATATTGACCCCGAAGTATCAAGACCATAGTATATGTGTACACATTTAGTTGTGTCGCCTCCCCAAATGGGGGATGTGTGAAAAAACTGGTGGATTTTAAATATGACTCTGACTGTCGAAAGGCATTGAATCCCCAACATTAAACCGACCACGTGTCACATCCTACCTGAGTGCCGGATCAGTACAGTGGCCCATATTTATTTGTGACTTTTTTTCGTCTCCCCAAATGGGGTATGTGCAAATAAACTGATGAATTTATAGTGGTTCTGTAGTAATATAGTTATGTGGGATTTGTTAGTTGTATAGAAATAGGAAATCCTCCTTGAAATTAAGTTAACATGTTTAAAGGAAATGACGTAAGACAACAGGAAGTCAGGAGTGAGATGTCGCACATCTATGTCTAATCTAGCTTCTTGGGGTTTTACTCTAGAAGAAACCGGGCGTGTTTTCGGAGTTTTTTCTCTGTTCCCCTGCGGGAATTGATGTCATATAATTAGCTTGTTTGGTAATAATACTGTAAAGAATACCGAAAAAGTACAAATTTAAATCTCAGAACAAGACGCGATTATATCCGAGGCAATGGCTGAATCTTTAGAAAATGACCTCCAGGCTGTAGTGGATTGGGGTCATAAATGGTTGGTAACTTTTAATGCCGCAAAGACAAAGCTCCTTTCCTTCAATAACTACAAGAAGCCTCTCTAACCACCGATTGTCACAGCAAATAACACCCTACCTGAGAGTTCATCATTCAAACTCCTCGGCCTAACCTTCACAGGTAACATGAATTGGAACAAATACATTGAAGACATTGCCAAGGTTGCCGCAAAGAAGGTTGGCTCCCTCTACCGTGCTAGTAAACTCCTCACACCTGACATTATCCTGTATCTCTACAAAGCCACCATCCGCCCATGCATGGAGTATTGTTGCCACATCTAGGCTGGTGCATCATCTACTAGTCTCTACCTCCTTGACAAGGTCTAAAAAAGAGTCGCCAACCTAATAGGTCCCTCACTGTCAACCAAGCTCCAGTCCCTGTCCCATCGCCGCAATGTAGCATCCTTATGTTTGTTTTACAAATACTTCAATGGATTATGCTCCGATGAATTGGCTACTCTGGTGCCCCGTCGACGTAAATTCACTAGACTAACTCGACAATCAACTAAATCTCATTCATTCACTGTGAAGGTCCCCAGATGCCGGAAAACCTTCTACTCAAATAGCTTCTTTCCTCGTGCTGCTGGCCTCTGGAACTCCCCCTGCCTCCTGTTTCCCCGACAGTACTGACATGCAGATATCTCGCTGCGCAGATCCCCTTTTCTTTTTTCTCAGTAGCCTCTTACGCCTACAGTGGCGGCCTGCCTTGTTTGGGGTGAACTATGTTAAAAAAAAAGAAAGATATATGTGTCATTGTTTTCTTTGCTACGATAATTATTACCGCTGATCTAAAGGGAACGGGAGAGGCAAACAACTCTACACACAGTGGGCGTCACACCACGGCCATCACTATGAATTATTGCTATGAAGACAAACGTGTCTTAAAGCACGGCTATTTACTTCCACCGTCCTGAGAAGGATCGCGAAACCGCACTCTGCTACATCTCGCCACGTGCTTTTCACCACTAAGTACTTTGTGTTCAAGAAAAACAGTATATTGTTTCGGTATATCTTGACGATTTAGAAGAGTGGATTCATTAAGAGTTGGTTCACTTCTCAGCTTTACCCAAAAGAGACATGACACCTCTTATAGGTACTACAAAAGACGGCTCGGAATTACAGTTCTATCGACTGTTAGCAAAAGTCATAATTTGGAGTCAATATTTCATGATGCACACATGCCCCACTTATATTGCCCAATGGGAGTGAAGAAATCTTTTTCAAATTTGTGTAACGAGATTACCCTATGGTGATCGGAAATAGCAGGCTATTGAATAGAAATGGTAGATAATAACGCGGTGTAGGTCATGGTGTGTGAGTAGGTGTCGCGTTAGGAATGCGACTGCGATTGTTTTGATTATTGCTAGGTTAAGGCTAACATTTAAATTGTAAACATTTGTTTTGTTTTCATTTCGAAATATGCTAATTCGGAAATGTATAAAAAAAAAACAATTGCAGACGTACGCCACCGATCGAAGAAAAGATCGGGGGAAAAAAAGAAAGAAATGACTTAAAGATCGAGGAACATAGACGTTCCACGTTTTGCCTCCCCCCCCCAGCTTTGAGTTGGGGAATTGATTGGGAATGTCGACATTCTACATGCAATAAATTGTAAGCTATATATATATATATATATATATATATATATATATATATATATATATATATATATATATATATATATATAGTGTGTGTGTCAGGTTGTATATGTAAAGAAAAGAAATCCAATAAAGTGCTCGATCATATAAGAGAGCTAATATAATTTATTTAGATACTGTATATTACATATTTCAGCAATGTACCGCGGTTTTATCCAAAAGGACAGATTTAGACATCTTTAGTAAATCTCTGTGCCCAGTGGAATCATCGGCAAGCTGAAACGATTGTAGTCACGGTCCGATAGGGAATGGTGTCAATGACAGAAAACGGTGTATCTACGGGGCTGGGAGAGAAAAATCCACAAAGAGAAGAATAAGATTCCGACATTTTTCCTCTTTCTGGATTTTTCTGTTCATCCTGGATCCTGTAACTATGTTACAGGATCCAGGAAAAAATCCAGAAAAAATCCAGAAAAATCCAGAAAGAAAATCTGTAGATAATTATTATCCCTTTATTTAATACGGAATTTTATCTACGCAAAACACGGGTATCCTTTAAAAAGCAAGCCTTGCTGTATAAATATACTGTCAGATTTAAAATCTATCATTTATTTAATTCATTTACGTCATCATATACGCCGTATCTGATTTTTATAAAACCATCTCACATTTTTATAAAACCATCACACATCTTTGTTAAGAAAATGTTGCTTCAGTCCCTATTTATAAAATTATTTATAAAATGTTGCTTCAGTCCCTATTTATAAAATTATTTATAAAATGTTGCTTCAATCCCTATTTATAAAATTATTTATAAAATGTTGCTTCAATCCCTATTTATAAAATTATTTATAAAATGTTGCTTCAATCCCTATTTATAAAATTATTTATAAAATGTTGCTTCAATCCCTATTTATAAAATTATTTATAAAATGTTGCTTCAATCCCTATTTATAAAATTATTTATAAAATGTTGCTTCAATCCCTATTTATAAAATTATTTATAAAATGTTGCTTCAATCCCTATTTATAAAATTATTTATAAAATGTTGCTTCAATCCTTATTTATAAAATTATTTATAAAATGTTGCTTCAATCCCTATTTATAAAATTATTTATAAAATGTTGCTTCAATCGCTATTTATAAAATTACTGGATGTAGATAGCTTACAAAACTTTCACTTTTTAAAAAAAGAACTTTGAAGCCAATTTAAATTATCTTATATTCGACAGTTTAAATGCTTCCAAATTGTTTCCAAAAATTTCTTTAAAATTTCGAAGGATCACGAAGTAATTCGTTCTTCTGTTATTTTTCCTGATATTAACAACTTCATGTCAAAGATTTAAAAATGGTATTTTACTAAACACTCAGAATTATAAGGTGAGAATAAAAGATAAATGGAGTTATCCTGAGAAAGGAGTGGTGCCCCCCCCCCCCCCTTCACATCGCTGCAAAAACTAATGAAAAAGGAGCCTTCAAGTCGCCCTCGACTATGGTCGACCACTTTACTTTTTATAAACAAAAGATTAAATTGGCTGACATGCTTATGAAGAAAACGAAATGTATTCTGGTGGATTTAATTTCGCAATTAAATAATTTTTTAAATAGAATTTATAAATAATTGTTTTATTTTACTCTATTGCATTTTTGATTCCAATAAATATTCGATTATGTAAGTTACATAATAACATAATGTCGTTTTTTCCGTACGCCACATTATAGGAAAATAACCGACCACTACATATGCTAATCTGTTCCGCTAAGCAATTAACCTAATTTTTCATGAGTGTTTCCAGAAATTATGCATTCGTTTTCCAATCTTTTCAATATTTGTTATATTTTATCCAGGAAATCTGCGTCTGATAAATAAAACTTACAAAGAGGAAGTAACTAAACTTTTTATCCACTTTAAATTACTTACTCTAACCGCTACCCAAATCACGGGGTTCTTTGTTTATAGAAAGGAAATTGTGTTAACGCACCGTTTCATTTCAGATTCAGGGAATATAATTCGGCCATTCCGGTTGCTTGAAACTTATACGTTTTGGGTAACCGGATTATATTTAAACGAATACATTGTCGCAGACCATATTTCTGATCACACGAAAGTACATTTTTGACGTTGGTCTAATCGGCCTTTTGGTCGAGATCAAAGTGTAGTATCTGTTCCGATGGATACTGCACCCTATAGACTGGTATTGTCTTGGCCTTCGGGGCTTGATTTACGCCGGTCTATGGGATTGTCCTGTGCAGTTCTAGGAGGTCCACCCTCCCAGGCTTTGCCTCCCCTCTTTAGGGAGGAGTAAGTTAATTGCTTACTGCTTGACGCGCCCCTACCGGGGAATGCCGACGGGGCTGCCCAGGCAATTTTTAATGGTCAGAGTGCTCACCTCTCGGGCGCTGGCCTTTCAACCCCCACTTTCCGACCCGAGCTTGGGTCACATCTTACTTGTGGGAATAGGATAAAAACTGGCCTTGTGCCTAACTCCTGGAGAGGAGTAAATTACTCTTTTTATTTGTCTTCATGTCTACTTATAACTACTACTAAGCGATTATAAACACGTCGTTTTCCGTAACATGCAATAGTAGAGTTTTCTAAACTTATTTCAATTTTTATTAGTTATTTTCGACAATATATTTTCTTATATATATATATATATATATATATATATATATATATATATATATATATATATATATATATATATATATATATATATATATTAGATTTCTTGAATGTGAGATGATATATATAATTATATATATATATATATATATATATATATATATATATATATATATATATATATTTAATAACACAAACAGGTCACAAATACGTAGCTAGGAAGTTACGACATGTGGTAATTCGTGCTCTTGAAACAAAATAAACAGGCTGAATAAAAATATTTTTTTGAGAATATTCTGTATTGGATCTTAAGCTATTAAAAAAATAAAACAATGATTATAATAAATAAAAGATTATTATTACGACTAAACATAAATATTTGCTTGGATTATTTGTTAGAGAAAAATTACTGCATTTCCTATTAAAAATAGCTGTTTGCTTTTCTTATATTTATAATATAACTTGTGGAAAATCCCACTATCTAAACAAATTAAACATTGATTTTTCAAGAAGGATTTCTTCTTATGCGAATAAAAATACAATATCTTCGAGATAATTCTGTTTTGGATACGTTTTATAAACGTATTTCAATGTCTATTAGTTAGTTTCGACGATTTATTTTTTTATATACCTTTTTAAATAATACAACTAAGTCACAAATACATAGCTAGGAAGTTACCACGTGTGGAAATCAATTATTTTCTTCGGGAAACCAATAAGTCAATAAACATATTTCATGAAATATTTGTTTCTTTTGCTTTGTCTGTTTTTTTTTTTGTTTTTTTTCATGATTTCATTTATTTAAATTTATTCAGAATTGAACGAATTATTTATCGCACGTAAAGCTTATTGATATTTTTTCATTATCCAATTTTAAAATTTGAACTACTCTTATTCAAAAATTATTAAAAAAACAACACAATTCCCGCCAGCGATTAAAACGCTGAATTAACGTTCGATTTTCATGGCATTATCAAGTATATTGGAACTTTATTTCATGACAATACAAAGAGTATTAGTCTGATCGTCAAAATGTGAAGTGCCACTATTGTAGAATTGAACGAATTATTTATCGCACGGAAACTTTGATATTTGTTTTCCTTAATGACATTTTCAAATGCGAGCGAAAGTTTGTTTTGTTTTTGTTAAGCGACCCCGCCCCGATTTTTTTAGGGGGTTCAGGTATTTTATGTAGCTGACTTGCCATTTTTGATAATGGTCTCTATGCTACGATTGACACCCCCCTTTCTCTGTCTGTCTCTTTCTCTCCCTCCCTCTCCTACCTTCTTTCCTCTTTTTATCCTGTTTAAACTTACGACAAAACGCCTGATGTCGCTATAATGTATAGCACAGGTTAGCTGACATGCCACATTTTTATAATAGTGTCTATGCTACGATTTCCACATTGCCACCCTCTCTGCCTGTTTCTCTGTCCCAACCCTTTCTAAATAATACACCGTCCACTGTTTTCCGGTTTGTTCAGAACCGAAAACAAGCAGGTCAATCTCTAAATGGAAGTGTGATCTAAGTGAGAGAGAAAAAAAAAGAAAACGGGGGTTGGAGTTTGAAGAATGGGTGGTGTCCTTCTAAGATAAATACAATTTGGGAGAGGGCGAGGACAAAAAAATGAAAATGGGGAGTGGGCATTCTGGAGGATTTCTATTACCAGCGGGAGAATAACTCATTAACTCGACTAGCTAAGAGGCTAAACTTACCCGAAAGGCTGGGGTCCGATATGACCAGGGACCACGTGCGCCATGCTCAGGCAAGGAAGACGCACACTTTGATCTTAGCTAAAAGGACAATTAAGCATAAAAAATCATAAAAATGACTCAGATGGGTTGCTTGATACTCTAATATTTACTTTTTAAAAGTGAAATAATTATTTTCTATTTTCCCCCGGGCAACGCCGGGACACGAGTTTTGCTAGTTAAAAATATAATAGAGCAATGTGTAATTATCAAAGTTACGTTAACGCAAGAAATACATGTACACACACGTGGAGTAGTATAATAATTTTATTGATATAAATAATACACGTCTGCGGCACTATATATTCCTAATCCTCCCCCCCCCCCCCCCGCACAAAAAGATGAAGACATTTTTTGTACATTGAACAGAAAAATAGTCGGGTACCGGAAGTGACGAAACTACTGGCCACGATACAGATCTGAAAATGTGTGGCAGAAAAAAAAAAAACTCATCAAAATACCCACATCTGCTGTTAAGTCATTGCTTGAGTTTCTAGTTCACCCGATGGCTTTAAGAGGAGATAAACATAAGTGAATTTGTAGATGGTGTTGTTGTCGATAGCGAAAGCCACTCATCGCCCGAAAAAAGGTGTCCGTTTTTCTGACTTCCCTGAGTGCATCTACTTGTGTGGGCGAATAATTGCAAAAATAAAACAAAACAAAAAACAAAAAAACAAAAACAGCTGTTGTTTATGAACTGTTATGCATTTAGTCGACATTGAAAAACTCATTACAAGCATGAGGAGAACCGGTGTTGGTTGTCTTTATTTACTGTTTCTCTTCATTAGCGTCATGTCCTAAATGGCGCAATGCTTTTTTTTTTTTTTTTTTTTTACTGATGGGTCACCGCTTATCAAGGCCCGAGGTTCACTCGAGGATAAGTGGTAAACAGATTGTAAGTTGGAAAATGATTGCCACAGCGAGAAGATTACTTAAGAGGGCTTGATTATCCAAAAGGAAAAGAAAGAACAAAATATCGATAAAAATAAAAATGGTAAAATTATGAATTTAAAAAATTAAAACCAGTAATTAAAAAAAATAGTAATATTAGAAAAAGGAAGGTGAAAGATAATAAAAAATAATTTAAAAAAAAACGATAAAAGCAATAAAGTAGAGGTTAGAACTAGGAAAAATTAAAATGAGTTTAATATAAAAAAATGTATTTTTTATCACTCCTGAAGGAGGAACCCCTCCCTGGTTTCCGTCCACCTTATTGGTGATTATCATTCAGGGTGTTTTGCCATAGTTGCCAGGTTAGGCACTGCAGGTTGGAGACGCTATTTCCTCATAGCTATGTGTCCACATACAGCGTCTGGTATTCCCAAATGGTCACCCATCCAGTACTGACCAGGCTCAACGTGGCTTAACTTTGGTGATCTAACGGGAACCTGTGTTTCAACGTGAGTGATATGTCGTATGACAGTTATTAAGATAGTAGATATAAACAATGAGCTGGGGTGTAAGGGAAGGAAGAAAGTGGTTACGACTTTCAGTTCGTTTGATAAGAAGAAAATGTTCAGTCTGATGGGGTGAACAGCTGTGGCACCGAGCTGCTCTGCTCTGTCGAGCTCAGGTATCAACATTGTGTGTATATACATGGAATTGTAATATATATATATATATATATATATTGCTGTACTACTGAGAATGTTCTTATCTCAACAACAATCTGTTTGAAATATCGTATGACGGCAAAAATATTTAATCCCGGCCATCCTTGATAAAATTCCATTTTGATTGACGTCCATTTTTGTTTCTTCCTGAAACAAAGAGAGCGTAGTGGGAAGCGGACGAGGGAGAAACACGAAGCCTCCTAAAACTATCAGACAAAATATCGCGTCGTATTTCTCGCCTCTACAGAATTTTGATTTATTTTGTTATTCGTCACCAATCGAATATTTATTGAATTAAAAAAATAAAATAAAATAAAGGTTTAAGACTCATAAAGAATTTTATAAAATCCTGACGCCAGCGATTAATTATTTTGTTTACATTTTCAAGTCTTTAAAAAGTAAACTAACAATTTTTATTTTATTTCAGTTAATTAAATTGTAATTAACTTCGTGCCTGTTAATCATTTTCGTATTTATAATGTTGCACAGACCGACTGTTTCTCAAACAGGTTCACCGCGAATGAACAAAGGGAAAGAAAATCCATCGAAAAGGTATAAACAATTTCTCGCCTATAAAGAACTTTGAATTATTTTTGTGTTCATCATTAATCGGATATTTATTGAATTAAAAAAAATAAAATAATGGTTTAAGACTTATAAATAATTTTTAAAAGTCCTGACGCTAGCGATTAATTCTTTTGTTCACATTTTCAGGTTTTAGAAAAGTAATTTGAACTTAGAACGGTAACATATAGAGTAAAGTCAGTCTGCCGGAAAAAAGGTAACATGTTTTCTACTCTTGGGGCAAGGGGTTCGGTTACTCAATAACCTACACCTACCAAATGTTTTTGCTGCTCAAAATCCAACCTTAGGGCATTATCCTGGGGGTGGTAACAACTTAAAGATGTGAAACTGCTGTGTATCCTGGAATAGTAAGTGCGTTTTAGGACACTTATATAACATGCATCAAGTTGCAGTTCCTGAACTCCTAGGGTTTTGAAGATAGACCCCCATAACTATAAACAAAGTGGCCAACAAGTCACTGAGAGATTTTTAACTTGAATAGATTCTTTACTTTTCATGGTACCTTAATTGAATTTTATCATGATATGATGCTAAAAAATAGAACAAATCACCTATTCACATGTTTTCGAAAATTTTTGTTGTAAACCAGTTTATTTCTTGGTACTTATCCAGATTAGAACCCAAGCTAAAATCGACTTGACATCGGTTAGGGTTAGCTTGGGTTCTAATCTGGATAAGTACTTATTCTTTTTTTTTTTATCCTACCGTAAACTATTAAATATCGTTGTGCAAAAAATTGGTTGATCCGAGTGTCGGATGTTTTTAAAAGAAGCAAAGTGCGTTGATGAACAACCAGCTCATTCTAAGAATGAGTAATACGTCAGGAATATCATGAACAAAATTCAGATGACTAACACGCGAGGAGACATTAAAATCACGCTCGGCGTGGGTGTGTCTTGTTTATAAAAACCGCAGAAAGCTACGGGACAGATCCAGCTCTTGACGTTAACTTCCTACTCGCCCTCTGTACCAGACATTACTCTGAAGACAATCGACCAATCCTTATTAAAAGATGTACGAAATTACGTTACTTAGTAAGCGTGCACACGCAGCTATTAAAGTAAGACTTATATCTCTATACGAAGTAAGGTATGTGTTCATGTTTATATATTGCTATGTATAGGATTCATTCCTAAACTAATTAATCGATCATTATGTTTTTTGGAACACAACTACTAGGGGTCAGGGTGAGTAAGCTGGGTTATATTTAGTTTAGTTTTATGTAAAAAGTGGGCGAAAGCCCTTCGTAAAAATCCAGATACCCCCGATTTTTTTGAGATTTTAACAATATGTATGAGACATCAATTTATAAATATTCCTCGAATTCAGTTTATTTGGAGTATTTTAAAGGGTTTTTAGGGGGCATAATATGGGCATAATCTACCATTTGAAAATACAACTATTTCAGATTTGCATTAAATTTGATCCATAGTCACCAATGAAGCAAAATTCACTGAATTTTAATTTCTTCTTAAAGTTTAATCCTCGACATTTTCTAGAATGAAAATCATGTAATTGATTTTGATCAAAATTGGAATAAGGATTCTAGACATAAGATTTAGTGTAAATATATCGTCATTTTAATCTTCATAAAGGGACATAAAAGTGGTGTAAAACCGTTCTGTTCGGAGAATTAATTCTACCCGTCCTGGGACGGTTATTCATCTAGTTTATTTTATAAAGCTGTATTGTTTGCTTATTCGCTACCTACAACCTCGGCATACAACACAGTGCTCATTGTCGGGCCTTCCGAAGTTGGGTCTAATTTAGTATTTGAGGCGAATGACACTGCGAGTAAAGTCCGAATTGCTTCGCGTTTGAACGACGTTGGACTAGATTGTTCAAGCTTTTAAAACTAATATTGCATATCATTTATCAATTTCTCTGGCCTTTGGACCTGTGTGTCGGCTTGTTTATGTTTTGTACGTTCGTGTAATCTGAGACATAAGCGACAAGATAAAACGTATTGCGCGTTTACTAACGAGAAATTTCCACGGTTTACCAAAGACATGTTTTCATTTTATCGTCTAATCTACTTATTAACAGGGTTATCCGGCGCTGTCCAGGCGCATGGATAACACATTAGTTTTTTTTAAAAGTGTGCAATATCTTTCTTTCTTTTTAAATCTCTCTCTCTCTCTCGCTCTCTCTCTTCTTCTCTCTTGCCCCCCTCTCTCTCTCTTGCGCTCTCTCTTTCTACTCTTCTCGTGACTCCCCATATCTCCCCCCTCTCTCTCGCAACTGTTTCGATATAATGGAAAGAAATAGAAAGCTGACTAGCTGTTTGACCTAGTTTCTGTGCTTTTGAAACAACTACAAATAAGACCCCAACCATGCACTAATGTGGTTCCTGGTGACCTCAAGGGAACGGATATTATAGTATGTGTATATATATATATATATATATATATATATATATATATATATATATATATATATATATATATATATTTCACCATAACCCACTTGGGGTCACACTGAATCCGACGATGTCAGGTTTCTCAGTGTATCCTGTGTAGTTTTTTATTTTTAGCCGGACAAAATCGGAAACGTACGACTTTCATTTATATAATAGATTGTTATCACTTTTGTATTAAATATAACAAAATAACCCTTTCCTACTCCCGTATGCATTACTCTCTTTTCCCGCCACCATTTGTACGCAACCCCTGTTGTGTGGCGCGCTCTTTGTCCGCCTCCGCACCCTCAACCAACGTGCAGGTGGTTTATGCAATGGCTGAACGTCCACTGTGCAATATTTGTTTGTTTATGCACCTACAAACGGATAAATATTAAAATGTTTATACAATAGCAGCACTTCTTTTTAACAAAGCCTTCACCAGATGATGACTCTAGGTTCAGGTAAGGATTCGGGACCGAAGCATCATTACCACGAGCCCAGAACGCCCCAGTATTATCTCACGATACTACAATGCTTTGTTGGATTTTTCTTTCTGATGTGTTACCACTTATCAAGTCCCGGGGGCCACTCAAGATTAAGGGTTAAAGAGATCGTCAGTTGGACTATAATCGCCCCTACTCGTCTCCACGAGAGGATCGAAAACAATGGGTGGGATGGGCAGAATATTACTTAAAAGAAATTGATTATCTAAGGGGCGGGGAACAAGTATTTGTTTACATTGTACTTAAAGACAACCATGTTTTAGTCAGTTGGGAAGCAGACTCGTGGTATCTTGTTCCACAGATGGGATGTTCTAGGAAAGAAACTTTGTTCATGGAAGTTCTGTTTGGTTTTTGGTAAGGAGAGTCGGAAAAGAAAGTTCTTTGCTGTGCTTGTAGCTAGAAGAGTTCTTGCTGTGAATGTGTTACTGAGGGACCAGGAATTGGAGCTATGTCGATCATCTATCATGAACATAACAATACAGTTGAGAAGAGGCTGGCAACATCTCTTTTGTTGTCACTCTGTGGGATTGCAATATCCACGCTGATGAAGTTCGACCCTTATCTTGGATCTTTTTTTTAATGTATTTCTTCTGGTCTGATGAAGAAAGTCCAAGATTAGTCAAGAATGCAAGTGTTTAATTGGTAATGAAACCATAGCATCCGACCCCGATAGGAAATACAACCATTTTTGATACATTGTTATCGTAGCGAATTGTAGATGGTAGCGATTATGAGTATGATACTATGAACTCCCCAGACAGGATGGCGCCCTGACAGTTGGTTGTTAGTTTCTGGATAGCCGGATAGCGATAAACATAGAAGAAAAACGGATGTAGCCAGTTCCAGTGACCAGCTGAGAGTGACAGAGAAAAAACTCAGACATAAAGGATTTCCGGTCGAAAGTAGATATAGTGAGGAAGCGGAACAGACGAGAGGTTAGTCAGAGTTCGACTGGGGGAGATCGCCGAGAGAGTCCGAGTGTCAACGACTCGGCATCGGACAAAGAATATTGTCAGTAGGGCCGGCATGACCGGACAACGATCAACAGACAGCGGTTGGTGAACTTAGCCACGACGACGGTATCACACACACACCCACACACCCACACACACACACACACACACACACACACATCGAGCACAACTGAGTTATACCAACCTTTTGTCTTGTGGTGTTTTTACAGTAACGCGATGCGAATTGAGAGAAATCTAATAAGTAAAATCAAGTATCTGCCTCTATATGTATGTTTGTTAATTATAGAAACTGCTGGTAGGAGATCCACCAAGCTTTGCCTATGATGCACATTTATTTATCTTTTAAATAAGACCCTAATGAAATCAACAGAAAGAAGAAATCAATTCGACTGAGAAAAATACGCCGTCATTAACGGGAGAGACAAACGGTGGAGGAGAGAGAGAGAAAGCGAGCAAGACAGCCAGCTAGCCAGCCGCCCCCTCTCTTCCCTCTTCTCTTCTCACTTTTGTCTGTCTATAATTGCTGCAAGAGAATCTATTTATATCTGTTAGTTTCAGATAAATGTTTTGTAATTCTGTTATATGTTTTAAGCCGCCACAACCCCAGAAAACGAAAGACCGGATATAAGCGGTCAAGAGATCAAGGTACAGAAAGCGACAAGAACCGCATAATTACATAACATGTTGGGAGGTTTTGAACTGGTGTTTTGGATATGTCAGAACTTCGTTAGGAAGCCGAACAAGACATTACAATGTATACTCTTAATAACTGTCAGTAATTAAAGTTCTCTCTCTTTCTCTCTCCCTGAAGCATATACCTAAAGTAAATATAAGATTATATATATTTTGAGTACAAATGAATCTACGTTGATTTTTTACTGGCGAGAACGCTCTGATCAGAGAAGCACATAGAAAACCACAAAGAAAGCCACAACCAGACAGTGCCTCAACCAGCAGAACCAACAACTAGTCAACAGACCTTTTCAGACAATCTTCAAATTACCGACCTCCCTCGATGAAACGACACAACTATCCAACAATCCTTTTCTTTAATCCTCTCCATGTTCTTTGCGCTTAAAATTAATGCTAAAAAATTAATATCTAAAGTAGTCAGCCTCTTTATCGTTTCTTTGTCATCGATAGCGTTCTTCCTACAAAATCAATATTCAATTCTCGTTCGTCAGTTTTTTCTGGTAGATCGCCGCAGCATGTTGTTAAAAAGAAATACTTTGTCTGGGTAGGAATTATTTTCAAATGGTCGCTATTTTAAACAAGGGACGTAACTCTGTATTCGTTGATGCAGTGTGTTCATAGAGGGCAAAGTTAGAGACAATGTCGGCTGATGATGGAATTGATACCACACTTTGATCCCAACCAGGAGGTCAAATTGTGAGCTTATACAGAGTTACTTCCCTTGAATTTAAATTGGAAAAAAGAAACATAAAACAAACCCCCAAAACGGTTTAGTTTAAAAATAGAAAAGGAAAACAAATTGCAAGGAAATACATTACCGGGCGACGCCGGGTCGGTACAGCTAGTATCTTATCTATATATTAATACTCTAGCGTCCATCTATCTGTTTCATGCTCTGACAACCCTTTTTAAGAAGATGGAATCGCTCGATCGCCTGAGATTTATTAATTATTTTTTTAACAGTGAGCTTAATATACATCGAGGGTGGGGGAGACAAAGTTAGTACTTACTTTTGCCCCGGGCAACAGGAAGAGGCGATAAAGGGAGGGGAGAGGAGAGAGGGAGGCGGGCGAGCGAGCGGGAAGACAGTGGGACTAGTGAGAGGGGGGCGATCGGTGTGAGATGGCGACCGCGGAAGACACAGCTTTTGCCCCGGGCAACTGGTTAATATAAATAAATATATATACTTCCATCCCGTCACGCAAGAATTAGCGAGTAAAATATGTGCATATTTCTAGCCACCGGAATATTATTTACAATAAATTACATGGACGGCGGCACCGGGGGGGGGGGGGTCAGGGTTGCCGCCCCCTCCCCACTTTACAGTCATCAATAATGGAGTTATATATGCATGTGTTTAACCGGGCACCCCCACTTTTTAGGAGAGCCCCCCCCCACACTTTTATAACTGTGCCGCCGGTCCTGAATTATACAGATTGATGGAGAAACACCGTGAAATTTCCACGAGGTCCCGCTAGTATTTATGAATACTAAGGTTCTTTTATAAACAATTTATTAACAAAATTATTCGGTTGTTGTCTGTTTGTCAAAATGTAATGAAACACGTGCAGCGTGTAAATAAGCATAATATGAACCGGTCCAGTGAATAGTATTCTGTTAATATAACACAACAGAACAAAATGTTCCCGTAATTATAGAGAACAGAATATATTCTAATTCTGTCATAATCACGTGAAGCCCACGTTTTGCTTATGCAGTTTTAAATTGGATTTTTATAGCTTTTTAAGCGGACATTATAGATATATACACATATATGTATATATATACATATATATGCACATATATATGTAAATACACATATATGTGTATATATATATGCATATACAGGGTGGGCAAAAATAAGGGTCCTATTTTTAAAAATTCATAACGTTTTTATTTATTGATTTAAAAAAAATTTTTTTTTTAGAATAAGTAAAGGACCCCTTCCGAAGCAAGCATGAGCCGTATTAGCCCTAAGGAACGTACCCTCATTTAGAAAACATTATTTTTGCTTAAAAAACTCAAAACAGTGTAAAAAACAATACTTTAGTTTTTGTAAGTTTTAAGAAGTGTTTTTCGGCTAAAATTTGTTTTGTTTATTTCAAAAAATCTCGGAAGGGTCAGTCTACACACACATAAAGTTTGGTGAGTTTAACTTTTATTTTGTGGAAGTTATTCAAATTCAAGTTATTCAAATTTAAAGATAGGACCCTTATTTTGGCCCACCCTGTATAAGCACAAAGACATTTTGTTATGTAGCTCTTGGACTGGGCCACGGACACCGTTCGTCCCTTTCCGCCAGTTCACCTGTCTTTTATCCAGGACAGGTGGCCAGAAACACGTTCATACAGGAAAACCATGTCGATAACGTTTCTGCTGAAAATATATTCTATTTAATTTTAAATATGAATATTCATTTCTTTCTTGAGTAAAAGTTGTTTCTGGGCGCCCCTATCAAACAGGATCTTACATTAGTACATGTGATTTTTACTGAGACGCGGACTGCAACAGATCTCACTTCAATTCCTTTCTACATCACATGATTAAATTAAACAATCCTATATCTAGTGTAACCTCCGACTTTTTTATGGTGCAACTCGGTATTTTATACGGAATTTCGACCTGAACCCTTTATTTATTCCACGGGGGTAGATTGTTCTCGTTCTGTCAGCCACGACCGGGTAGAAGTCTTCAGTAAGTAATTTTTTATTTAATTTTTAGCCCGTAGTGAGGATTGAACCTTCAATCTCCAGAAGACTGTCAAATAGAACTGATTATTTACTTTAAATCTTTATCCGTTGTGCCAGCTGTCCATGTGGACATACAGATAATCGAGTTCGACAAGATGCAGGGGGGGGGGGGGAATGATGAGGAGAAGAGAGTGGGGGGAAGAAAGAAGAAGGTGATGATTTATCCCTCTCATCGCAGGAAGACACAAAAGTGGGATTTGGTGGGCCAGCACACTAGAGGTAGTGCACTCTGGCCCCGCAAAAAAATGCCTGGGCAGCCCCGTCAGCATTCCCTGATTGGGATGCCTCAGGCAGTTAACAATAAAATAACTCCACCCCAAAGGGGAGAGGCAAGGCCTGAGAGGGTGGACCTCCTAGGACTACTCAGGACCATACCTCAGCTCGACAGAAGAAAGGTCACCATCAGTCATAATGGCCACCTTGCGTCGGACTGATTGTTGAGAACGAATTCTCGACCTTCTAAGAATGGCGTCTCTTACTTTCACAGTAAGACTGTGCAAGCAAGAAAGCCTAGGAAGAAGAGAGTGGGGGGGGAGAAAAAAGAGAAGGGGGGAAGAAGAAGACTTAGAGGAAAAGAAAAAGGAGAGTGAGGGGAGAAGGAAAAAGAGGGCGAGGAGGGAGATGAGAGAAGGAAGAAGAGAATGGAAAAAAAGAGTGAGAGGAAGAGAGAGGAGAAGGAAAACGAGTGAGGGAGGAAGGGAAGAGTGAGAGGAGGAAGGAAAAAAGAGAGCGGAGGAAGGGAAGGGAGAGGGGGAAGGAAGAAGAGTGTGATAGCCGAATAAATAAGAGAGTAAGCGGTGAAAGAAGGGAGATAGAATGAGAGACAGAGAGGTTAATGTATAGAGAGGGGAAGAGAAGATAGCCTTTCGTATTATAGTTATATTTAATGTTATTATCTGCACCCAAGTAATGCCTGGTCCTCTTCTAATTTATATTATACGAATTATAGTATACATTTATACTCGTCCACTATGGCATAGCACGCACGCACGCACGCACGCACGCAAGAGCGCACACGCACACACACACACACACACACACACACACACACACACACACACACACACACGCTGCTTTAATTGGTCAAGTCCATGAAAAATCAAGCTGTAAGTGAAGATCAGACTTTATATTTGCAAAACAATCTTTTTATTTATCATCCACCTAAAAGCAGAAACAATCAAAGGAAGGAAAAGGGCGTTTATTTTTACCTCTATAAAAGGGGTTATCAAGTACATCTCACTTGATTCAGTTAGAGGGCCAGGAACAATTATAATAAGGGTTTTATTTACTCCTCCCCAGGAGTTAGGCACAAGGCCAGTTTTATCTTACTCCTACAAGTAAGATGTGACCCAAGATCGGGTCGGGAAACTGGGGTTTGAAAAGCCAGCGCCCGAGGAAGTGAGCACTCTGGCCATTAAAAATTGCCTGGGCAGCTCCGTCGACATTCCCCGGTAGGGGCGCTTCAGACAGTAAGCAATAAACTCACTCCTCCCCAAAGAGGGGAGGCGAAGCCTGGGAGGGTGGACCTCCTAGAACTGCACAGGACAGACCCATTGACCGGCGTAAATCAAGCCCCGAATGCCAAGACAATACCAGTATGGGGTGTAGTATCCATCGGAACAGATACTACACTTTGATCAAGGGTATTGTTGATTTTTTTTCCAATTTTTTATGTACTAATGGTCACCTCTTATCAAGGCTCGTAGGTCATTGGAGGATAAGGGTTACTGAGTTTGTCAGGTGGACGGTGAGACAAGACCGTGAGGATTAGTAACGATGGTGGAAACTGGACAGAATTTGATTATTTTAGAGAACGGCTCAACAAGAATTTGTTAACATTGGACTTGAAAACGACCATGTTGTAGTCAGTTGGTAAGCAATCCCGTGGTATTGTGTTCCACAAATGGTTAGTTCTCGGGAATAAACTTTGCTCGTGAAAGTTCTATTTAGTTTTAGGTATACAGATAAAGAAAGGAAAATTATTTATAGCGGATGTAGCTAGACGGGTTGTACATTATAGACTAGCTATAGATACTCAACATTTCCCGGGTTGTGAGGTTGAATATATATATATATATTTTTTTAAATTATGGCACGCACTCAAAATGAACGAAATAGCAAAAAAGCCGAAGTCCATTTCAATCTATATAGTGTAGGTGACTGAAATAAGAACTGACCTATGTTTTTAAACACGTGGATTTCACTTAATTAAGGTGACCGAAACAGGAATTGACCTATAATGTTTTTTCAAGTATGGAGTTCACTTAGAAGACATGACGTGTCATTCGCTAGAAGTCGATAATAAATTTAATTTACTTAGGTTTCTTATGAATCTTCGAAGTTCGTTTGTTTATATTTAAAACGAACCATTTGTATAAATAAGCAGAAGTTAACATTTAATTGGAAGAAATTCATTAATTATAAGAAATTACTTTCAGTCAATAAAGTTAAGTTATCTGCTAACGGGTCAGCACTAAACATATAGTTATTACCAAGAGGGCATATACTCTTGTTTATACAGTTACAGTTATTAGATATGTTTTTATGTACTCACGGGCCAATCGAGGATAAGGATTAATGACCTTGTTAGGTCGACAGACAACATCGTGAGGATAGGTAATGATGGTTGAATATTTATTTTAGTTTTTAAAATTATCTTTTGGTCCCACGCAACGCACCCAAAATGAACGAAATAAAGCCGAAACCCATTTTAATCATTGTATAGGTGATTGAAATAAGAATTGACCTAGAATGTTTTTAAACGTATGGATTTCACTTAGAGGACTTATCTTACTGGAAGTCAATAATAAACTTAATTTACTTATCGACATTCATAAGTTTACATTTGGAATGAACCATTTTTATAATTAAGCAAAAAAAGTTTAAATTTAGTTTCAAGGAATTCATTAATCTTAAGAAATAACTTTCAATATATGAAGTTAAATTATCTGCAGTAATTTCGATACATTTCCAGTTTTACATTCCCACTAATTTGGAACAAACACAAAAATTAGTCAAAACTATTACAAATCATGTCGATTAGCCAATAAAGACACGTCTAATAGAAGAAAAAAAACGAAGCAAGAACCGGTGCACAGAAAAATTGTCTCCTATTAAATAAAATTCGTTTGTTAATGAATGACAGTGGGAGGACTGCTGTTTGTGAAAGAACATCTCTTTCTACCTCCTCTGAAATATCACTAAGCAACATGAAAATATCGATAGGATTGAATATGTAATCAATGAAATCGATTGAAAATAAAATTATTTTAAAGAACACGTCTCGATATTTGCAACAAAGAACTGGTGAAATAGAATAAATATATACAAGAAATGAGAAAAGCTATTAATCATTTTGGCTGGCTTTACTTTATATACAAGGTTTAGAAAGTGTGGTTGCTAATAGTAGCTGTGAAATTATGGAGTCCTTTTTATATATCTTGAGGGATAGGTAAAGATTTTACTATAATGATGCATACGAATTTATTTTCTTTATTATGAGAGAAAAAAGAGTAATGTAGACAAGAGAGTATTAGGATTTTCTTACTTTTAATAAAGATTTCTTAATCAAGTTTGTCATATTGAGTGTATAAGCTTGCTTGGATAAAAACTAAAAATCTAATTGTTAGCATTCCTAATAATTTTCTTTTTTATAATAACTCGTCATTCAAGAGAGATTGATTCGGGTTAAATAGCAGATCAAATAAATTAAAAGAGTAGAAAAATTTAATTGGTGAAAAGACTTAGATTATGAAAAAAAAAAGAATAACGATGGAGTCTTTTTTTCTTACGTGTGCTGGAATAATCAATAACTACCTGCCCCCCCCCCCCACCCCGCTCTGAATTTAGATAACGACCTACAATCCGTTTTTGTTTACTTGGGATCAAAAGAAATTATTTGATTTATACAAAAAAAAGATTTAAAAAAAAAAAACGAAATATTAACATAAGACCAATCTAATAACCAGAGGTGGGAAGTCAGGGCCCCTATTTATTTACCTCCCCACGAGAGCAAAGTTAGACACAATGGCGATTATTAATGTGGGGAAAGTTCAGCTACCAAAAAGAGGACACTCTGGATTAGGACAAAAATAAAAATGACCTAGAAGGATTTCGAGGACAGAGAAAATGAGGTATAGTATTAGAACAGATACTACACCTTCTCTAAAGTGTAGTTTGGTAGTTTGGTAGTTTTGTTTTACGGCATATCAACCCTTTTTGGGTTATTTAATGCCGAATCTGGTCTTGTTTTCTTCTCTTTTTTGTTTATTTCCCCTTTTAATATCTGTTTCTATTTAACCCATAGTTGGGACCCTAACAGGCACTACCACTCCGGGTCAGGGTGGACCTGGGAGCAATGGTAATTAAGAGGAGGCTCCACATTCCCCAAAGTCCGTAAGCCGGATCTCACCATCGGATGTAGTTTAAGGTCATATCCAGGACCGGGAGTAGGGTAGGAAAAATAAAAATAAAAAAGGGGAGGGAGAAAGGGAGAGGGGCTGTTGTTTTTGTTTTTGGTTTTGTAGAACATAATTAAGTTTTACAAAAAAAAAACAAAAAAAAAAAAAAACGTCAATGTAGGTGAATTTCGTCTCAGGGAGCCACAGGGCAGCCTGATCTGGTATCACCAGCTAAAGTGTAGTATCTGTTCTAATACAGGAATGGTTTGTTCATCCTATCAGCCAGCTGAAGGTAGAGAGGGAGAAATCAATTTTTGCAGGGTTTTTTTTTTAAACCCATTTCGACATCTACTTATTTTTAAAACCGGCAGTGACAATGGGAGTATAGGCTAGAATATAAAATATATATTAAAATAAGTGATGCTAAGACAGACGTCCATAAATGCGTTAGAAGGAAACTAGAAAAACAAAACAGTCACAAAGTCAGAAAAAGACAGACCATAGAGAAAAAGAACGGAAGAAAAACGACTATGATTAAGTCACATGTAACCAGGGGTGGGTAATTTGAAATATGAATAGAATTATTAGATTGTTTTACAAAATTACCAACATTCAAGGAATTAACAGATTAGAATGAAATTTTCAGCAATTATCTAACATATAAAGTTATATTGTCAGATTTTTAAAGTCAGATCCAAATAGCATTTAAACTGACAAATCAAATTTTGCTTCTGGCTAGCCAATTTTCATTTGTTATTGTTGTATCGTGTTATTGGTAATATAATAACACACTTCGCTACAATTTATTTTTTGAATTACTTAGTTCAGCCGAGACAAAGGGTAGCGTTCGGACATGTTACGTAAACACCCGAAGAGATGCCGAGCGATAAGCCAATCTGCTGTCAGCTACCAGACGACAAACATTCAATATAGAGCTTGGAATTCCGTAAGAAGTGGCACTTTTTTTGGTTATTTGCTATCTTTCTTGGAAATAAAACTGTAAAAAAAAAAAAAAATACGACGCAGCAACGTATCGAAGTTATCGGCTGCCACCATTCGCCTCGGCATCTCTCGTGTGTTTACGTAGCATGCCCGAACGCTACTGACGCTAAGTTCACGGAAACTGGTTCATGTTCGATAGAAGTACCCAATTTTTACTTGAACATTTTTTATGTGGAAATATATTCATAAAAATATAAAAGAAAAGGTGTGCGATTTCTTACTTTTCACGAAAAACCATCTTCGATTTCCTGTAGGAAAAATATTTCAATTTTCTATAAAAAAAACAGGGTAAACGTTCAGATTGACAGTTTAAACAATTTCTTCGAAAAGTTGAATACAATTAGTGTATAAGCGATAATCTCTCTCTCTCTCATATATATATATATATATATATATATATATATATATATATATATA
>OY744533.1:66553169-66585669 GCA_963556195.1 Sepiola atlantica | reverse complement strand
GCATTATTATTATTATTGTTATTATAATTGATTTTATTAATACTAAAAATAGTAACACCATTAAACTTCTTTTATATAATGATTTCACTAATATTTATTTTGATAAAATATTATCACAACAAAACTCACTACCGTTACTGAGCAAGCCATAAATAATTATATTAAAATAGAATGCAAAAGTAGCAATGAATACCCTAAATTTAAATTAAAATTATCAAACATTTTTATCTACACGATAATCACCTATTACAACAGAAATGACAGTTATAACTTTATAATTATAATTCTATTCTCATTATTAAATTAAACCCACCCTGCCCCCGCCCTGGTTGGAATTGAGGTCACGATGGCCCAGACACTAGAGATCATTCCACTCAACTTTCTGAAATATCACTTGTTGGGGTCTCCCCCTCCCCTTTCATGTCCTCGCTATAGGCTGAGCCCCATCTCCGTCCCCTCCCTCTTATGCATCTTCAATTTCCGGTTGGAGTTGAATTTAAAATCTTAGGCATTTGGATTCCATTGTCGCTTGAAAAGTTGGCGTTCAGTATGGGCGCTAATGAAACAGCATATATTTTGTCGCAATTAATGGAATAATAAAATCACCAACAAAAAAAAATATATATTTTGCTCTGAATTTTCATTGAGCACTCTCATAAACCTGGTTTCAACTTCCTTCGGATTTATACCCCCTGGATATTTGTAACAAGTTAATTATATATATATATATTAACCATCCAGACACTTGTTTTGACGTTTTACAACTAATCAGTGTGATTAGATGTAGCAAGCGCATCTACCCTAGGATTCGAAACCCGGACGCCAGCTCACTTTCATGTGTTATGTGTTTTTGATATTATGTTAATGTTTCAGGATTTTTTAGATGAGGATTGATAATTTTTATTATTTGGATGTTTTATAAAGTTTTTTTTTTTTTAATGGAAATCGCTCCAGACAAGGCATGAAGCCACCTGGTATAAGGAACTAAAAAGATAAATAATACTTCAAGGTTATAAATTAGCCAACGATAAGTGTTAGCTGGATAGACTCCGATCCAGAAAACAGCAATTCTTCCCCCGTTGTCAGAAACAATGGCCATGGAATGTGAGGACTAAAAGACAAAATAAGGGAAGCGAGAGTTACGAGGCTGCTGAAGGTCCACTTTCTATTATTCGTGGCGCAAAGGGATAATACAAGTGCCAAGTAATAATCAGTTCTAAGTGATAGTCTTCTGGAGGTTGAAGGTTCAATCCTCAGTGCGGGCAATGCTAAGAATACAATTATGAAAACTTCTACCCAGTCATGGCCGACAGAATGAGAGCAAGCTACCCGCGTGGATTAAATAAAGGGTTCCGTTCGAAATTCCGTACAGATTCCCGAGTTCGGCATAAACATTCCCGGACTAAACAAGGGCGAAAAAAGTGGGGGGGGGGCAGTTATACAATAATTAAATCTTACCAAACGATAGAAGATTTTATATTTTATCGACCTGCATACTTTTTGGAAACTATTTGTAAGTTTTGTTATTTCAAAATTCGTTTCGTTACTTTCACTTGACCGATTTCGTCAAAATAGTGGTCGAATTTCTTTTTTAGATGGTCGCTTATTTCAATGTAAAATATATTAAAACAAAAAGAAAATAAGCTTATAGTACTACTGTAGTGTCGAAGATCACGTACCAACGTGATCGGTACGAGAGCAGGAAGCAGCAGCAGCAGCGACATAGCTAGGGACATAGATAGAGAGATTACGACCGTTGATACACACATGTTGTTATAACCCTTGTTAAATAAAGATATGTTTACAACCACCACAATTGACTGTTGTTTATTACCAAACACCACAAACTGGCGACGACGATGAGATGAAATTCTACACAAAAAAAAGCAAAGAAAGACATCTAAAAAAAAAAAAAAAGTGCAAACAACGAACTTTTCTACGAAAAAAAAAACACGAAAAAAGAGGTCACACGTGCTACAAGAGAGAAAGAAAAATATACTTTTTTTCTTCCAAAGGAAAAGTACAGAAAAAAAACGAGAGATAAGTAATTCGTTTGTTATCACATTTATTGTCTTTAAATAACAATCCTTTTGTTATTCACATCTTATTGTCCTTTTAAACAACAATATGGCAAAATTCGTCACATTGGGGGGGGGGGGGGCTAAGCCCTCCACGTGCGTTAGATACGATTGGAGATCCAGAGTCTTTACATAAAAGATGGGTAAATTGGAAAACCGATCTGGAGATTTTCATACTAGCTTCAGGTGTCATAAATTCTGAGCAAAAAAGAGCTATCCTTTTGTTAACAGGAGGCGAGGGTCTGCGTGAAATTTGGACGAATTTCACGGACGAACAAAAAGCCGGACACGAGGCTAATAAAGAAAGAGTCGATGTATTCCGAACAGCTATAGAACTGTTTGACAAAACTTTCGCTCTAAAGGAAAATATCCCTAAAGCGCGTTCAAGATTTTGGGAGTCTGAACCAAACACGGGAGAAACCGTGAATAATTATATCACTCGCTTAAAGAGTTTGGCGAAGGTGTGCGGTTTCACTCCAGAACCGAATGAATTCGTCAGAGACAAGATCCTTCTTCACATAAAGGACGCGGAACTAAAAGCCAAATTATATGGTGAAAGCAACTTGACGTTGGATCGTCTCATCCAAATTATTGGGACGTACCACCACAAAGAGGCCCTAATTTTAGGATCTACTTGTACGTCTGATATAAATAGATTAAGCGACAGACAAAAACCTAAACCAAGCCACAATGTGTCATCTGCATGTTATAAGTGTGGGGGGAATGGACATTTTGCAAGAGATTGTGTTAGAAGCAAGCATCACAAGTGTGGAATCTGTGGGGAAAAAGTCTGTTGTTTCTACAAAAACAAACAAACAAAAACGCAGAATAGAAACGAACATGACAGAGCCCCAAAATACAGTCGTGGTGGACGAAAGCATTATCATAACAAAGGAATTCAACAGAGTGTAGGGGAAAGGGAAGATAACAAAACTGGTGGCGCTAATGGGTTTAATTTATTCAAAATATCAATGAGTGAAAATGTAATAAACCTCAAAGTCAGAAACACTACCATCCCTTTAGTGATAGACTCAGGAGCACAGCATAATACATTATCTGTAGAGGACTTCAAGAAAATAGAAAAAGAAGGACCCAAAATTAAGCTCCAGCCAGATTCTACTAAACTATACCCCTATGCTAGTGAAAAACCACTTCCCCTTCTAGGAAAGTGCATATTGAAGGTTGAAGTTCCTAGCACAAATCGCTACATAACAGTTCCATTTTTTGTCATACCACAGGCCCAAGCGTCACTTTTAAGTGGTAGAACTAGTAAAAGACTAGGACTTTTAAGTGTGGGCGTTAACGCCAACATCTTGAACTGCTCGGAACTGGATATATGGACAAGAATACTAAAAGAATTTCCAAAGGTTTTCAGTGGATTGGGAAAACTGAAAAACTACCAATTAAAATTCAAAATAAATCCAGAAATTATACCTGTCACTCAGCCAGTACGTCGGATACCATTCAAGCGGCGGCAATGTGTCCTAAACAAATTGCAAGAACTGGTTGATCTGGATGTAATTGAGAGGGTCAGGGAACCTTCTCAATGGGTGAATCCTTTAGTGACAGTGGAAAAAAGGCCCGAGGACAATGGAAAAAGCGATGTGAGGATATGTATCGACATGCGTAGAGCAAACGAAGCTATCGTTCGAGAACGTCATCCAGTGCCCACGATTGAGGAAACTATACAAGAAATGGCTGGAGGCAAATATTTCTCAAAAGTAGATTTGAATATGGCCTACCATCAAATAGAGTTGCATCCAGACTCCAGAGAGATCACAACATTTGCTGCACCTGATGGGCTATACCGGTATAAAAGACTTATGTTTGGGGTAAACATGGCCTCAGAAAAATTTCAGCAAATCATAAGTCAGGTTATAGCTGGCTGCCCAGGAGCATACAACATGTCAGATGACATCATAGTAGTCGGGAAAACAGAAAGTGAGTACGACACTAGACTCGCCAAAGTTTTCCAACACCTAGCCGAACAAGGACTGACCGTCAATGGAAAGAAGTGCCAGATTAAAATGACATCTATAAGATACATGGGCCACATTCTGACACAAGACGGCTTGAAGGTCTCGGATGAAAAGGTGAAGGCTGTAGTTGATGCTCCTCCACCAAAAGATGCATCACAGATGAGGAGTTTCTTGGGACTGGCCCAATTCTGTGCTAAGTTTGTGCCCCATTTTGCTAGTGTAACTGCACCACTTTGGGATCTTACAAGACTAGATTCTGATTGGAAATGGGAAGAAGAGGAACAATATTCCTTTAACAAACTAAAGAAAGGGTTAATTGAAGCGCCAGTCATGGCATACTACAGTGTTGAGTTGCCAACTAGAATCACAACTGATGCTTCTCCCGTTGGCGTGGGTGCAATCATTGAACAACAGCAGCTAAACGGATACTGGAAACCAGTATACTATGCCAGTAGGAAGCTTACACCAACAGAGTCCCGATATTCTCAATTTGAAAGAGAAGCACTGGGAGTATTCTGGGCATGCAAAAAGTTCAGTCTGTACCTCATTGGATGTGACTTTCAGATCCTGACTGATCACAAAGCGCTGGTAAAGGTACTATCACCTTCCTCGAAGCCCCCTTCAGCAAGAGTGGAGAGATGGCTGTTGTTTCTACAACAGTTCACCTACAAAGTCATCCACATTCCTGGCCGAACCAATAAGGCGGACCTGCTGAGTCGACAGCCCGTTGAAAACCCAGACAAAACTGAGGAAAAGGAAACAATGGACTACATCTACAGTATCATTAAAGATACTGTACCTCAGGCACTGACTCCCTGTGAAGTGGAAAAAGCTTCAAAGGATGATGCTACGATCTCCAAACTTCGGCAAGCTATATCCGAAAATGACTGGACCCATTTCAAAGGTACTGCATTTCATGCAATCAAAGATGAACTCTGGATAGCAGGACAGATGGTCATCCGAGGACGCAGGATCATAATCCATGAGGCACTTCAGGGGCGGGTAGTTGTACTGGCTCATGAAGGACACCAAGGGATTGTGCGAACCAAAAATCGCCTACGGTCCAAAGTTTGGTGGCCAGAGATGGATAGAATGGCAGAAAAGCGAGTAAAAGCGTGTTACCCATGTCAAGTGGTTGGCAAAAATGCCCCTCCAGAAGAACTAGAGAGTACACCGCTGCCTGACCAACCATGGACCTATGTAGCTGTTGACCTACTGAGTGTCTCCGAAGGGAACTACCTGCTGGCTGTTATCGACTACTACTCAAGATGGCCAGAAGTTGCGCATATGAAAATAGCAAATGCCAAAAATGTAACGGGTGCACTAGAAATGATGTTCAATCATCATGGATATCCCAACTATCTGAGGAGTGACAACGGACAGCCATTCTCATCAAGAGAATTCAATGAGTATATGAATACTCACGGCATCACCCAGGTGAGAGGGATCCCATATTGGCCACAGTCCAACGGCGAAGTGGAACGGTTCAACAGAACAATCCTAAAGGCAATTAAGATCGCCAAAGTCGAAGGGAAAGACTGGAGGACTGAACTAAGGAATTTTCTGTTCCAATACCGAACCACCCCTCACACAGTAACCGGAGTATCCCCAGCGAAGTTACTAATGAACCGCGAACTCCGAGGTAAGCTGCCAAGTATTGTAGGAGTGTCCACTGATTTTAGTGACGTACATGATAAGGATGCTCTACACAAACTAAAACGCAACATAGCTGCTGACCAGAGAAGAGGAGCCAGAGACCAACAGATCCAGAGAGGGGACACAGTATTGTGTAAAAATTTACACAGAACAAACAAGCTGGACGCTCGGTTCGAGTCTCAGCCCTATCAAGTTGTGGAAAAGAAGGGAAATGCTGTTCTAATACAACAACCCCAAGGCCAAGTGAGAATGAGAAACGCTGCCCATGTAAAAAAGGTACCCGGCGACATGCAGTATAGTCCTGACTACACCGACGTCCCTAAAGCAGTTTACTCTCCCCCTGATACAACCCACTGGCCCCCTACTTCTACAACAGATATCGAAGACACACACCTCAACCCAATCGATGCACTTCCCATCTCCAGTCCAGACCCTAAGGAAACTGCTCAAGAACCCCTAACACCGGCCCTAACTGCCCCTAGTGGTTCAATCAGAACACCTAGAGTAAGATCCACCCCAGTGTGGCAAGAAGACTTTATAGTGACATAAATTTATAAAAAAAAAGAGGGAAGATGTAGTGTCGAAGATCACGTACCAACGTGATCGGTACGAGAGCAGGAAGCAGCAGCAGCAGCGACATAGCTAGGGACATAGATAGAGAGATTACGACCGTTGATACACACATGTTGTTATAACCCTTGTTAAATAAAGATATGTTTACAACCACCACAATTGACTGTTGTTTATTACCAAACACCACAACTACTCACTCTAAGTTTGGGGGTGGTTTCCAGTCGGATTAGGGTAATTAAAAAAAAAAATATTTTAGGCCTGAAATAAGCGATTATCTAAAGAAAAAAAAAAAAACGACGGTTATCTTTGTTTGACGAAGTTGTTTAAGTGGAAGTAGCAACACCAAATTTTGAAATAACAAAACTTACAAACAGTTTCAGAAGTTTAAAACTATGCAGGTCGATTCTAGAATATTAAATATGATATCGTTTGGTAACAGTTATTTGTTGTATTTTTTGTTTCTGTCCCCTTTTTTTTCGTTGTTAAGTAATGTATACAACACTTTTGCCGATTCCCGAGTTCGATAAGACACACCTGAAGAAGGTGTGGGGGGGGGGGGGGGGTTACATCGGCCGAAACGTTGTGAGAATAACATCCAATATGAGAACAGTAGTCCGAATGATCTACATTATGTTAATACGTTATGAATATTTAGAAAAAAGCTCTTTATGTCCGCACGTGTCAAGAAAAGTGTGTGTAGTACGCATGTAATAAATAAGATAAAAGTCTTTACCACATCTTTACTTTTCTCTTTTTCTTCAACTGACACCGTTCTTTTATTGAACGGTGGCGGCCCCGCAACAACCTTCGTTTTTTTTTCTTCTAGTATCTTGACCAAACCCCACCGACGCCCACCTCCCGTGCTAGCCCGGTTATGACTGACTAAGGCTGATACTTTATAGTCACTTGAGAGAAGTTAAAGTAGCCTGGTCGAGAAAGGACCACATAATTGTGTGTGATTCTTACGCGACAAACCAAATACGCTAATTTTTGTTTGTATTTTTCTCTGGCGGAAGCTGTCGTCTCGTTGCCGATGTTGAAGAAAAACAACTTCGTTGTGAGTTTAATTTTTTTTTTTTTTTTTTACAATTCCTGTTGACTGTTTTTACTGTAGCATTGTTGGTTAAATTTGTAGATTGACGCCATCAGCTACCCCTCAACACACACACACACACAACTGGATTATACTTTATTAGGCGATTATGTGTGAACGAACACCCTGATTTTTTTAGAATCTAGAATGGGGGATCAGTTTCGAATATAAATTTAACGTAAGATGATCCTCCATTTCCGGGACATTCTAACATTTTGTGTCTGTTAACTTATTTTTTTTTACCACTAACCCTAAGTCCGACTGGCAAGGTCGTACAACCACACGTAATAGTCTTAAAAAAGACGCACAGACCCCCCCCCTCCGAAAAAAAATTCACAGAATTTATATCCAATAACAAAAAATAAAGAACTAAGAAAAAAATTGGTTAAATACCTTAAAACGCTAGAATGGCCCGGAGATTACGGATTATTTCACGTTAATTTTATATGCGAAACTCATCCCCAACACTAGATTCTAAAATATTTTTGTATTTTTTCAGGATGGTCGCACTTAATCGCCTAAGAAAAAAAGAAGAAAAAAAAAAGAATCTTGTTTGGGAAGAGGGGGTTGATTTAGCTGAGGGTGTTATCTACAATAATACTCATTGTTGTCTATTGTAGATGTTAATTATTTCACCATATTCAGGACCGGCGGGACAGTTATAAAAGTGGGTGGGGGGGGGGGCTCTCCTAAAAAGTGATGCATATATAACTTCATTATTGATGCCCCCCCCCCCGGTGCCGCCGTCCATGATATTAATCTCTATTAAGTATTTTTTTATACCAGCCGGGGGAATCCTTGGTTTTATTTACTCCTCCCCAGGAGTTAGGCACATGGCCAGTTTTATCTTACTCCCACAAGTAAGATGTGACCCAAGATCGGGTCGAGAAAGTGGGGTTTGAAAAGCCAGCGCTCGAGAGGTGAGCACTATGGCCATTTAAAAATTGCCTAGTCAGCCTCGTCGGCATTCCCCGGTAGGGGCGCCTCAGACAGTAAGCAATAAACTTACTCCTCCCCAAAGAGGGGAGGCAAAGCCTGGGAGGGTGGACCTCCTAGAACTGCACAGGACAGGCGTGCAGTATCCATCGGAACAGATACTACACTTAGCCGGGGGAATCCTTGGTATATTTTGCCTTTGCGGCGTCGTACTCGCCTCGGTCCTCAATCCGACAAACCAAGGGTTGCCGTAGCGAGGTGACGTATAGTCTGGCTCAGCACTGTCCCCCCCCCCTCCACAAACACACACCTTTCAACCTTGTCACATCTTCCTGTGGTGGGAAGGAAGTAAATAAACAGTTTCTATGCGGTGGGAGCAACCTGAATGAGGTATTTTGCAGTTCGCTCCCAGGAGAAGGCCTTTCTCCCAGGCATTGCTTCCTCATTTGAGAGGGCGGTGGTTTATTGCCGAGGAATGCCGCGGGTCCGTTATCGGTTATTTTTGTACCCTTCCAGAATGCCCCCCCCCCCCCGGGGGAGCTGGATGCCCTCCTCCCACGTTAATGACTTTAACTAATCTTGTTATAAGTAAGAAGCAGGTAAAACCTTTTTTTTTAAATAAAATTATGAGACAGCTTTTCATGTGTCTATGTGTGTTTCGTCTCAACGTGACTTACTCATTATTGATCCCCCGATTTATAAAATCGCGGGACTTATGTTTTGAGGCATGTCCGTCCGGATTTTTCTCCGCAACCATCCATTGAATTTCTCTGAAATTTTGCATGAAGTTGTAACTTTGGTCAGGTTAGAAAGTGACATTCTCCGATTTTTGAAAAAAAAAAATCTGATTAGCCCCCCAGGGGGCCAAAAGGCCCCGAAATGGCAAAAAAATGACATTTTTTGCCCCATAACTTTTCATTCATCCATTCAATTCCTCTGAAACTTGGCCAAAATGTGGAGGCAATTGTTCCTAATAAAAAATAAGGGCACTTCTGTCGTATATATGAAGCAGCAGATTTTCTGTCCTTCTACTGAAAATAAAGGGAGGTAATTCAACCGGAAGTGATTTTTTACAACATAAAAAAAATGCAAGACTGATTTGTTTTTGGGTAACAAGAAACAATTAACGATTTCTTTTTTTTTATTATATGAAGTAAAAAAAATTTTAAATAAAAAAACCCTAACCCTAAACCCTTACCCTAACCCTAAACCTAAGAAATCAGGCGGTGTGACTGTAAAAAATCTATTGTTTTTTGCGGCTGGTTCATTAAATTACCAATGTCTCGAAGATTAATCTCATTTAACTCCATTTTCTAAATACTAAATTCAACTTCCGGTGAATTCTGAATGAATGGTACTTGGAGAAAAAAAACCGGAACTCTTCAATTTCGATTTCTTAATCGGCAGCTGCTTCATATATACGACAGAAGTGCCAAAATAAGTATCGCTGACTTTGGAAAAAATCTGGTTCGCGCCCCCTAGGGGGTCAAAAGCCCCCAAAATGGCAAAAAATGACCCTTTTCTCCCATCCATTCAATTTTTCTGAAACTTGGCCAAAATGTAGAGGCAATTGTTCTGGATATAAAATGAGCATCCTTGACCTCAGAAAAATGCTGGTTCGCGCCCCCAGGGGGTCAAAAATGCCCCAAATTGCCCAAATGTATTGCATCTTACACTCGCCACATCGAATCACATACAGAGGGGGAACACGCACGCGCGGCTTGTTATTATTTTGTATTTACTATTAATCGATTATTTGATGGAAGAAAAAAAAAATGCCATGACATTAAATAAAACGAATTGATACTGGTTCAGCTTCTGAACCGGACAAAAACCGAAGTTTTTTTTTTTTTTTTTTTTTTTTTTTTTAAACCTTAACCCTAAACTAAACTTAACCCTAAACTAATCATGACCTAGTCGGTTTTTGTCCGGTTCGAAAGCTGTACCAGTACCAACAAATTACAAAACTCCTATTTAGTTTATTTACGAAATTAAATCCATCAGAATGCATTTCGGTTTCTCGTTAACAAAAAATCGGCTATTTTAATATTTTTTTAATGTTAATATTAAAAAAAAAAGAATGAATAACTACTTTAAAATTTGAAAGAGATTTGGAAAAGTGTCCAATAGAAAGTCATTTATGGCTTTCAATTTCTTATTAAATTCTAGTATATTAAAAAAAAAAAAAAAGTTTTGGAAGCCATTTACACCCAATAACCTTATAAATAGAGATTAAAACATTACCGTAACAAAATTAGTTACATTTCGGCGAAAGTACAGTACAGTTAACAAATATACAATAAGTAACTGTTGTCGAACGGTGGAAAATTTATTTTTCTATCGACCGGCATAAAAAGTAAGTTTTTTTAAAGTCTTTTTATTTGAAAATTTCGTTACTTTCACTTAACCGATTTCGTCAATCAAGCAAAGACGTCGATTTTTTTTTGTGGTAGTGATTGCTAATTGCAGGCTTAAAATAATAAAATAAAAAAATAATAAAATAAAAAATGGCTTACGGTAACAGTAACCCTAAATCCGGAGGCGGTTTCTAGTCGGATTAGGGTAAGCTCCTTTTTTTTTTTTGTACTGTTACAGCTTTTGAACCGGACAAAACCCGAACTGTTATTTTTTAAATCCTAACTCTAAGCTAACCCTAACCTAGTCTGTTCATGTCCGGCTCAAAAGCTGTACCAGTACTCTTTATTTATCTTTTAAATTAGCGACTACCTCAAAACGAAACAGTCGACCGCCATCTGTTAAGTGAAAGTAACGAAGCAAATTTTGAAATAATAAACCTTACAAATAGTTTCTAAAGTATAACACTATGTAGATCGATATAAAATTAAATTGTATATTAGCGTGTCTGTTTTGTCAGTGAGAAAGTGTACGTATGTGCTTGTACGCGAAAGAGTAGTTCTTGAGTGTTTCTTGTTGCATCTGCTGCTATACAATCGGCGTTCCGTGCCGATGCTATTTTGTGAGGACCGTTCTCATATGCGTCGACTGTGGAAGAAACACCCAGAAAGTTGTGTTTGGGTTTTTATGTTACAAGCGAAATTTCGACAGTGAATATTCGCATGACTATGATTAGTTGAAAGAAACTGCCGAGTTTAGATTTTGTCCAACCGAGAGTCGATGCGTAAACATAACATTCGCTGCTTCTTCTGCTTCTAATGAGACAACAAATAAAGAAAGAAGAGAAAGATTCGTTTTATTTATCTAAATAATATTTAACTGACAAAGACAATTATTTTTATGGGAGAGAAAAAAGAGACTTTTTTTAATATTGTTAAACCATACGTACATTTATTATCATTAACAGTAAGCTGCACAACTAGGATTGGATGTTGGGACCCATTTTAAAATTAGCGCCAACTTGTAATGTACACGACACTTATACAGTAGCTACACAGCTTAGAACGAATGTTGGAGCCATTGAAAAATTAGCTGTGACAACAATACAGTATTCGTGCAGCGTAGTATGAATATGTTGGAGCCATTTCAGAATTAGCAGCAACAGTTCCGTATGCACGACGCCAATAAAGTAGACAGGCAACTTAGAATGATTGTTGGAGCCATTTAAAATATAGCGGCAACACCAATACGCTAGTCATGTTGGAGCCATTTCAAAATTAGAAACAGACATTTTGATGTGCACGACGCCAATAAAGAAGCCGCGCAGATTAAATTGATTATAGGAGCCATTTACAAAAATAGCGTCGACATTAATCGTGTAAATTATACAGAGACATTGAAAAAGAAACTGTGGAATTTCCACGGGGCTCAGTTAGTAAATTATTTTTTATTTATCTCCTTTCAAGGAGGTTAGACACAAGGTCAGATGTGGGTTTGAAAAAAACCAGCGTACTTAAATTAGCGCGCTCTTACCTGCAAAAAAAAAAAAAAAATGTCCGCGCAGCCATGTCTGCATTTCCCGGCCGGGGCGCCTTAGTCGATTAGCAATAGACCAACCCCCTCTCAAAGAGAAGACAAAGCCTGGGAGGATGGACCCCCTGAGACTGAACAGAAACATAGCGGCCCACCTTATGTCGGACGTATCCTCGACTGGTACAAGTAAAACTTACTCAGGCTGTACAAGGTCCAACTACAAAATACCAGATTTGTGGTGTCTTCACATCTGTCTCTCTAGCAATCTAATTGAAAACAAAATCATGTACCAACATATTTCTCTTTGACCCCAATCGAATTTGGAGATAAACTAGTTACTGTATGTGTGGGAGTGGAGTTTGCATAAATCGTATCAGTGTCTTGAAAAGGCGGACATTTTGCTTGATTCTATTCTATTCATAACAAAGACCTGTACCAAGATTAAGCACGACCTTTTTATAGAGGCTTGGTCTTCGCATGGACTGTAAGACAAACTCTTATAATATTTCGTAACAAAAAGGGTCGTCAAATGAAAGGAAAACAAAGGACCTACATCGTTGGGTGTTTTTTAAAATTTTTATTTATTTTTTTACTAAAAGGTCATCACTTATCAAGGCCTGTGATAAATGTTATGATCGCCTCCACAAGAGGATCGGACACATTGGGTGGGATGGGTGGAACATTACTTAAGAGGAATTGATTGTCCATGGGGACGGCTCAAGTGCTTGTTCAAATTAGACTTGAAGACGACCATGCTGTAGTCGGTTGGGAAGCAGGCTCATGGTGTATTGGCAGTACATTCTAGGAAAGAAACTATGTTCATGGAAGTCTGGTTAGTGGTCTCCCTCCTCGGTCTTTCCATCCTCGTTGACCCTTCACAGCTATTTTGTGTGGTATTAGCCGAGGCGGATGCCCTTTTTTTTAGGGGGGGGGGGGGCACAGTTTATAATATTTCTTGCAGTTTCAGTTTCCTTGGTTTCATGTGGTATTCCTTCCATCTTGTTGTTTTACTTCTGTTGCAGTTTCCATGTGTTTGTAGTTTATGTGGGTTGGTTTCCAAATTCAAGGATTTTCCTAGATTTCAGCTGTTTTCATTATTACGTCCGTTGTATGGTCTCCGTCAGTATTATTAGTAGTAGTACTCACTAGGAGTTCTCACACAAGTCGTCGTCAGTTATTGCTCACTGATAATAACCGGCGGTGTTCCCTGGAGTCTGAGTAACAACAAGCCTCCCCAGAGTTCCAGTACTCTCCACCTCTTTTCGATAACTATTGCAAATGACTTTATCGCAAAGTTGCTTACCATTTATTTCTCGCTGGTAATGACTATTGGCCTCCTCTTGGATTTGGGTGGCAATAAACCTCCCTAAGGTCCCAGTACTCTCCACACTCTTCCAGTGGAGGTCTGGTTAGTGCTCTCTCTCCTCGGTCTTCCCATCCTCCTTGACCCGTCACAACTATTTTGTATGGTATCAGCCGAGGCTGGAACCATAACTTTTTTTTGGGGGGGGGGGGGGCAGGTTATGAAATTTCTTGCAGTTTCTGTTCCTTGGGTTCATGTGTGATGGTCTTCTTGTGGTTTTGTTTTCTTCCTATTGTAACTTCCATGTGACTGGTTACCGTTCGTAGCTTATACTGGTTGGTTTCCGCCTTCGAGGATTTTCCTTACGATTGCATCCTTATTTACATCCTCGTCAGGAGGTTAGACACGGGGTCATGTGTGGTTTTGAGAAAACAGCGCACTGACCTACAAAAATGCATGGGCGCAACCCCGTTGGCATTTCCCGGTTAGGGCGCTCTAGGCGATTATTAGTAAACGAACCCCTTTCTTGAAGAGGGAAAGTAACGCCTGGGAGGGAGCCAGCCACTGTCATCATAATTCTTGAGGCGCCCTTATTCGCGAGGGAATGTCGACAAGTCTATATAGTTGTTATTTGTTTCTCGTTTTGGGAAACGTGATTTCCCCAACATTAAGAACCGACCTCGTAACTTTTCCCTCGCGGGGAAAAGTAAGTCAGTAGGGACAATAAACTATGGTTACTTATGTGATGTTGACTCCCTCTTTCATATTTCTGATACGCCTAAAACTTCCATTTCGAAACCAAACAATCATTGTCCTTCATGTTTGTCCTCTTCTACGTGATGGCGATCGTGGCATCATCTGGAGAAAGGATTTGCACTTCACTTGAGATACGAATAAGAAAGTGTTGATTACATTAACACTCTCTCGACCCCCAACCCCACCACACTGTCTCTGTCTGACTGCATGAAAGGGTTGAATACGAGGATGCACTTAATGACCAGGGAGACACTTACACATCTAATTCAGTGTATTTTCATACTTTCTTATTTGTAGAACTGGATATTTAAAAACGGATTTTAAGACAAAGTTAGACACAAGGTCATTTTTTAATACGGGAAGAAAGTCCAACTCCCCCAAAATGGGGGACCAAAAAATATCTGTATATGTACCGTCTGCACTACTCCTACGAATAAGAGTGCGACAGATAATAAACCCATCCCTCCTCTGAAGGGAGTATTTATTTATCTCCTCTCCAGGAGGTTAGGCACAAGACCAGTTTTATCTTACTCCCACAAGGTAAGATGTGACCCAAGGTCGGGTCGGGAAAGTAAAACTTGAAAAGCCAGCGCCCGAGAAGGTGAGCACTCTGGCTATTAAAAATTGCCTGGGCAGCCCCGTCGGCATTCCCCGGTAGGGGCGCCTCAGGCAGTAAGCAATAAACTTACTCCTCCCCAAAGATGGGAGGCAAAGCCTGGGAGGGTGGACCACCTAGAACTGCACAGGACAGACCCATAGACCGGCGGAATCAAGCCCCGAAGGCCAAAACAATACTAGTCTATGGGGTGCAGTATCCATCGGAACAGATACTACACTTTGATCCTAGCCAAAAGGCCAAAATGCCTGAGAGAATGACCCCTTTTTATTTATCTACCTCCCACAAGGTAAGATGTGACACAAGGTCGGGAAAGTGGGATTAGATAAGCCAGCGCTCGAGAGGTGTCGCACTCTGGCCATTTAAAAATTGCCTGGGCAGTCTCGTCGGCATTCCCCGGTAGAGGCGCCTCAGACAGTAAGCAATAAACTTACTCCTCCCCAAAGAGGGGAGGCAAAGCCTGGGAAGGTGGACCTCCTAGAACTGCACAGGACAGACCCATAGACCGGCGTAAATCAAGACCCGAAGGCCAAGACAATACCAGTCTATGGGGTGCAGTATCCATCGGAACAGATACTACACTTTGATCTTAGCCAAAAGGCCTGAGAGAATGACCCCTAAAACCTAACGGATAAAGCTAGATAAATTAGTCGTACGTTTCTACGACTCGAAATGGAATTTACATTCATTTGCCTTTTGGCTAGGAGCAAAGTGTAGTATTTGTTGTAATGCTAAACTTCATCTTTTCTGTCTACAGTCGATAAAGAAGAAACCCTTCTAGACTGAGGCAATTTTAATTTTTGTTCCAATCCAGAGTGCCCCTTTTGTGGAGCTGGGGTTTTACCCACACTAAAAACAGACCTTGTGTCTAACTCTACTCTCGTGGTGAGACAAGTAAATAGGAACTTGAAATGAAGTTTTTCGTCCTCGTTTACTCATATTTACTTGCCTTCCTACGAGGGCAAAGTTAGATAAAAGGTCAGGTTTAATAATATATATATATATATATATATATATATATATATATTAGCTGAAGTACTCGTCAACACCAGGTTTCCCAAACCTTCCACTTCTGCACGTCAGTTCAAATGAAAAAAAGAAGGTGTTTTTGTTTTTTTTAAAATACTCTTGGAATGGGTAGAATATTACTTTAGGGGAAGTGATTGTCCATGGAAACAGTTCAAGTATTTGTTCACATTAGACTTGAAGACGACAATGATGTAGTCAATCGGGAAGCAGGTTCATGGTATCTTGTTCCACAGGCGGAATTTTCTAGGAAAGAAACTCTGTTCATTGAAATTTCATTTCAAGATCACGACTTGACGCGAAGATTCGTATATTGAAAAAAAAACTGAGGTGTAGATACCTTTTCCTTGTAGATATCAAGCCAATGCAGCATTCCAAAAGTTGTATTACTTACTCAAGGGGATATAATCCATTCGTGCCATTGAGTATTTAAATTAAAAAAATATCGTTTCCCTTATATTTCTGCTAAACTCACACATATAGCTGTCTACCATCCGCGATACGTTCCACAGTGGCGTTCATTCTGCTTTTTTTGCAGCCTAACCATAACCCTACCCCTGACTGATATCTAGATAAGACTTACAAAGCATGATTGGTGGGACTATTTTTTTCTTTGGGTGCGGAGGGAGGGGGGGGGGGACTCATTTTTCTATCACTGGCAAGGCTCTTTTACAAAAGACCCGAATATTGGAGCCATATTAAAAAAGAATTTTGGAAAATTCGACAACGGAAAACTCGGCAATGGAAAATTCGGTAATTTTGGCAACAGGAAAATTCGGCAATTATGGAATAAATATCGATTGAAAATAGATTTTAGAACTGTTCTTGCGGGGGATATGATTGTAAGAAATGGGCTAACCCCACCCCACTAATCCAAACACTTCTTGTGTTATTTTTTTGGTATTTGTGCAGTTTACAGACCATGCTATTTTTTTTTTAGAAGCCCCTCCTCCCCATGTTAAGAATGGCTTTCTAAATAATGTTATTATTTCAACTCGGTTCCTAATTAAGTTACGAGATTAAATCCATCATAATGTATTTAGGTTTCCTCGTAAACAAGTCAGCCATTTTAATATTTTGTTAATAATTGAAAAAATTATTTCATGACAAGAAAAACAAATTTCCTTTCAAATTTCGAAAAGACACGAAGTAATTGATATTTTTTTCAATTATTAACAAAAATTAAAATGGATGACTTGTTTACGAAGAAACCTGAATTCATTATTATGAATTACGAACCGGGTTAAAATAACATTATTTAGAAAGCCATTTTAAGCATGGAGAGGGGCTTTGTTAACTATTCTGTACTTTCACATAACAATTTAATTAACAAAGGATATCGTAAAAATAGAATTTAACTTGAAGATCTTATCTAACAAATAGTTCGGTCCAAACATAAATACATTATGATGGATTTAATCTCGCAACTTAATTACGAACCGAGATGAAATAATATTATTTAGAAAGCCATTCTTAATATGGAGAGAGGAGGGCTATGTTAACTATTCTGTACTATCACCTAACAATTTAATAAACAAAAGATATCGTAAAAATTGAATTTAACTTGGTATCTTATCTAAAAAAATATTTGCCTGGGCGTAAACTGCACAAGTACCAAAAAGATAACATAAGAAGTGTTCTGTATTAGTGTGCGTGCGTGTGTGTGTGTGTGTGTGTGTGTGAGGGGGGGGGGGTAGCCCCGTATTTACAACTATATCCCCCGCAAGAATGTTTCTAAAATCTTTTTTCAATCGATATTTATTCTATAATTGCCGAATTTTCCGTTGCCGAAATGCCTGGGCACCATTAGAAAAAAAATAGCAGCAGCATTGTCAATATAGTAAGCTACACAGCTAGGATTGAATGTTGGTGCACATTTTAAAATTAGCGGCAACATATGATGTACATGGCGCCGATACACAGCTATAGAGGTTAGAACGAATTTTAGAGCCATTGCAAAATTAGCAACTTTTAATGTACACGACGCTAATACAGGTTAGAATGAATTTTGCAGCCATTGCAAAATTAGCAACTTTTAATGTACACGACGCTAATACAGTAGTTACACAGGTTAGAATGAATTTTGCAGCCATTGCAAAATTAGCAACTTTTAATGTACCCGACGACAATACATTAGCTAAACAGGTTAGAACGAATTTTGGAGCCTAAGCAAAATTAGCTGTGGCAGCAATACAGTACTCGTGCAGCTTAGTGTTACTATTATTAAACCTTACGTACGTTCATTATTAAAAGAAGAAATATTATCATTAACAGTAAGCTGCACGACTAGGATTGGATGTTGGGCCCCATTTTAAAATTAACGCCAACTTGTAATGTACACGACACCTATACAGTAGCTACACAGCTTAGAACGAATGTTGGAGCCATTGAAAAATTAGCTGTGACAACAATACAATATTCGTGCAGCGTAGTATGAATATGTTGGAGCCATTTCAGAATTAGCAGCAACAGTTCTGTATGCACGACGCCAATACAGTAAACAGGCAACTTAGAATGATTGTTGGAGCCATTAAAAATATAGCAGCAACATCCATACGCTAGTCATGTTGGAGCCATTTCAAAATTAGAAACAGACATTTTGATGTGCACGATGCAGGTTAAATTCATTGTATGAACCATGAAGAAAAATAGCGGCGACACCAATACGTTAATAATGTTTAAGCTATTTAAATATTAGAGACTAAAGTTTTTTTGTACACGAGGCTTATACTAGCTACGCAGCTTAGAACGAATGTTGGAGCCATTCAAAAATTAGCTTAGGTACCTGTTTTTTTTTTGTACTAATGAGCCGCCGCTTATCAAGGCCCAAAGGTCACTCGAGGATAAGGGTTAATGAGTGTCAGGTGGACAGCGAGACAACACCGTGGAATTTTGTAACAATGTTTGTAAACTAGGCAGAATTTGATTGTTTAAGAGGAAGGCTCAACAATATTTTTTTTAACATTGGACTTGAAAACGACCATGTTGTAGTTAGCTGGGAAGCAGCTCCGCAGTATTGGGTGCAAAAATAGCCAATAACAGACTTGTCGGTATTCTTCGACAGGAACGCATCAAGCGACCGGCAACTAATCACCTCTTCCTGAAAGAGGAGGCAATGCCTGGGATTCACACCATCCCAGGACTTAGCGAAACTATACCTAATTCCGACAAGAAGAGAAACTGGAGCCAATCAGCTTAGAATTAATTTTGGGGTGATTTAAAAAGTGTCGACACCGATACATGTTGGGTCCATCGTGAATTGACTTGACTTTGCTCTACGAGCGCCTCGTCATCGCCATTATTCGAGGGAATGCCTTGAGCCTGCTCTCGGAGTACCAAGTCAGCCGGACATCCGATGAAACTTCCTGATGTTCCAGATATAGGCTTTTTAAATTTGGCAGTTAAAAAAGATTTTCATGGACTTTTAAATTTAAATCTAATATTCATATTTTGTCAAAAGTCGAATATTTATTGAATAGCTTTCTCCTATTTAAAAATTATTTATAGAAAATATTTTGCTGTATACGGCGCGAATACATTCGCCACTCACCTTAAAACGAATGTTGGTGCCATTTAAAAATTAGCGTGATATTTACGTACCAAATTTTTTATGAGGAGGCTGAAACCTTCGGAGTTAGAATTCATACCAAAATCAGATCGGCAGATACTCTGTCATTTTTTAGGATGGCTTGTTCGCTGTTGGTCTAAGGTATGGTCTTGTGCAGTTCTAGGAGGTCCACCTTCTCAGGCTTTGCCTTCTCACCCTTTAAGAAGAGGTTAGTTTATTGCCAATCGCCTGAGGTGCCCCTGCGGAGGAATTGCGACGGTGCTGCCCAGGCAATTTTTGTACCTCTAGTGCACTAGCTTTTAAAATTCCATTTTCCGACCTTGTCACATCTTCCCGCCGTGGGAGAGAAGATAAATGTAAGCAAATATACAGGAGCTAATCTTGGAATAAAATGTACGACTATTTCCTATAATAATCTTAATAAAATTATCGTCAATGAAAAGGAAAACAAGGCCCTTCCATAAATAACAAATTATATATATTTATTTCAGTGACCTACACTGTTGGGTGTAGGTTGCAAGAAGTTTAGACAGTGAAGAAAGCAACGGAAAAGTAATAAAGGTCGGCTGCCGAAAGTCTTCTTGGAGGAGTATATCTTCAAATGAAGATAGCCTTGCTCAGTGTCTAGGGAGAGAGAGAGAGAGAGAGAGAGAGAGAGAGTCGACGGGCGTCTTTCTTCGTAGGTACCTGGAAGCTCTCTGCCTTTCCTGAAAATCTCTAAAGGTCTGGATGTATTCTTTCAAATGTCCGATTGAAATTACTACGCCCAGGAATCTGGTGACCAAATAACCTCGCTATGACTTCTCTCTGCAAGAGAAAAGAAATTGTTAACGTTTATAACTGCTACAAGTGTAGTATCTGTTCTGATACTACACTTCATCTTTTCTGGTCTCGGTCAGTGAAGGAGAAATTACAATTACTCCGGAATTTTATTATTTAAAAAAGCAAGTTTATTTTTTTATTTTTTTGTTAGTCGCAACTCATGGTTTATTTAATTGACATCACTTGTGTTCATTTCTCTCCATTAAAATACCATTCGTGTGTATATTTGTAAGTAGTGCCACTTTAAGTGTCTGTTTTTGTGTTTCGCACTCAGACATAAAATACAACATCTTAGTTTGGGATACATTTTTTGTTGCTAATAAACAACCCCGTCTTGAATGTATACATCTTCTAAGATTAAACCGTTAATATATCGAAGGCGTGGCCAAAATACAAAGTCTAGGGAAGGGCAGGTGGCGCAATGGTTACCATCATGAAACATGGATTAAGTCTTTACTTCACGGGGGTCTTTTGTAGAATAGCCTCGCCACTAATGGAAAAAATGGGCATTGCAAAAAAGAAAGTCCCACCAGTCATACGCAGTACGCCCACACGCCTGTGACATTTTTTTTTTATTAACACCGGTCGGAATTTCCGATTTCAAATTTGGCGGCCATGACGGAGTGGGAATTTTCTATTTAATCTCAAAAGTCGGGCGCTCTTGTATAAGCAGTAACCGATCTGAGGGAGATAACTCTATTTGTCTTAGCCGCCGCTATTTCGAATTCGCTTATACTTTGGCAAGGGAGATAACTTTGTTAATTAATAAAAAAAACATGTTACGGTTTTGAAATGCGTTAAAAACCCTAACCCTAAACCCTAACCCGTTCAAAATAACGTTTAAGCACTTTTATTTACATGCCACAAATTGTATACACTTTATATAAACATAAAAAGAAAAGTTAAACAAAGTTATCTCCCTTGCCAAAGTATAAGCGAATTCGGAATAGCGGCGGCTAAGACAAATCGAGTTATCTCCCTCAGATCAGTTACTGCTTATACAAGAACGCCAAAAGTCGTACCATGCTGATTCCTACGAATTTACGTTGTTTATTGTAAAACGGAATGAATGGATTTTAAAATTAGCGGCGTTTTTGTTTTTTTCTGGGCAGACGACAAAGCGGTGCAAAAGTTCAAACTATGTCATCTTAGTTATGGGTGGAGTGTCGAGCCATAAAGGATTCCCAGAGGAAGCGTTCCAGTTCGCGCCTATAAAATTGGAAAGGGGAAGAGATCCAAAAGACGTTTTGGTAAAAGAGAGGGTGAAGACGTTCTCAGATTCCCATGAAAGGAGGAGCACACTTCAAAAGGCGAAAAACAAAAAACAGAAAATAACACCAATTATAACCACATATACTTACATACATACTTACCTACTTTAGCCTTGAGTGCCATGACTACATTGTTTACCGTTACCACGCAAAAAAGCTAAATATAAGTATTTGGCTATTTTCTTAAACTGCAAGGGTACATTATAGCTAACAACGAAAACAGAGGTAAAAAAAACCAAAAAACAAATATTCAACAAATAACAGTTACCAAATGCAATAAAAATTACTTTTCTACCTACCTGTATAATTTTTTTTTCTTCTTCTGAAAGTGTTTTAAGATTTATTCATGTCAATATAAAATTTTGTTAAAATAGTCTATCGTTAGTTATAATCCAAAATGGCTGCCGCCGCTTTCCGAAAATCACCGAAGTCTGATTACTTTTTCTTTTCCGTCATTTTCTCCTTTCAATTAGGTAGAAAAGTTAATTTTATTACGTTTGGAACAGTTAATTGTTGCGTATTTCACCCCAAAAGACGAAAAACTCATTAAACTTTGGTGATATCGATGATGAAATGGCTACACTAACGATAGACGATTTGAAGGAAATCTTATATTGAAATAAAAACGTTTTAAAACACTTTATAATACCAAAAAATATGCAGGTAGGTAGAAAAGTAACTTTCTTGCGTTTGGTAACAGTTATTCATTGAATATTTTTTTTTTACCCCTTCTTTTGTTGTTAACTATAATGCACATTTGCGTTTTAAACCTCTATTTCGAACTTCTTCTTTCGTGTGAATCAGATGATTCTGGTGTTGGCATTAGTTTCCCCGATGTTTTTCTAGTTAGAAATCTTTCTGGAAAGACATTGGGTACTTACGGGAAGGAACACGAGAAGGTTGCCAACATCCCTAAGTGAAACTGGTAATGTGGAACCGACTGGATTCGAACTTGGAACACCCAGATCTTCAGCTTCAGCGATATCCACTTAACCACCGTCACCTCCCTATTTCGAACTTATATACATAGATCACGAATCTATTTTAAAATAAATGCCAGCCATTTTTATCAAATGATTTATGGCATCTTGTATGCGTTTTAATCAAGTCAAATTTGTTTTGGCAAAAAAAGTAAACAAAACATTCTACTTTTGAGGTTAATAGCTATGGTGTACGTTTAATAGGAACATCAAACATTTTGCCCCCCTCCCCACTTCCCTAAAAAAAAACAAATAAACTATGTATCCGATTAAAAAGAAATAATTATTTTATAATTATATTTACGCTATAAAATGAAACAAGACTCGGTGGTAAATGTTTACTTTAAGGTTCTAAACTTCATATTGCCCAAAACCAAAATTAAACATGATGATGTTAACGTTAACTTGGTGAAAGTCTATTATACCGTCGCGAAACCGGATGTGGAATCGGTACAATTGGCGCCCTTCTTTAATCTAACCACTAACCCTAAATCCCGGTTCGGTACAATTGGCGCTCTGCAATACGCCAACTCGGACTTAGGGTTAGTGGTTGGGTCAATGAAGAGCACCAATTATACCAGTTCCACGCCAGATTTTGCGGCGGCATAATAAACTTTTATCAAATTTGTGTAAACGTTACCATATTGAATTAAAATAGATATATTTGCAAGATAGTTTATTATCCTAATTTAAACATTTACCGACTCGGTTATTCTTAAGATGAGCCCATTCAATTTACGCGTTTAGCGATAAAAATATTATTCTAAACTTAATCGTGACAGGCGAACGAATGAACAGACAGAACTCATTATAGAGATTCTTGGACGTATCTAAGATGAAGTCTAACAGACAGACCGACGAACGGAGCCTCTTATAGAAATGTGTGGGCGCATGTCAAATGTAATTTTAAACTTAAGCCTGACAGATGAAAAGAAATGTTGTTTCAATTTCTTCTTCATTTACGTCACTTATTTATTAACGGTGTAATCACGTTGACACATCGGCCCTCGTTAGATCACCGAAGTTAATAGACGTTGAGCCTGGTTAGTACTAGTTAAGAGACATCATGTTAAGTTAAGCAAGAAGAATGTCTTAGCAGATATGTCAGTTTATGAATTTTCAGATAAAATCAAAATACAATAAATTGTGGTAGTCGTTGTGACCCAACGGGACATAGGTATATCTAATGTGCATATATATATATATATATATATATATATATATGATTATTTTAATTTACAGACATGTACAAAATCTGCGACACTGGCATGTCGATGTTATCGATCAACAGTTATAAACTGAGATCTCATCAGGCATCGGATTCTAACTCTGCCTGATGAGATCTCAGTTTATAATAACTGTTGATCGATAACATCGACATGCCAGTGTCGCAGATTTTGTACATGTCTGTGTAAGTAAAAATAATCATATATAAAAGCTCTATTTGATATTGAGCACTTTTTATAAACCCGGTTGAAATTCTTTGGATTACTACCCTGTGGATGTTTTACCTGGATTATTATTATTATTATTATTTATTATTTATTTATTATATATATATATTATTTAATTATCTACATAGATATATGTTTCGTCTTAATACGACTCATCAGTGTGGCTAGATAAGGCTATAACACCGGTCGCTGTGTTCGAACGGCTGGCCAAAGTTACCTTTGACTTCCATCCAACGTCGTTGCCTTCTCGGCCACTGAGATAACTTTACGAAATGGAAAAGAAAATATTCCTATTTAAGATTCTATACCGTGTTCGTACTTCCTGGTAAGGTGAGCGAATGACATAATATTGCCTTAATTCAGAAGCTTTTCATATTTCCCTACAGAGCGTTTTATATATAAAGTGCATTCATTTTCTTGTCTAATGATGCTATAAGAACTCGGCCATTGTTCAGTTGAGAGCAAGTGTCTGGTAGCCATGACAACTGGATTCCTCAATGCTCTTGAGTTGAATCCAGATTTTTTATAGTAAAATAAAAAACAAAAACCAACAAACAAACATTACAATTAATATATTACTCGTGGTGTGGTTGATTGATTTCCAATCTAAACATTCGACATCAATTCAGCAAATACAAACAATATCTAGTACCGATATCCACCGTGTAGTGTAACAAACAAAATCTCTGCTTTTGAGATCTTACATTTATAATTTAACAAAACATTTAATTATCAACGAATATTACTCGTTTAGTGATAAAAAAATATCATTTATAGTTGCTTTTTGCTATCAGAGATATCTCCCTGGGAAATATTTAGTTTTAACGCAACATGGCGCTATGGTCATGTGATTTTGTACTCTCGCCCCCCCCCCCAACACTGTCGTAAATTAAGAAACGAACCACTCTCATTGGTACGACCTTCAAACTGGTCTCCACCGTTGAGGTTATATAAGTAACTTTTATTTCGTCTCTATTTTGACTTGGGTTAAGATCACAGTGTAGTATCTGTTCCGATGGATACTGCACCCCATAGACTGGTATTATCTTGTCCTTCGGGGCTTGATTTACGCCAGTCTATGAGTCTGTCCTATGCAGTTCTAGGAGGTCCCCTCTCCCAGGATTTGCCTTTTCTCCCTTTGAGAAGGGGTTAGTTTATTGCTAATCGCTTGAGGCGCACCTACCGGGGAATGCCGACGGGTCTGCCTAGGCAATTTTAAAAGGTCCTAAGTACTCTTCCTCTAGAGTGCTGACTTCTCAATTCCCACTTTCCGACCTTGTGTCACATTTTACTCCGTGGGAAGTAGATATATAGGACTTGGGTTCAGATCACAGTGTAGTATCTGTTCCGATGGATACTACACCCTACAAACCGGTATTGTCTTGGCCTTCGGGGCTTGATGGCGCAGGTCTGTGGGGTTGTCTTGTGCAGTTCTAGGAGGTCCACTCTCCCAGGCTTTGCCTTCTCACCCTTTGAGAAGGGGTTAGTTTATTACTAATCGCCTGAGGCGACCTACCGGGGAATGCCGACGGGGCTGCCCAGACAGCGCTCTTCCTCTAGGGTGCTGACTTATCAAATCCCACTTTCCGACCTTGTGTCACATTTTACTGCTGTGGGGGGTAGATAAATACCGACTCATTTATTTTTGTATTGCCATGGAACGTTGTATTCCTTGTTTAGTATTCAGTTTTCCTAGTTGCTTTTTGTGTACTTTCATGTATTTACATGTCTTTAACCTGCTTTTAATATCTAGTCGGCGTTACTAATATACACTGAAAACCGTAAATATTATGCCAAACAACTGTTTTCCTTTTTTCTTTTTTTCCGGCACATGTGTAGAATCATCATGCGTATGTTTACACACGAGCAATTGTTGCAAAGTGCTGAAGAGAATGAAATCTTCCCGACACGTGTGCAGTTAAATGATAAAGTGAATATTACATATTCATAACTTAATCATTTTTTATTCTAATAAAAGGTTTACTGATTAAATTGTAATACAAAACAGTGAAAATTATACATATTATTTCATCCACGAGTCGACCTCGGCCATAAGTCGATGGAATATGTGTATGGTTGGAAGGAAGGATTTTGCGTAGGCTCTTCCACATTTCAACCAAACTTTTCCCAATCATCCTGGCAGAACTTAAACATGGCACGCGTTGGTAACCATTCCATCACTATTTTCTATTTTAAATAACAGGCATAAATTGAATACCGCCTTTTGAGCAATGTGAAATATTTACTCGAACGTAATGTTAGGGAAATTAACTGATATTGTTTTATTGCGTCCTTAAGTCAATCATCGTTTGTCTGGGCACAAGCTAAAGCGAAACCAGGGAATGCATTTTGCATCGGGGAGGGAAAAGAGTGATTCATTTTTTTTCACATTGCATCCGTATGTAATCATACAACGTTTTAGTCTTCTGCTACTTCTATTTATTTCCAATCTGCTCCTACTCTTTACCATTTCCTTTTTGCTTTTTACCCCCACCCTTTTCTTTTGCTTGTTACTCCCACTATTTATTTTGCTTGTTACTCCCACCCTTCCCTTTGCTTGTTACTCCCACCCTTTCCTTTGCTTGTTACTCCCACCCTTTCTTTTGCTTGTTACTCCCACCTTTACATTTGCTTGTTACTCCGAACTTTTTCCTTTGCCTGTTACTCCCACCCTAACCATTGCCTGTTACTCCCACCCTTACCATTGCTTATTACTCCCACCCTTACCTTTGCTTATTACTCCCACCCTTTTCTTTTGCCTGTTACTCCCATCCTTACCTTTGCTTATTACTCCCACCCTTTTCTTTTGCATGTTACTCCCACCCTTAACACTGTTTATTACTCCCACTATTTCTTTTGCTTGTTACTCCAACCCTTTCTTTTGCTTGTTACTACCACCCTTTCTTTTGCTTGTTACTCCCACCCTTTCCTTTGCTTGTTACTCCCACCCTTTCTTTTGCTTATTACTCCCACCCTTTTCTTTTGCATGTTACTCCCACCCTTAACATTGTTTATTACTCCCACTATTTCTTTTGCTTGTTACTCCCACTATTTATTTTGCTTGTTACTCCCACCCTTCCCTTTGCTTGTTACTCCCACCCTTTCCTTTGCTTGTTACTCCCACCCTTTCTTTTGCTTGTTACTCCCACCTTTACATTTGCTTGTTACTCCGAACTTTTTCCTTTGCCTGTTACTCCCACCCTAACCATTGCCTGTTACTCCCACCCTTACCATTGCTTATTACTCCCACCCTTACCATTGCTTATTACTTCCACCCTTACCATTGCTTATTACTTCCACCCTTACCATTGCTTATTACTTCCACCCTTACCATTGCTTATTACTTCCACCCTTACCATTGCTTATTACTCCCACTTTTTTCCTTTGCTTGTTACTCCCACCCTTTTCTTTACTGTTTAATTCATATTTATATTTCATATTTATTGTTTCAGTCATAAGTCGATCTCGGTCATTAGTCGAGGGAATATATTTATGATTTGGAAGGAAGTATTTTGCGTAGACTCGTCCATAGGTCGGCCCATAGTTTTTTTTGTATAGATCTAAGTTTAACCAAGTCAAGAAATATTCATCATATTGTTTCAGCCATAAATCAATCTCGGCCATAAGTCATAGAAATATGTTTATGGTTGGAAGGGAGGATTTTGCGTAAGTTCGTCCATAAGTCGACGTATATTTTTCACATTGTCGTAAGCTGCATGTTTTCTCTTCAGCATTGTTTTTTTTATTTTGGCAATTATTTTTAAAGATGATTAGTTAATTGGTAATGATTGAAAAAGCGAAATCGAATACTCGTTACAAAAAATAATATTGTTTGATTATGAAAACAATGTTTTAGTTGTTTTTACATATGACAATTCAACATACCCCTTTTTATTTTGCTGAATTACGTTCGGCCAATAAGTAAAAATGATGGATAAAATAATTTTCTATTGGCCAACCTGTTATTTTTTTGGTCCCCCGATTTATAAAATCGGGGGACTTATGTTTTGAGGCATGTCCGTCTGTCAGGATTTTTCTCCGCAACCATCCATTGAATTTCTCTGAAATTTTGCATGAAGTTGTAACTTTGGTCAGGTTAGAAAATGACATTCTCCGATTTTTGAAAAAAAATCTGGTTAGCCCCCCCAGGGGGGGAAAAAGGCCCGAAATGGCAAAAAATGGCATTTTTTGCCCAATAACTTTTCATCCATGCATTCAATTTCTCTGAAACTTGGCCAAAATGTGGAGGCAATTGTTCCTAATAGAAAATAAGTATCGCTGACCTTGGAAAAAAATCTGGTTCGCGCCCCCAGAGGGTCAAAAGCCCCCAAAATGGCAAAAAATGACCATTTTCTCCCATAACGTTTGATCCATCCATTCAATTTTTCTGAAACTTGGCCAAAATGTAGAGGCAATTGTTCTGGATATAAAATGAGCATCCTTGACCTCAGAAAAAATCTGGTTCGCGCCCCCAGGGGGTCAAAGAGGGGTAAAAAATGCCCCAAATTGCCCAAATTTATTGCATTTTACACTCGCCACATCGAGTCACATACAGAGGGTGACCACGCACGCGCGGCTTGTTTAAATTAAAATGTGTCAACAACATTTAAGTACATTGCCTAATGAATATGTAGTGAAGTGAAGGCGTTGTGAGAAGTGTTACGGCCACTTTTGATGTCCGTCTGCTGTATTATGGCTTACTGATGGGTATATACATTCTTTATACCCTGTGTCGCTTTTATCGTTGTCGTCATTATGAACACAGTTTGTTGATCGTCTGTTGAATACAATCACTCGAACGCCGATGTTTTTTTTGTTTTTGTTATAAAAAGTTTATTTTATCTTATTTAAAGACAATCACAGAAAAACATTAGGGAGACAAGTTGTATACAAGCGAGACAGAGAGAGAAGGGGAGCTCCTTTTGTTACATCAGCCATCTGCATGCGCTTCCTCCCTTCTTGGGGAGAGCCGCTAGGCACATCTTCTCTGCTTTAAATCTCGCCGGCTAAGAGAGAGAAAGAGATTCGCCCGGAAATCACATGATTTTCAACTTCCGTCTGATGTCACTCTCTGACCTCTTGATCTCTAAACTTTTCCACTGAAACACGGCTTCTATTATGTAACACGTCGTGATGTTTTCACATAATCGGACTGAAAACATTGTTTCGTGTTTGCATACATTTACCGATACAACAAACACAATGGCAGCTTGAGTAATGCAATTAAAGACGGACAATAAAAGAATATATTGGGATAAATCAATAGGATTGGTGATGATTAGATAACGCCCTGTCATATTGTGAACGTCGATAATTGTATGTGTGTAGATTTCACGGCAGTAGTTAATCGAATGTGCCAATTTAAAATGGCGGCTTATTCAAGAGGCATTTTTCGGTGAATGCGTCCATAAGTCGAGGCTTGGTTTTAAGCAGATTTCTAAGGCTGTTTTAAATCAACTTATGAGTGAAACAAGACAGTAATTCGTCGCCAAAAATGATAAAATACCCATAAACACTACTAACATGCACAATTTAAGCGAAAATAACAAAAGAAAATGTCCCGATCAATGAATAAGACAATGACCGTTATTATCTTAGGTCCCCGTTCAGTCTTGATAGACAATGGGTACCCTTGTAAGGGAGCCTGCAAAGGGTGTCTTAACCGACATTGCTTGAGTCCAGTGGTAAGGAGAAGTCCAGGGCAACTGGAAACAATATCGGGATAAGCAGAGAGCCTCTTCCATCTACAGCACCTGGTATTCCTAAATGGTCACCTATTTAGTACTGACCAACATTGATCTAATGGGAACTGGTATGTCAGCGTGATCATGCCTCATATGTTTTTATACTACTAATATATATATATATATATATATATATATAGTAATCCACGTAGGGTAAAAATCCACAGGGTAGAAATCCAAAGGGAATTAAACCGGGCTTATAAAAAAGTGCTCAATAAAAATATAGAGCTGTATTGTTAATGCTTTTATTCAAACATGTACAAGGTCTGCTACACTGGCATGTCGATATGCCAGTGTAGCAGACCTTGTACATGTTTGAATAAAAGCATTCACTATATATATATATATATATATATATGAATATTATAAGCCCTTCCAAGTAAAATTGAATGTTGAGCACTGTCGGAAAGATTAAAAATAAACATTCACCTAAAAGCTTTAAGGCAATGCTCTGATCCTGTCGTTGAGTGCTATTGGATGTTTAGGTGTCTACACTCGCCGCTTTCAGTGTAAACATCACTTAATTTCTCCGTTATTACGTGACAATCCCTCGTGACCTAATGGGACTAGGTGAACGCCTACAGATTCAAGATGTATCTGTGAACGGTGTTCGCATCCTATGACCGTCTGAGATTGTTATTTCCCTGCGCTGATGAGAGCCATAAGCTCGAAACGACGTCGTACATAGATAAAATATTAAAAATAATTTAATATTATTAATATATATAAATAAAATTTAAAAATATATATATATATGTATAATTATTTTTTAGATAGATAAAATAGTTCCCTAAAAATGGAGCCCCATTTCGTATCTAAGGGAGGAAACTCCTAAATGCTTAGGGAGCAGTAAGTACCAGTAGCTGAAACACAACAATTTATCGCTAACAATAACAACTAAAGTAACGTTTATATATATATATATATATATATATATATATATATATATATATATATATATATATATATATATATATATAAATGTATGTATATATACACGTCCATAAAAATGGGGTGACATTTCGTATCTAAGGGGGGAAACTGCGAAATGCTCAAGTAGCAATAAGTACCAGTAGCTGAAGCACATACATTTGTCGCTAACAACAACAAAAGTAACGTCATAAATTTATAAGCGATAAATCATCACGTAATTGCAGACAGGTACTGGTTAGCAAACTTGATTACAGTCTCTGTGATCAAGGGTTCAAATCCTGTCATAGCCAACCGTTGATAACTATGTTATCTCTATAAGATATATATATATATATATATATATATATATATATATATATATATATATATATAATTGAACAAGTTGAAATGTAGTGATAAAATAAACTTAAAAGGAATATTTAGTGCTGACCACACTCAACGTCACTTAACTTTGGTGATCTAACGGTGATCTAACGGTGTGGCAGTTAGTAAGATAGTAGATATAAACAATGAGCTGGGGTGTGAGGGAAGGAGGAAAGGGTTTACGGCTTACAGTTCATTTGATAGGAAGAAAATGTTTAATGTCTAAAGGGGTCCCCCCTTCTCGAAGCATAATTATACAATCCGATATCGTACGGTATGGCCGTCTTTGTTTTTGTTTGACTTCCCAGAAATGTTTTGGATTCGATGGAAAACTATTTTGAAAACAAGAACGGATATTCTCGCGACGCATCCTTTCAATCTGGGCGTTTAGCGCTGAAAATTCTATTTCAAATTTAAACGTAACAGAGCAACAGACATTTCCTCTAATGGCGATCCGTTGACGCATCTAAAGTGAAACACATTAAGCGATGAACATTTTATTTACAAAGGCACATAGACAGACCGGAGAAATGCTATTTCAGAGGCCGACGGACTCGGCGAGAAAAAAAGCTATTTCAGAGGCCGACGGACTCGGCGGGGAAAAATGCCATTTCAGAGGCCGACGGACTCGGTAGAAAAATGCCATTTCAGAAGCCCACAGACACAACAGAAAAATGCTATATCAAAGGGCTATGGACAGACAGGCAAAATGCTATTTTATGGCCTACAGGCGCAGCGGCAAAATAATATTACAAAGATTAGTATGATAGAGGGACCGACTTACCAACAGGTACAGCCTCATTGAAATGTTCGAATGCGTCTAATCGTAAAAGGGATTCGGTGCAGATGTTATTTTAAAGTTAGGCGTGACAGACCAACGGACGGCCAGAGCTTCTTATAGAAATGCTTGTACTCATAACAAATAAGATTGTATTCAACAATCTATGCATTTAGTGACGAAAATTCCAATTCAATGTAGAGCATTACTGACAGACAGAGCACTGTTTTAAGATGCGTGGACGCATCTAAAATCGGTCGGATTCCCAGTTGTTTGACTTCTGGGCCATTCAAGGTTTGAGGAATCCCTCTTGACAAATCGTTATTGGTATGTTTACACTACTTAAAAAAAATAAAAAATTATTTAATCGGTGCAAATACTTTAGATAAGTTTGATAAATTTACCCATTGAAGCCATTTATCTCCTTACAGATAAACTGTTCGGTCCTCTGAACTTAAAGCATTTATTGATGACTCATGCCTTTCCGATAGTTTATTTGAAAGAAGAATAAAAATCAACAAAGATCACCGTCGTTACTTTCTTGATATTCGTCGCATTATTCTACGCCAATTTACTTCGAATTTTAAATTTTATTCCTTACTTTTATTCCCCCCCCCCTCCCCAAACAAGACACATTGCCACTGAGATGCAAGTGGCTACTGTTAATTAGGGGCCAGATTTAT
>OY744533.1:66460047-66545047 GCA_963556195.1 Sepiola atlantica | reverse complement strand
TAAAACTGTTCATTTGTTCTGTTTTGGCAAATATTGGTCTGTGTTCTTAAAAACATTGTTTCTAATCGATTTCATAGAATTTCATATTTAATCCAATCGACTATTCTTCTTTCTATAACCAATGACACTGAAGAAATCTGGATGACGTTTAATTAAAGCCAATATTTCGAATTTCACTGCTAATATCCCCCTCCCCTGTCTCTTCCCTTTTTGATAAGCGATTTCACTTAATTAAACATTATTTGACGTACTTACGCAGTAACATTTCCATAGCATGATTTATAATCTGTGTATTAATAACACTGGTGTGGTTGCCAAGTTTATAAGACGCCAGATTACAAAGATGTGATTTCAAGTTCAATTTCTGTCTGAGGATGCAAACTCTTTTTTACATTTATTTCTATTTTTAAATCGTAGTCAACTTTTTGATGGAGTGGAAGAGAAAAAATAAATGTGACTTTTTACTTCTTTTTTTTTTTTTTAGTGGACACAAAATATTTTTTATATTTATTCATGACCCAAACAACGTTTTTTTTTGCCGATGAAGAAACCCTATTTCAGTTATGTAAATTATTAATGAAATTAAAAATACTCCTGGGCAACGCCGGATAGGAACAGCTAGTATTTAGTATAGGTAACAATAACTCCAACCTTCCATAACGACCATAAATGTTCTACAGGGTGGGCCAAAATAAGGGTCCTATCTTTAAATTTGAATAACTTGAATTTGAATAACTTCCACAAAATAAAAGTTAAACTCACCAAACTTTATGTGTGTGTAGACTGACCCTTCCGAGATTTTTTGAAATAAACAAAACAAATTTTAGCCGAAAAACACTTCTTAAAACTTACAAAAACTAAAGTATTGTTTTTTACACTGTTTTGAGTTTTTTAAGCAAAAATAATGTTTTCTAAATGAGGGTACGTTCCTTAGGGCTAATACGGCTCATGCTTGCTTCGGAAGGGGTCCTTTACTTATTCTAAAAAAAAAAAAAAAAAATCAATAAATAAAAAAGTTATGAATTTTTAAAAATAGGACCCTTATTTTTGCCCACCCTGTATAATTTGCCAACTTGTGTGCTTTTGTGATTCTGAATAGATTGGACTTATCACACAAACTGAGTTAATATCTAATGAATTGTAGTATTTTACAAGATTTATTTAAAGAAGACGATGTTATGTTTTTATTTACCTCCTCTCCAGGAGGTTAGGCACAAGGCCAGTTTTATCTTACTCCCACAAGGTAAGATGTGACCCAAGGTCGGGTCGGGAAAGTGGGACTTGAAAAGCCAGCACCCGAGAAGGTGAGCACTCTGGCCATTAAAAATTGCCTGGGCAGCCCCGTCGGCATTCCCCGGTAGGGGCGCCTCAGGCAGTAAGCAATAAACTTCTCCCCAAAGAGGGAAGGCAAAGCCTGGGAGGATAAATAGTACGTCCCATTTCTATTTCGATTTATTATTTTTGTTCCTTCTAGCTTACATCCTACGCGGGACTTTACATTGCCCTCAGCCTTTTAAAAACATACTACTATATATATATATATAAGTTATGTATTTATGTAATTGTTTTTATTGGTAATAGCAGCTGTCAGGTTTGTCTTATTTGTTTCTAACTTCCTAAGTGATAAAGAGTAATACTCAAAATTGCATTTTTAGTCGCCCTTAAATTTATAAGACATATTTTTGTTCATATATATTTTTTAATTAATTTTACACATACATAAAAGTAATCCATGAACACGTGTTTCAAACTATCAGCCGTCATCAGCATGACAAACTTGAACAAGGATCGATAAATTAATTAAAAAAAATTTTTTTCCATAGTTTTTTATATATATTTTTTTATTATTATCATTATTTTCCTTTGTCGTTAATTCCATATTTAAAATATTTGATTTGCTGTTTCTAATGTATTTCCATTGCTATTGTCATTTTTTCAACTGACTGGTGGAGTAATATATGGTTGCATACTGGGAGGTTATATCTCCAATATTGTTTGAAATAATACTGAAATCTGATGGGTTTTTTTTTCTCAAATGACTACTGTATATGATGTTGTAAAACGCGCTGATGAAGAGACGGTTTGGAGTCATATAAAGTATAATATAAAAAATAAAACTTTTCCAAATTGTCTTGGAAACGATCGTATGCCAAATAATCGTTGTTTAAATTCTTGGAACTAATATAGATAATTTTATAATATATACTAGAAGAATACCTGTCCCAGGACGGGTAAAATGAATTACTCGAACAGAACAGTTTTGCACCACTTTTATGCCCTCTTATGAATATTAAAATCAAGATATAATGCTACTAACCCTTATGTCTAGAATCCTAATTCCAATGTTGATCAAAATCTATTACAGGATTTTGATTTTAGAAAATATCTAAAATTTCAGGCTTAAGCTAAAGGGGTCCTAAGAAGAAATTGAAATTCAGGGAATCTCGCTTAATCGTCTGACTATGGATCAAATTTTATGCAAATTAAAAATATTTGAATTTTCAAATGGGAGATTGTGTCTATGAAACCCTTTAAAATATTCCAAAGAAACTAAAATTTGTGGAATATTTATTAATTGATGCATATAGCTAAAATTTCACAAAAATCGGAGGAATCTGGATTTTCTACAAAGAGCTTTTATCCTGTCTGTGTTCCCTTTGTATAAATCGGTGTTGTATCCTGGACAGAAATCAGCTGTTCGTCCTTGTGAAGTAGTTCGTGATATGGCAATCGCAGAAATGGTGATCTTTTTCTGGTAGCTGTAATAATGGGAGAAATGTAAAAAACAGCAAATGACATCATTATTTGCTTCTGGGGTTTAGTTTACCTTTTATTCAGCAATTTAGACTAATGTATATGTAGATGAGCTGCAAAGCCTAGAAAAAAGATGTCTGGTCACTTTGACGTCGTACCCCCACATACTTCGTTCCCATGACGTAACTACCAGTACATGTCAGTCTAACCTATCTCTTGACCTTCAATGGAAATTTCTATACGTGGAATTTTTTATATGCATACACCCAACATTGCTGCATTTACAAAATTTTGAGTATCAATTGTAGTTGAGGCATCCCAGAATGAGTGGACACATTTTGTTTGACACCGATTTTTTTACACTTTTACATCCGGTGTAATCATAAACAAAACAATAAGTACATTTATAATTTTACAATTGCAGATTATTTTTATTTAAAAAAAGGGTTTATCTACAAAAAGTTTTACTAATAGCCTAAAAAGTACAACGTTTTATTTGATACTTTGATACTTTTCTTCAGGAAAAAGGCTACTCAGCCTGTAACGCCTGCTCCATGCCTGGTCTTATAGTTTCAGTAGACGCATGCGCGGGTCGAACAGTGTATTGCTTACTGGACCAGTACTTGTCTAGTTTGCTTTTAAAGTCAATTGTGTCTTTTGCATTTACAACTGAATTGGGAAGCTCATTCCAGTTGTTCACTACTCGAAGTCGAAACGAATGCTTCCTAGTGTTGAGTCTGCTGTGCTTCTTGGACAGTTTGAAGTTGTTTCCCCATGTCCTGGAATTGGTATCGAGTGGTAGAAGTTGTTTTTGGTTGATGTTGACCTTGCCTGTTAATATCTTGTACACTTCTATCATATCACCTCTTTCACGTCGATAGTGCATTGACGGTAGTCTCATCTCTTTGAGCCTCTCCTCATATGGCAGGTCTTTGATTGAGGAACACAACTTTGTTGCTCTTCGCTGAACTCTTTCGATTTTGTCGTTATCTCCGGCATATTGGTGGATTCTTGCGGCGTTTCCATATTCCAATATTGGCCTGACCATGGTTGTGTATAATTTCTTCATGATGATCTTGTCACGACTAACAAACGTTCTTCTAATCAGTCCTAAAATATTATTCGCTTTTTTGACGGCATCAGCAACATGTTGGTGAAAAGAGAGTTTATTGTCGATGTGCAATCCGAGGTCTTTTTCGTTTTCGGATTCCTTTAGTTCTTTTATTTTTCCATTACTGTCCTTCATTGTGTATAGTGTTCTGTTGTTACCATGCCCGAAATGGATTTACAAGCAAGTCTCGGTTTTAGGTACTCAAAGTAAAATACAGAACGAACAAACCACAGCTAAACAACTGTTATTAATTAGACATTAATTAATAACGAGCTGACAGAGATCATAGAAATTCATTTTTTGTTATTGAACGCGATTAATTTCTTCCAAAAGTTATCGGCTGCTTGCTGTAGCCTAGTTGTCTAATGCCTGCTGCAACCTGATTGGTTAATAGTTTCGTCTACTCTTGGGAGCTTCCGAGACCTGCCCGAACGTTGACGACGCAAAGTCACTGAAACATGGTGTGTCATCTACAAGAGTACCCGGTTTTGTTATACGCACATTTTTTAATTAAAGAAGTTTTATTTACAAGAGGTTATTTTGTGAATCCAAACAATAATGCCCCTACAAAGACAATAGAAAGCTATTGGAATCGTCATGAATGGTTTATTAAATAAATAATCGGTTGTAGAAGAATTCATTTGGACTCCTACCTGGAAGAATTCCTGTGGCATGAAAAGCACTCTGAAAATACCTTTTCAAATTGTGTGACATCATCTCTGCCTAATATCCTTTTATTTGAATATTTTTTATTAAATTTGTTACATTTTGTTTGATAGAATTTTTGTCAATAAAAGTAAATTTATATTTTTAATTTTTTTTTATAAATCTCCAAATTTTATAAAACAAAAATAAACATTTTTTTAAATAAAAAATTTGCGCAGAACAGAACTAGCTTGTCAATAAAACTATGTATTCTTTAGGCTAAAGGTAAAACTTTTTGTTAATAAAACCTGTTTTTCTATTAAATAGTAATTGAAGCCCCTTTGTTTTAATAAAAAAAATCTGTGATGGCAAATTTATAAATATGCATTATTTTGTTTATGATTCAACCGAAAGTAAAAAAAAAAAATCGGGGTCAAGGTAATGTGTCCTTTTGGTTGTTGTTCATTGTAGGGTGCCTCAAATACAATTGATCCAATTTTATTAATAGGGAGATTGAAGAACAAAGAGGTGACAGTTTATGAAAGATTTTAAATAGTTTATTAAAGGGCTATAGCAAAACACGGAAATATATCGAGTTGAAAAGAAAACTGAATATTGTATCACAAGGCGATTTAAAAAAAAAACAAAAAACAAAAAAAACTTAATTGCTTTCTTGATCACTAGAGTCTTATATGACGCCGGAACTTTACAATATTTCGGGATATAGCCCCTTTGTCAAGTGTTTGTTTCTTTGCCTTGAGATTTTACCTGCTGGAAAATGTTCAGGGGCGGAGGGTGGTGCACATGCTGCCTAGTTTCACCCCTGTTGAAAAGTTGATAACTCACCCAACAGACACTACAAATTTACATAAACCAACTTGTGTGTATATAACAAAACCTCAAATTGTTTGCCATAAATTAATCTAGTTTGTGGCTTTCCTTGCAAAATGTTGTTTATTCAGACAGTTTGAAAGAAAAGGGAGGGACATTTTTACGACTTTCGTGATTCAGTTTTCGTTTTATTTCTTTTTTTTTTATCTTTCTTTTAAGTTTGTAAAAAAATCAATACTTTGCACTAGAAAGACAGGTGGTTTCTGAACAGAAAAATGGCTGCCAATGGGAAAAAGTAAAAAATAAAAAAAAAAAAGAAAGAAAAAAAAGAAACGGGACAAACGGAGCAAACGGTAATCTTCTGTTTTCCGTTTTAACATTGAATGATCCGACGAAAACGGAAATCAAATTTCCCAACAGGCAGTGGACGGAGAGGAAGATGCAATCGAAGACCAAAAAAAAAAAACAAAAAAAAAAAAAACGAAGTCTTTGGAAATATTTCTAGATTCACGTGCGCATTTCTTTTTTTTTTTTTTTTGAAGTACTAGCTCTGCTTACCCGGCACTGCCCGGAATACAGTGAAGTTTTAAATTTTTATTCGTTTGCACATGTTTTATTTCAAAAAGATTCCGCTAATAGTAAAATAAATAAATAAATAATTCAATTCTTGAACAACTCATATTTTTGATTGAAGAATATAATAAGAGTTGTCTCCCTTACAAATAAAATGTTATTTCTTCTTCTGTGTAAGTTTAAAACTTACACAGAAGAAGAAATAACATTTTATTTGTAAGGGAGACAACTCTTATTATATTCTTCAATCAAAAATATGAGTTGTTGAAGAATTGAATTATTTATTTATTTTTTTATTATTAGCTGAATCTTTATTGAAATAAAACATGCAATAGCAAACGAAGTTTTAAAAATCCGGTTTTAAAGAATTATTTAATTCTGTAGTGAAAACGGCGGCACGGATGATGATGTCCAGTCATCCAGTGTACCATGACTCCTCGCTAACAAGACAACATGGAAATAATTTGCTTAATTTTGGTTATTCGGACTACATTTCTCATCTTCAGTTTTATCATCACAACGTTTCAGCCACTGTAACCTCCGGCCTTCTTCAGGTGCGGCCGATACAAAGAATTGCGAATTACTGAAGACTTCTCCCAGTCATGGCTGACGGAACAAAAGCATGTTACCTTCGTGGATTAAATAAAGGGTTCCGTTCGAAATTACGTCCAGATTCCCGAGTTCGACAGAAATATTCCCAAGTTTGAAGAGATACACCTGAAGAAGGCCGAACGTTGTGATGATAACACTCAAGATGAGAAATGTAGTCTGAATAACCAAAATTATGCAAATTATCAATCCTCATCTCAAAAATGCAGAAACATAACATGGAAGTAGGCGTGATGAAACAATGAATACATTACGATAAAGCAGTGGTTGGAAATGTAATAATATTTTATTTAGAAAATGATATTTAGAGATGCATTGTTTTTACAAGTTTTGTTGCATTAGTATGACAGTTTATGTATGTGTATGATTGTCACACATGGTTGCCGCATGTCAGTAGAAATGTTTTCTGATAAAGAGATGTGGGTATGTGAGTTTATCAGCAGTAGTAGTAGTTTTAGTTGTCTGCTGCTTGTTATCGGGAGTTGCTCCTGTAGTTGGTTTAATGTTGGTGATGCTAATGATTGTGATTCGTAATTGTTGTTGTTGGGAGTTATTCCTCGTAGTTTTGTTTTTACTAAATCAGTTACTGCTTATCAAGGTCCAAAAGCCACTCAAGGATAAAGTTTAATGAGCTTATCAGGTTGATGCTGAGACAAACATCTTGATTGGAGACGATAATTTAAACTGGGTAGAATTTTATTTAAGAGAATAACTCAACAATAATTTATAAACATAGAACTTAAAAACGACCATGTTGTAGTCAGTTGGGAAGTAGTCCCGTGATATTGTGTTCCACAGACGGTTAGTTCTTGGAAAGAAACTCTGCTCATAGAAGTTCCGTTTAGCTTTAGGTACATTTAGGAAGAAAGGCAAATTATTTACAGTGGTTGTAGATAGACGAGTTTTTGCTGTGAATGTTTACAGGAAGAGAGGAACCAAAGATTGGAGCTCAGTCGAGCAACTACCATGAAAATAACGATAGAGTAGAGAAAGACTAGCAACCTCTCTTCAACCTCTCTTCTGTGGGAAAGAGACTGTAGGAAAGAGATGAGGACATCTTCCACTAGTTGGTTTAATGTTGGTGATGCTGATGATTGCGATGCGGGCTGGCATGACAAAATATAGGAAGTATTATCTCTGGTTGCTGGTTGAGAAGATACGCACTTGCATGGCGAATATAGGAAGGTATTATTTCGCCAACAGAGATCCTAGCTGAGATTAAGGTTGCACGAATCCATTGGCGGAAAAAGCATGATTTCCTTCGACATGGAGTCTTGTGGGCTTGCCAGTGATGATCTTCTTGTTTAATGCTATTGTTGGCTTCACATTGAACATTCTGGAATGGTTTTGCTTTCATGCGTAACATGCCGACTGGCTAATTGTTGTGTAGGCATTTTATGTTCAGTAGTCTGGCTGATAACATCTCAAATTCAGTCTGGATGATTTCGTCAGAATCTGTTTTAGTTTCTTCTCTTTCACTCGCACACTAGACAGAAAGCACTTAGCTAGTTTCCACCTTCCTGCATTTGTCACTTAATCAGCACCCCCCTCTCTCTCTATCTACCTGCTGGCTGCTTTTATAAATATGCCAGGCTAAGCTAGCGAGCTATGTTTAGTATTTTTTTTTTTAATTCGGATTTTTCATCTTTTCTTAATTGTAAATTGGCTGCCATTTCTGAAACAAGGCGCTCTTTTTTGGACGAAGTAAACTGATTCAGAATAGGAATGGGTTGCCAAAACGAATTTGAACCATCAGCTAGTTTAGATGGATTGATATTTTTTACCTGCTTTGTTTTTGGTTCTCTTGATCGATTTCCAAAAGGAATTAAATTTATAAGTGTTGAATAATATGAGGGAGGGGGGAGCACGAGTTGCCTACCGGCCACGGTGAAAAGAGAGGGTGATGTTATAAGGAAGGTGACTTCCATTTTCCGGTGAGCTCAGTCTTTTGAGTTGGGGATTTCGTCTGCGTGGACGTCTGTCAGCTAGCGGCTGGTGTCTAAGCCGCTGGCAGACGCAATGGTACTTGAAACCGATCACGGTTCAGAGATTGACTTTTTCAGAGAAGCCAATAAACTATGCTAATTTAGCCATGTTGCCCTGTGGTTTGTTTTCGGACAATCTTCAGTTTCCAGCATGGTCAACAAAAAAAAACCTTTGAATTAAAGACAAAAATCAAGTCCGATTAAAGCATGGGACAAGCGCCCCATGTCCAACAGCCTGACGAATTCCTTTGAGGAATAAAACACAAATATTTCTGCATAGCTTACTTGTCATAAGTATATTTGTATACTAATACATAGCTCTATTTACGTATTGAGGCAAAAATATCTCAAAATATACAAACGTATTACTTTTTTCATGTATTTACTCATATATTAAAATAATATATTACATATATATAATTTGTTTCTGTATTTACTTCAATAGTGCTCAATACATAAGTAGAACTTAGTAGTAGTATAAAAATATACTTATGGCAAGTAAGCTACGAAGAAAGGTTTGTGTAACTTCTGTCATTACTAACCAGCAGAGCGTTACCATTGTTGACGAAGGGAAGAGTTTCTCAGGCATGTGTATGTAGTGTGATGATGTATGAAAGTGAAATCTGGCCAGCGATGGTTGGGGACATGCGTTACATGGAGAGAAATGATATGAGAATGATACGATGTATGTATAATGTGAATCTTAAAGACTAGTTTAGATCTTGATGACTTTTGAAGAAGATTAAATCTGGGGCTGTGCAGAATGGAGAACTTCGATGGTATGGCCACGTTGAAAGAATGTTTAGTGTTTTTGGTATGGTTGTTTGGAAGAATGTCAGGATAAAGAAAGCCATTTGGTCGAGTCGTCCGTTCTGGATGTATCTGACTGTAATTGAATAAAAAAAAAAAGGGCACCATCTTCCAAGGAAAATACCAACATCTCCACTAAAGTATGAATCAACTTTATTGAAAGGGAACACCTGGAATATAAAGAGTTGTTCGGCAGGCTGGCTTTTGCTAAAAACAGAATGTGGCATTCTGGAGTTCCATCTCGTTTGGCCACTTCTGGCAAAGGATGAGAACAGGATAAGACGTTTTGTCGTCACAACATCTCATCTTGGAACTGTATTATCTTTGGCGCTAAACTCTCTGGGCAGAAATTGAAAGTTGAGTCTGCGCAGAAGTGCCCATGCCGTTACATAAGTTTGCACATAACTGTGCATGCGGCAAGCTGAACCAGAACTCAACATAATGCAGATGTAGAACAGGTTCAGTTCACAGAGGAAGGCCAAGGAAAACGTGGGAGGAAGTGATAAGAATGGACGTTAAAACAAATGTGATGATGATGATGATGATTCCAAAAGAATTTATCTGGTTGAAGTTTTTACATACTTATAATCCTGGTTCTGATAACTTTCACTGACTAGAATCAGCCAAGGAATGAATGGAATCGTCCAGACAGTAGCTAGTGTCAAGAAGCTTGTCAATTTGATCATTTGTCGAGGTCGAACACTTTTTGGGATTAATAATTTTCATCTTGGAAAAGTTTGACTCTCATTAATTCTCCTAGTTTTTCTCATGTGTTAATCTTCAGCTACGTTGGGTTCCGCAATGATGGATTTTTGTCTCCACTTGGCACAATCCCAAGCTTGGTCTGAGTAAAGATTGGTTTTATGAAGATCATTGTGCAGGGTGTCTGCCCATCTCATCATCGGCCTTCCTCTCTGCCGCTTTCCGGCAGCTTCAATGCAAAGGCAAGTTTTGCAACAGTGTCGTTGTTGGCTCTCAGCACATCGTAGATGAGTCCTCGACTTAAGCTCAATGTCAGTATTGCGGTGGACTAGTTAATCATGATCGATGTGTTTTGCAACAGTGTCGTTGTTGGCTCTCAGCACATGTTCAAACCATCTGAGCCGCCATTCCCTCATCTTGCACTCAATTAGAACCAAGTACTGCAGTGGAGGAGGCAGAGCACAGTTCCTCATGCTTAAATACTTTTCATCTGTGAATAAGTTCTAAAATCGTAGATGAGTCTTCGACTTAAGGTCAATGTCAGTATTGTGATGGACTAGTTAATCGTGATCGATGTGCTAGTCACTCCCAATCTAGAGGCTTTATCTGTGATCATGTCTTTGAATTCCTACCGCATAACTGAAAACATAGTTTAAGGTGGATGTTGAGGTATCTCTGTTTGTCCCCTGGTTGACTACTATTTTTAACTGTCATCACTGCTCTGTTTTTAGTGTGAATTGGTAATTCTAAACCGTAATTTATTTTGGGTTTACCTAGAGGTTAAATATGCGGACGTAGAAAGGCGAACCACATGACTGGCTTTTTTTTTTCAATTTTGTTCCTTTTCTCTGGAGGCTCCGTTTGCACAAAAATATCCTCAGTGGGGAGTTCTGCAGCGAGATGTTTGTTCACATTACATTTAAATTTCTGCATGTCGGTACAGTCTGGGGAGTAGGGAGAGAATTCTAAATGTTACAGTTTTATTAATTTTCGAATGCAATCAACGTAGAATAAATAGTGGTAGTCGTTGTGACCCAACGGGTCACGGATGCGTTTAGTTTCAAATACTTTCGAATTCCGTTTTTTTTTTTTTTTGCTTCATTTCTATATTCGGAAAATTTAGGGTGAGTTCACTGTTTAAGCGATAACACATTTTGCCAATCTTCTGCTTTTTTCATTTGTTTGTAATTTAGGTCAAGTTCTTTTAGGATGTTTTTGTTTTTTTTGTAATATTATCCTTTTCATCTTCAATAGTTTTTTTTCTTCTTTTGAATGGATAATTATTATTGCTTCTTTTCTGAAAGTGGATATCAAATTGTATTACTGTCTGCTCATGTGAGGTTAAACCGGAATACAATTCTTTTGTTGTTTCTTTTGTTAGTTTTGTCCCATCATCATCATTATCGTCATGATAATCATGATCTACTTATGATGATGATCATCATAATCAAAATAATAATAATATTCGGTTTAATGTAAATTTTTTTACATGCTGGCACGTGTTGGACGGCTTTAAGAAATTGACTTTCAACCTAATCTATCTCTTGCCAAATCTTGAATTATCCATCTTTCTCTCAAGGCCATTTTTATCACTCCCTCCCCAGTGAACTGAACCTGTTATTTTAACTGTCCTCCATCTACTGACTCAAGAACTCTCATCCATTCTTTCAATGTGGCCATACCATCACATATATGGTATATTTTAGCATGTATTTTGTGTTAAAGTATATAGGAAAAAGCCTTATGCAAACAAATACTGTCCAGATTTAATCTTCGTCTGAAGCCATCAGAACTAAGCCTGACTTTAAGATTCACATTACACATCCATTGTATAATACTCATATAATTTCTCTGTGCAATGCCTGGTAAACTCTTCCCTTTTTTTTTTAACATAGTTCACCCCAAACAAGGGAGGCCACCACTGTAGACATAAGGGGCTACTGAGAAAAAAGAAATGGGGAGAAGGTTGGGAGGGGGTCAACCTAAATTGGGATCTGCGCAGCGAGATGTCTGTTTACATTAGTTTTAAATTTCTGCATGTCAGTACTGTCGGGGAAACAGGGGGCAGGGAGGGAGTTCCAGAGGCCAGTAGCACGAGGAAAGAAGTTATTTGAGTAGAAGGCTCTTCGGCATCTGGGGACCTCCACAGTGAATGAATGAGATTTAGTTGATTGTCGAGTTAGTCTAGTGAATTTACGTTGAGGGGGCACCAGAATAGCCAATTCATCGGAGCATAATCCATTGAAGTATTTAGGAAAAAGTTCCATGAAGTTATCTATCCACTCCTAATTCTTGCTAGCACCTGTGCTCCAATGGTATCACCAAGGAACAACATTTCTGAATTACCTTTTTTTTATTGAAAACTCTAACCTCTAAAACCAAGCTTTCCTTGTTTTCACCACCAACACCCAGATCAGCATTTTGCCTCAGTTGAAATGAACTGCGCCCTCCTTAAGGAAGCTCCCTCCTTTAATAAGCTCCTAGAACTGACTTTCACTTCAAACCTTCAAACCTTACATCAGTATTACAGTAGAGTTGCCTGTATACAAACCCATGAAAATTCATTTCCATTTAGATTCTATAATACACACTATTGAAGTAGTTTTTTTTTTTACAACAGAATCAACTTATATATGTTCTATTTTTAAATTTTTAATTAGTAAAAAAGATTATTAACTCAAGCAATTTATAGTTTTGTTCTTTAGAAATGTTTACCTTTCTTGCTTTTTCCTTTCACGAGTTTATCTTTTAGTTGCATTGATTTTGGTAACTCCCCCATGAAATTTATGTTGTCGATCGAGTTTGAAATTACTCGAGAAAGTACCTGACTCCTGATGCAATCTTCTATAATGTCGGGGCTTCCCGTCTCGCGGGTATCAAACAATATGAAAGAACAACAACTCAGAAGGTAACGTGTTTAACAACAGCTTGGTCGCAGATAGACTGCCGTCCAAACATATATTTATTGAAGAGCGCACATACCTAAGGGTAGATAACTCATAGAGTTATGTCCCTTTGATTGGGGACATCACATCCCTCCCCATCTTGGTGGGACAACTTGTCTTATTTTATTTATTTATTATTTCTTTTTATTTATTTATTTATTTTGCATTATGTAGTCTTTGAATCTGGCTGGGGGCAGTCTTTCCCGAGATGGATTTCGTCTCGGTAACTGGTCAGCTATTTGTGTTTTGGGTATTTCCAGGTCTTCTGAGGTGTGTGAATTGTACTCACTTTCCCAGTCTGAATCAGAGTCACGGTTCTCATTCCTAGGTGTTATGCGTTTTAGCAAAGAAGAGTTTCTAGTCATTTTGTGATTTCCTCTCTGCACCGTTATCATACTTCCCTTCATTTTTGTAATGGTATATGGTTTAGGATTGTATGGTGTTGACAGTTTGTTTTGTCTCTTCTGCCTGACCAAAACCATATCACCCAGGCTGAGAGTTGTTGTTTTTGCCTTTCTATCAGCGTACCCCTTCATCTTCTCTTTTCCTTTGGAGTCATTTTCTTTTATTCTTTTATGTGTCGGCCCTGTTACTGGGCTTTCGATACCATTTGGTATTCCGATGTTCATTTTTCGGCCCGTACAAGCTTCAAATGGTGATATTTTAGTGGTGGTATGGGGGGTGGCTCTATATTGCCTTAGGAAATGTGGTAACTGTGTCTTCCAGTTGTGGCCTTCCACCGTGGCTGCAAGAATGTATTTTTTTAAGGTGCGCATAAAACGCTCTACTTCACCATTTGCCTCCGGCCATAGAGGTGTAATGCGTCTATGTTTGAAACCTGCTTGTGCCGCTAAGTCTTTAAAGTCTTGTCCTTGAAATGGTGGACCGTTATCAGATTTTAGAATGGTTGGATATCCTTGTCTAGCAAAGATCATGTTTAAACGGGGAATAACTGTACCCGCAGCTATTGAGGGTATTACCTCCACCTCAGGGAATCGGCTGTAATCGTCGATTATGACTAACGCATAGTCACCTGATGGGAACGGACCTGCAAAATCGACTGAGATTTCAGTCCATGGTGCCACTGGTAGTGGTGAGGAGTGTATGGGTTCGCGGCTCATGTGCCTTGGGTCTGAGGCTTGGCAGGGAATGCATCCGTGTACTGTTTCCTCCACCAGTCTATCGATTCCTGGGAACCATACTTTTTCCCTTATCAGTTGTTTGGTTTTGACCATGCCCTGGTGAGATTGATGGGCTAAATCGACGGATCTCTTCCTCAATTTTGAGGGAATTACAAGCCGGTGTCCTCGAAGGACGAGACCATTGTGTGTTGAAATTTCGTCCTTGAATAGGGAAAAACTTGACAGCTGGGGGTCATTCCACCGTCCATCTTTAACCGCACCCATGACTTTTTGTAACTGGGGGTCCTGTTCTGTGGCTTGTTTGACTTCCTCAAGAGTTAAAGATTTTGGTATGATATTCTTAGCTATATATCTTATGTAGGCTTCTGCTACATTGTCTTTAGATGGTATGTGTTGTGGGTGACGACTCAGATAGTCCGCAGGGTTTTTGTCATCTTTCCCGGGACGGTATACCAGGTTGTACTGGTAGGGCATGAGACGAAGACGCCAGCGTTCCATTCTCGTTGTTGTCGGTTTGAGACTTTTCACAATCCCTAGAAGAGGTCGATGGTCGGTGGTGATTTCGAATCTCGCTCAATATAAGTAGAGATGATAATGCTCAGCTGCATATACCACGGCTAACATTTCTCTCTCAGTTTGAGAGTATCGTTGTTCTACATCTGTGAGGGCACGACTGGCATAACATAGCACCCTCCCATCTTGTGTCAGAACTGCACCTAATCCAACTGGGCTTGCATCTACCAGTATGTCGGTGTCTTTCTTCGGGTCAAAATACGCCATCACCTCAGCTCCAGTCAATGCTTCCTTTAACTTGTTTGCAGCTGCTTCTTCTTCCTCTGTCCATCTCCAGTTTGTATCTTTTTTTGTGAGCCGTCTCAGTGGTTCACTAATAGTGGCATAATGTGGAATAAATCGAGCCACATACTGTGTCATGCCCAAGAATGATCTGACTTCACTGATGTTCCCTGGAGACTTGCATTTTGTAATAGCCGAGATTTTCTCTGGGTCAGGGGACACTCCATTCTCACTGAAAATGTGTCCGAAGAAAGTCAGTTTCCGTACAGAAAAAAGGCATTTTTCTTTGTTCAGCTTGGCTCCTACTTCTTGTAGACGTTTCAGGGTGTTCCTCAAGCTGATGTCATGAGATGACTGGTCACGTGCATATATTATTATATCATCTGATAAGTTTTTCACTCCAGGGATGTCTCCGAGGAGGTCTGATATAGCTTTTTGAAATAGTTCTGAGGATGCATTCACACCAAAACTTAGTCGCTTGTAACGAAATAAACCTTCATGCGTGGCAAATGTCGTTATATATCTGCTGGGCTCTTCCAGTTCTAATTGATGATACGCATTAGAGAGGTCTAGTTTGCTGAAAACTGTACACCCATTTAAGTCCGCTATTAGGTCGTCTACGGTTGGCATTGGATGTTTAATCCGTTGAATGGCTTCATTTGCCTTTCTCATATCGACGCAAATTCGTACGCTACCATTTTTCTTGGGACGGTATACCAGGTTGTACTGGTAGGGCATGAGACGAAGACGCCAGCGTTCCATTCTCGTTGTTGTCGGTGACATCACATCTTCCACCTGTATAAAAGTCAGATACGTCCCAAGATGGACTACTGCTGCCACATCTGGGGAGGTGCCGCAAAGAGCACTCTTTCCTGCTTTGACAGAGTGCAAAATTGACTTTACAATCTAGTAGGCAATGATCTCTTCTTTTCCCTACAGCCTCTCTCTCAGAGAAGACACGTTGCTAGTCTTTCTCTACTCTATCGTTAATTCCATGAGAGATGCTTGACTGAGTTCCAATCTCTGTTTCTCCCTGTAAAACATTCACAGCAAGAACTCGATTTCTACCGCCACTTCTTCTTTAGCAGCAGCAGCGATTTAATGTTCGTTTTACATGTTAGCATGTGTTGGACGACTTAAAGAAATTGACTTCCAAACTAACCTATCTCTGGCCAGATCTTTATTTATCCCTCTTCCTCTCAAGTACATTTTTATCACTTCTACCCATGTTTTCTTTGGTCTTTCCCTGTGAACTGAACCTGCTATTTCAACTCTTCTCTGGTTTAAAAAAATAATAAAATATTAAAATAATTTGAAGTAAAGATGAAGAAAATTAATAAAATAGTGAAAATATATGAAAGATTAGAGGATGAAAACAAACTGAATCAAGCAATAAAGTAAGAATAATAGTAATAATCTATAAGCATCATCATAATAATCAAGATAATAATAATAATATTAATTATAATTAGGACAAAAATAATATATGAAACATAAACAATCTAAAAGGTTTATAGATTTTATAGAACTGAATAGAATAATAAAACAATGCAATTAGAAAAAGATATATAAATATATAGGGAATTGACACCTTCATTACTTGTCGTAAATTTCAAACCAAACCTCATTCTCCTCCATTGTTTTCATCTGTCTGTGCTTCTGCCATTGCCCATCGTAACCATTACTTTAATCAGTATCGTCAGGATGATTATGAGAATTCTAGACAATCCTACAAAAGAGCTAGCAATGCCTGCAAAAGAGCAATCTCTGAGGCTAAATCTAGCTACTCTCAAAGGATTCATGACTCTATCTCATCTCAAAGGGTTGGGGCTCGTGATTTTTGTAGAATCTACAATAGTGTTATTAATAGTGGCAAGTCTGCTTTTCCTCCTCTTTTTAATGGTCTTCAGGTTATTTCATCTTCTAAGGATAAGGCTAATCTCTTTGCTCGTCTTTTTGCTGACAATTCTTCTCTTGATGATTCTGGTGCTGTTCTTCCTGATTTTCCTTTGAAAACTGATTAGTCTCTGGATTCTGTTATTATCACTCCAAAGATGGTTGCTAGGGTTCTTTCTGATCTTGACCAGTCTAAGGCTTCCGGTCTTGATTCAATTCCTGTTGTTTTCAAGCGTTGTGTTCCTGAATTTTCTTCTATCCTCTCTAAATTATTCAACCTCTGTTAGTCTAAATCCTGTGCCCCTTCTTGTTGGAAGGAGTTCTCTGTTATCTCTGTCTTTAAAAATGCTGGTGATCGGTCTTACACAACTAAGTATCGCCCGGTTGATCTCCTCTTCGTTATTAGCAAGGTTTTTGAAAGGTTGGTCAATGGCAAGCTTGTTCATTTTCTGGAAAGTCTGGGCCTTTTTAGTGATGTTCAGTATGGCTTTTGTGGTTTTCGTTCAACTGCTGATCTTTTAACTGTTGTAACTGAGCAGATCTGTCAGTTTATGGATAATTCAGGAGAGAGTAGAGCCATTGCGCTTGACGTTTCGAAGGTGTTTGACAGAGTGTGGCATTCTGGTCTCCTACACAAACTTCAGATTTATGATATTGGTGGTGAGGTTCTTGAAATTATTAGGTCTTTTCTTTCTGATCGAAGCTTGCAAGTAACTTTGGACGGTATCTCTTCATTCTCTTTTCCTAACAATGATTGTGTTCCTCAGGGCTCTATTCTAGGTCCAACGCTGTTTCTTCTCTATATAAATGATCTTCCAGAGAATATTGTTCAGAAAATTAACATTTATGCTGATGATACCACTCCTTATTCTGGTGTTGCTTCTCACCCATCTCCCTCAGATCAGGCGAAATATGCAGTTGATCTAGAAGTTGACCTGGGTTCAGTTGTGGATTAGGGTACGAAATGGCTTGTTTCATTTAATCCAGTTAAGACTCAGCTCGTATCTTTCAATCGTAGGCGTGTCCTTTTTCTTCCTGAGATTCTCATAGATGGCTCTGCCCTTGAGGAGAAATCGACTCTGAAACTTCTTGGTCTTTCTTTCTCATCAAATCTTTCTTGGAGTTCATACATTAAATCCATTGCTCTTTCTTCTTCTCATAAAGTCGGTTCTCTCTATTGCTCCAAACACTTTCTCACGCCTGAAGCTATTCTCTATCGCTACAAATCTACAATCAGACCATGTTTAGTTTTTAGCATCGGATTATAGGACAAGAAATTCCTAAATCTCATTGAAAAAAACTTCCTCATAACCAATCCCCTACATAAAATATTCAATAAAAATAACCTAAAACTGTACTACAGCTGCTGCGAAAACCTAGAAATGATAATTAAGGTACACAATACTAAAAGATAACAGTAGAGAAGAAAAAAATAACAAATTGCATAAAAAAGTGACCAATATAGCAAAAATAACACTAAGAACAAAAATATAAGCACAACGAATAGTAAAAACCCAAACCCTAATATTAATCATCCAAATAGAAATGAAAAAGTTAATAATGAAGAGAAAAGCTTTAACTGCATAATGTGGGTTTACGTATATTGGATTGGCGTTACCTTTAGGTATGGTTCGTAATTATTTTTATTTAAGTTTAACGTGACGTCTAGAAAGTTAGTTGTTTTTATGTTAGTCAGTACTTGTACGTTTATGCCTAGTTTTTTTATTTCCATATGTATAATTGAAATGGTAATTAAGGCACACAATAACGAAATACTAAAAGAGAACAACAGAGAGAAAAAAAATAACAAATTGCATAAAAAAGTGGAAAATATAACAAAAATAACACTAAGAAGAACAAAAATATAAACAATACAAATAGAAATAAACAAAACGCTAATAGTAACCACCCGAATAGAAATGAAAAAGTTAGCAATGAAGAGAAAAGATGTAACTGCATAAATCGTACATTTTGTCTACTACAAAATAAATGCCTAACCAAAAGTACTGTTTACCAAGCCACAATATTTGCCAAAGAAAGACCGAATAACAAGAAATACTACATGGGTATGACCTCTCTGATTTTAAAACTAGATATTACGACCACAATAGCACATTTAAAAACAAAGAACGCTGAATTAAAACAGCACTAGCAAACCATTATTGGGAGCTCAAAGATAGTGGACGCTCACCAATAATTGAATGGAAAATAATAAGACAGGCCAGTACATGTAGAAATTTAGACGACCTGTGTAGATTATGCCTGAATGAGAAATTTGAAATCCTAAACTTTAAAGACCCCCAAAAACCTATTAAACTGTAGAAGTCAAATAGCAAACAACTGCTTACACAGAATAAAATTCACCTTAGGTAAACAGTACATAATAAATAAATAAATGAATACATAAATAAATAAAAAACTAAACGAAGCTAAAACCTAAAATAGAAATACAAGCAAGCACGTGTTAAAATAAGGTCACCCATTATTTTGACACAACAAAGAAACAAGGATGGACCACCCTATAAAAAACAGAACAATAGAATAGGAAATAGGAAGTAAAATCAACCGAACCTTTATTTGTGAGAAGCCCAACGATTGGCTAAGAGAATAACAAAGAATCTGATTAGTCAACTAGCTAGACTAAACACCACGTGTATATATAAAAACACCCGGCAACACAAACTCCATGCATTTTAGCATGACGATTCTCTACGGGGATGAAACGCGGAAGCCTTTGTGTAGCTTAATTTCCATAAATATCTTTTCATAACTTATATATATATATATATATATATATATATATATATATATAGTATTTATATTTTTAAAGTAAATATTAATTATTTTTACCTACATTTTACCATTGATGTTTCATGCTTAATTCATGTCGGTCGGAGGGCTTGAACCCGGTTTTTACAAATCGCTACTGATTTGCAGTCGGGTATGCACCAAATTATATATGTAGAAATCCGTATTACCAATATCCATATTGCTGACACATTTTGAATCTGATTCCAGTCGATTACAGTCCGTTTGATGTTGGCTATAACCGCAGCTGCCTCGGGGTCATTTACATTTGGATACAGCATTGGTGTGATTAATTCTCCTCAAACGGTAAGTATTTATTTGCATATCATTTATGAATTCTTGCAGGATTTGTCAGCTTCAAGGATATCAATATTTAAAAAAATTTAATATATAAAGTTATCTTGTCGGATTTTCCATGTTAGAACTAAATAGCAATTGACCTGACAAATCAATATTTGATTTTGATTAGTTATTTCTTTATTTTTTATCCATGCAACATGTTCTTTACACTAAGAAATGTAATTCGATTCAGTTTCTTTTTGAAAATAATTATTCCAGCAAAAATATTATTACAAACACCAAAAAATGAAAGAAAAATCACTATTCCGCCTAGACATACATTGCTCACTCCAACTGTTAAATTTAACCACATGGATGCCGGTTTCGTCTTTACTAAAAGATCATTTATTCTAATATGATTCATTAACTTCACTCCACACATTGCTCTTATTTTGATATTTTGAAAGACAATAAGTTTTCCATTGTTTTGTCTCTCCATTTGACCCACTCAAGACCATACAGCATTACAGATAGTACGTACGTGTTAATAATCTCAGCTTTCATTTGATATGCGGTTTGAAGTGAGAACTAACTTGTTTCTGTTGAAAACTGCCCATCAAAGATCGATGCGGTGTTGCACTGCTTCATCATCGGGATCATTTGCAGCGGAAATCACATCTCCTAAGTAGTTAACTACAAAACTACACAATGTGTAAATCTCTTGTTTGCCTCTATTAATTCACCCAATAAGGTGTTTCCAGAGCGGAGATAAATTATTTGCAATTCCGACAATTCAAAACAGGTTCAAGTAATTATTTATTTTAATTTTATAGCTGTTTAATCTTACAAACATACAAGTAAAAAGTTTTTCATGATTTTTTTTTTTATTGATTTTTTTTTTTTTAGATTAAATGGTTGTAAGATTAAAATTATCTGTCTATTTGACACAAAAAAATGGAAGACTTATATCCAATCAGTTGCTAAGGTTCCTGGAAAAATGGTTGGATCATTCTACCGCTCCAGAAAGTATCTGCCTCGTGTGTGTTAAGTAAAAATTGCATCTACTACGAATAGACGATTAAGTTACACACTAGAGAATACATCAGCGTATTTCTCAGCTTAGTCTACTTTCATTCAATATAGATTACGAAGTCATTTAAAACTAGTATAAAATTAAATACAGTCTTAAAAATAGACATAATTCTAAAATATTTGCTCACGAAAAAAACAAAAAAACAATTAAAGAACAAAATAATCAGATAAAATAGTAACTCAGTGTTTTAGTCACTGGCAGCCATGTTTTCAGCATCACAAATCCTCTTTTCACCTTAAAATAGATGAAATAACTGGTTTCGTTTATTTCTTCTTCTTCTTATTATTATTATTATTTTTCTTATTATTCTTCCTATTCTTCTTCGTCTTCTTATTCTCATTCTTCTTTCTTCTTCTTCTTCTTCTTCTTCTTCTTCTTCATATTCTTCTTATTTTTCTTATTATTCTTCCTATTTTTCTTCGTCTGATTATTCTCATTCTTTTTCTTCGTTATTTCTTTCTTCTTTTTCCTATTATTTTTCTTTCTTCTTTTTTGTCTTCTTATTTTCTTATTTTTCTTCTTCTTCATATTCTTCTTATTTTCTTATTTTTCTTATTATTCTTCTTCGTCTGATTATTCTCATTCTTTTTCTTCGTTTTTTCTTTTTTCTTTTTCCTATTATTTTTCTTTCTTTTTTGTCTTTTTTGTCTTTTTTGTCTTATTTTTCTTATTTTTCCTCTTATTCTTATTCTTCCTATTTTCTTCCTCTGATTATTATTCTTACTATCACTATTCTTCTTCTTAACTATCTAAATAATATACAATCAGCTTTGTTATCTTTCTACTTAAAACGCTGAATTAAAAAAAAAAAAAAATTACAAGTCTAAATTTTAAATTTGTACATTTTTTCCCTCTTTTTTCTTAGATTGTTGAAAGCTTCATAAATGAGACCGTACTCCAAAGGTCCGGAGATCCTATCAAACCCAGCCACTTAAGAAGTTACTGGTCGCTAATTGTAGCGATCTTCGCTATTGGCGGCATGATTGGTGGACTCGGCGCAGGGGCATGGGCCGACTTTTTTGGCCGGTGAGTGCAGATCTTTATTGTTTTATTGTGGTCGACGAAGGCGGACGTGGTTTTCCAGAAATGGCTGTATAATATGGCACTTATTACAATGGACGATTTGGTGTCTGTCTGTAACCAAAACTGTCAGATTTTGAAAGATATTTTTTCTTTTGTAAATTTGGTGCACCAGCTCTGTCAGCAGCTGAAAAGAACATGTTTAGCATAACACTGTATATGATACCACTAAAACACCACGTATTGCCAAACGTAAACAAAACATAAACTTGTCTTTTCAAGTTATTTATCTACCTTCCACAGCGGTAAGATGTGACACAAGGTCGGGAAAGTGGGATTTGATAAACCAGCGCTCGAGAAGGTGAGCACTCTGGCCATTAAAAATTGACTGGGCAGCCCCGTCGGCATTCCCCGGTAGGGGCGCCTCAGGCGATTAGCAATAAACTAACCCCATCTCAAAGGGTGAGAAGGCAAAGTCTGGGAGGGTGGACCTCCTAGAACTGCACAGGACAAACCCATAGACCAGCGTAAATCAAGCCCCGAATGCCAAGACAATACCGTTCTATGGGGTGCAGTATCCATCGGAATAGATACTACACTTTGATCCCGGCCAAAAGGCCAAGGAGGCTCCAATTTGGGAGCTTTGGGGAGTGTGGAGTCATTCCTTCCATGTTCTTTTCAGCTGCTGATAGAACTAGTGTGCCAAATTTTGTGCCTTACCTTTCTGTTTCAGCTCGTGAGCCGAGAGATGAATACTATTTTACAGTCAACTCCCAGAATTCCAACCATGGGTTAAATAGAATATTTCCTAGATATGGTATAAAACTGTATCTGATGATATACAAATACATTTACACCATGGATAACTAGTTACAAATATTAATGACTTTAAATCAAAGAATTTCTACTAAAATGACTGAATTCGGCAAAGGGTTGATATGCCATAAACCATCCAACCAACCAACCAACAGCGCAAGCAATGCGAAAGAATTGTTTGAAATAAAAACAAAACAACCCTTATCAAAGTGTGACAGTAAAGAGAAACACTTACCAGTTAAAAAAAAGAATGAGATGCTTTGCATGTCGTGCATGCCCATCTGCCAGAGGAAAAAAAAAGGGGTTCTCTTCACAATTGTAGACTTTTATATTTGAGACTGATCTGAACATGTGAATAACTAATTTGCATGTGTGGAGACCAACTGACTCAATTAAAAAGACGAATGGAAATCAGGGAGTCGATTTTTAGAGAGCCGAGAGAAGAGCCGAGAGAAGAGCCGAGAGAAAGTGGTGGTGCTGGAAGTCTGTTTGAAAGTTGGATTGCCTTTGTAACCTTTTTTTGGTCCCCCGTTTATAAAATCGGGGGACTTATGTTTCGAGGCACGTCCGTCCGTCCGGATTTTTCTCCGCAACCATCCATTGAATTTCTCTGAAATTTTGCATAAAGTTGTAACTTTGGTCAGGTTAGAAAGTGACATTCTTCGACTTTTGAAAAAAAATCTGGTTAGCCCCCCAGGGGGTTAAAAATCCCCGAAATGGCAAAAAATGTCATTTTTTGCCCCATAACTTTTCATCCATCCATTCAATTTTTCTGAAACTTGGCCAAAATGTAGAGGCAATTGTTCTGGATATAAAATGAGCATCCTTGACCTCAGAAAAATTCTGGTTCGCCCCCCCCCCCAAATTGCCCAAATTTATTGCATTTTACACTCGCCACATCAAGTCACATACGCGGCTTATTTCTTACGGTTAGATTACAAGCTATTTAGTCTAAAATATACGTTTCAAGTTAAAGATCATTCCTGAGTTTGATGGGACTGGAGCAGTCGTTGAATAGGTTGAGAAATTAGTGTTCTACTTATCTGAAGTGAAGCGGCTTGATCATTATATCTCACTTCGCTTAACTGGGGGGAACATTCATAGTTTACCAAGAACTACTAAAGAAGAGAAATCCGATGCAGCGAGAATTAAAGAAGAACTATTTACTGTTTTTGCCGATGACAGATTTATGGCGTATGAGAAGTTTGTGGCACATGTGTTGCTTTCGGGCGAAACCATAGATGTGTATTTGACAGATTTGTGGAAGCCATCAGTCTTATTTGGATGAATGCCAGATCATGTGATGGTGTGTGTGTGTGTGTTATACAAGAGTTTCCTGACCCTGTTAAAAGGCTGTTGCGGTCTTTTTCCAAGGTGGATGATTTGACCTTAGAGGCACTGTTGGCTCGAGCTCGAGCGTTGATGAAAGACAATGTTGAAGTGGGGGAACCAGTTGTGGCTATGGCACAGCCTACCTGAATCACTCAACCACCTGTGAGCATGGGCCGATCTGATTATAACTGTTATAAATGCAATGGCCCCAGTTATTTCACAAGAGACTGCATGCAGAGGAAGCAGACCACTCGTCAACGCTGTTATCGGTGCAACAAAACCGGTCATTTGGTTAGAGATTGTCCGGAAAATCAAGTTAGGGATGAGATATCAGCGGCAGTCTATCCTCCAGTCAAGATATGAACTCGGCGCTACCTATCATTACAGTCTATGTTGATGATGCACCATGCTTGACTCTCCTCGAAATTGGGTGTTCACGTTCCATATTGAGCGCAAAGCTATGTCAATCTTGGTCAAAGCAGAAGATAATGGTAACCACATTGACCGGGGCTATGCAGGCCTGCTGTGGAAAGGGCACCATTACGATTTGTACAGAGACTGTTAACGTTGCCACAGTCAATGTGCTGATTATGCAAGGGAAACCTATTGATTTTGATATGTTACTTGGCATCGAGGCTATTAAGGCACTGGGCGGCATTCACATCACATAGTCTGGAAGTGTGGAGTTTGGGGAGACACAACCAATCTATATAGCGCTTTGTATTAATGAAGCTGATTTTGTTTCAAAATTTGATGAGCAGAAGGTAGTGTTGAAATGGTCAGTGGGTCATGCACCAGAGAAGTTTGAAACTCGGATTTTCGAATATTTGATGTCTACTGAATTGAGGGAGGATTACATATGTGAGTTGCAGACCTGGATAAACAATGGCTGGTTGCTGCTATATAATGAGGAGTTTGGTCCACCTAAGGGACTGATACCACTGATGGCCGTACTGCAGGTCAATAAAAATAAGGTAAATCCTGTAATGGACTATCGTGAATTAAACATCTATGTTGATGCATTCACTGACGATGCAGATGTGAGAATGGAGACAGCAAGGAACGAATGTATTCATTCTAGACCTCAGGAAGGTGTACCTACAGATTCATGTTGAGAGGTTCCTTTCGCCGTACCAGACAGTGATATTTAAAGGACAAAGATATTGTCTAACCAGGTTAAAGTTTGGCTTAAATGTGGTACTGCTAGTAATGCGGACTGTGCTCGAGGCTGTGTTTCCTTAGGAAAGGATACCCAACATATAAAAGTGGCAGAGCTGGATGCTGTGCTAAAAGGATTACACCTCGCACTTAAATTGAAGGCCAATGTGTTACATATAAAAACAGACTCCCTGTGTGTGTGTACCACTTGGTGACCAATGCCCGCATGGGAAAGTGTTGATTGAACACGAAGGCCGTAAGTGAGATGGTCATAAGGCAGAGCCTGGACACGATAATATCACTTGTGAAAGAGTACAACATTTCAGTAGATGTAGCACGAGTAAGATCTGACCCAAACCGAGCAGACTCACTAACAAGAGTTGCACAGTTGTGGCTCAATAATGTGAAGAGAGAGATTGAACCCACACAGCCAGTGTGTGCTCTTGCCACAAGGAAACTGAACCCTACACAGCTGAACGAAAAGTGTTTGTATCATTCCATGAGAAATGCCAGTATACTGAAATCATATGCCCATAATAGGGTTAAGATGAAAATTCATATACACTAAATGTATAAAAGCAAGGAAATTCCCAAATTTTTACACTTTTATTGTCATTAAGGGTATGCGAGCACAACAGGGCTATGTATTTTACTGGTAGGAATTTTTCTTCAGCGCACCTCACACACTTCATCCACTCATGCATAGAGATTTATACTGTAGTGATGTGATAATGAAATGGTTTGGTTGATATGTAGTCATACCCTTAATTAATGACAATAAAAGTGTAAAGATTTTGGAATTTCCTTGCTTTTGTACATTTAGTGTATATGAATTTTCATCTTAACCCTATTAAGGGCCTATGATTTCAGTATACTGGCATTTTTCATGGAATGTCACTACTTTTGTAAAGGCTATGCCTCAATACAATGCCTTCTCATAGGTTTTTTTTTAATTTTCTGAAAAACTAAGGTATATGGTAAACTGAAATTAAAATGCCATCAACTAGACCCTAGAATCTCTATCTCTGCCAAAAATCAGCTGAATCCATCAAATAGTTGATGAGATACAGAGTGGCACATACATACCTACGTACGTATGTACATACACACAGATAACATGATTTCATGATTGAACTTTCTGGATCTCTGGGTTGCCTTGACTAATGATGCTGAAATTCTATACACTTATAAAACCTATCAAATAAAAATTTTGTGTAAAGTTTTAACTAATTTGGTTTATTGGTTTTTGAGTTATGATTGATCAAAGAAATGAGATTTCCAGCATAGGCCATTCTTGAAGTCTATTAAGGGATAGAGCGCTCTCGCGCCTCCCTTGATTTGGACTACTGTTCTCATCTTTGATGTTTTTCTCACAACGTTTCGGCCGATGTAACTTCCGACCTTCTTCAGGGGCGTCTCGTCGAACTCACGAATCTGTACGGAATTTTCGAGTTCGAGAAGACGCACAAGATGAAAACATTATTCTTTATAATCCAAGCACTTTTTCAATATCTCACCCGATGTTAAATATTGGGCAAGTAGATCAGCTAGTATATTATTTGAATTGTGAAAAATAACGGGAAATGAAAGTTCAGTCGGGGTCAACTTAGCGAAATCGAAGGTTAGTTTTACGCAGCCATGGGAATTGATAGAAACAGATGTGACATCACATGACCTAAAGAGAGTGAGTGAGAGAAGTAGGCAGTTCGATTGGAAGTCTAGAAGTGCGAAGATGTATGGAATTTCCGAGTTTGACAAAAAGGCACCTGAAGAAGGTCGGAGGTTACATCGGCTGAAACGTTTTAAGAATAACATCCACAATGAGAACAGTAGTCCGAATAATGCAAAATATTTTCTCCTCATTTATTAACAAGAAAGATTTAAAAAACTTAATCTACCACACAAGTAGATTAGTTTTCTTTCTTTGGAACAAATTGCCTAAAAAAAAAAGGATTTAATTTTATTAAACTCCAATGTACATAAAAGCATCCAATTTGTTTATTATTATTTTTCAATTAAAATCCCAACTTATTGGTAGAACTAATTTTTTTTTGATTTCCAGTTATTTCTTGCCACTCAACGTGAGCAATACCAGTTTAGAAGATGTGAGGTTAGAGATTACGCAACCTCAAATCAAATCAAATTTATTGGCAAAAAATAGCAAAGTGCAACAAGCCATGTAAAAAGGACAGTAAGAAGACGAAAGCGAATATGGTATATCTTTTGTTGGGTCCCGTTGAAGCCACGACTTGGCGCTGAGGTGAAAAATTTCTCAAAAAGTATATTTAAATTTTGGTTGATGTTGTTTTACTGCAGAAACACATCCTCCTCTGCCCAAGTGAGGAGTCATTTTCCAAAGATGAGCGGCCATGATACACCCAGTGCTGCCTAGAACTGTTTGGTCGTCTGTAGACTGACCAAGGCTTCTGGCAGCATGCTCCATGGTGCAGCGACCCGAACCAAAATTCTAGAAAGAATCTCTGAAATAACACCATTGTTTCTTTGCTTATCCCGGCATTGTTTCCAGTCGTACTAGACTTCTTGCCACTAGACTCAAGGAATTCCGGTCCAAGATAGGCGCGGTTAATGATTATGCAACCCTTGCTTCAATATGCAACTAGTATAGAAAGAAAACTCTGAAATAGCCATATTCTTTCTCTGCTTATCTCGACATTGTTTCCAGTCATTCTAGATTTCTACTTGTCATTAAACTCACGCAATGCCGGTTAGTGATTGCGCAGCCCTTGCTTAACTATAGACTCCCCTGTTCAGGCACCCTTTAGTGTTGCCAACTGAGATTTTCAAAACCCACTAGATCGAAACAAAAAAATCTCCAGAAAAAACACTAGATTTTAACTTTTCTGTACTCTATATAAAAATATTACGAATATGCATAATATTTCGTGTTTTTATACATATTTTTTTTATTTGAATCTTATTTAAATTATTATTTGTCACTTTAATTGTATTTGTATTTAAATTTAAAACGAGGGACGTAATTCATGAACGATTTATTTGAATGTTTTTGTTTTTTTTACAAATGATTAGCATAAGGTCGAGGAGTATGTCATACTTTGTATGAGGATAGAGTTGCGACTTGTGCTCATCATACAGTTATAACATTAATAAATTAATCGTGATCGTTAAACATTCAGGTCATCAGCATCATTTTCAATCTCAAACCAGTCTTGTGTTTAGGATGTGTTACTCGTAGATACTTGCTGGTGTTGGTGTACGTCAGAAGCGTCTGCTTTTCCGCTATACGCTATCTGAAATTGCGGGTGTGTTGGTGGCAGACGAAATCTCTAGATTTTACAGAAGAAAAAAAAAACGCTAGCCACTAAACACAAATTTTACTAGCTAGATTTCAAACGAAATCTCCAGATCTAGCGGGAAAACCGCTAAATTGGCAACACTGGAATCCTTACAGGGTGTGACCATTGTCTCTCAAAACTGAACGGAGGCCAGCCATTCTGTGAGATTTCTTTTCTTTTAAAATTGATATGAGATTATTGATTAAAACAAGAGTTACCCAAAAAGGAATAATAAATTAGTGGATGAACTGAACATTGTGAGAAAATACCAATCCCGTTAATGCATGCATACAGCTTTTCATTGATTGCCTTTTCTACCCAGGTCGTAACAGCTGTTTCAATTACCTCAATGTGACAGCGGCATTGACACTGAGACACCTATGGAAGGAAGTGGGGGGTGGCATGTTCTTAATAATGACTTTCAACATTTGTCTTCCAAACTCAGCTGATGTAAATCTCCTGGGCTACTATGTGTATAGCATTAAGACTAGTAATTAATATCTGGAATGTGCGAATATGCCTGCTTATATTGAGCTCACAAAATCATTGATCGGTTAAGAACAGGTGAAGCGCTCTTTAACCTTCGTAGGCAATCACCTAGAGATGATGTCTTGATAAAAGCACTGGTCCCCATCACCTCACTGGGTTAGCGTCAGGAAAGGCATCCGGCCTATAAAAATCTTGCTTTAACTAAGGAAATGACTTCTAAAGAGAATATGTTGCATTTCAGGTCATGTAGTTTAAATAATGACCTAGCAAGAGATAGGTTAGTTTGGAAGTCAATTTCTAAAACCGTCCAACACATGTCAGCATGTAAAATGGACGTTAAACCCATGATGTTGATTATGATGATGATCTCCACGATATCAAAGATTCGCAGAAGAGCAGCATTATAAAGATGGTGTCTAAAAATGAATACGGACCACTTGGTGTCAAGATGGTGTCTAAAAATGAATACGGACCACTTGAGTGTCAAGATGGTGTCTAAAAATGAATACGGACCACTTGGTGTCAAGATGGTGTCTAAAAATGAATACGGACCACTTGGTTTCAAGATGGTGTCTAAATATGAATACGGACCACTTGAGTGTCAAGATGGTGTCTAAAAATGAATACGGACCACTTGGTTTCAAGATGGTGTCTAAAAATGAATACGGACCACTTGAGTGTCAAGATGGTGTCTAAAAATGAATACGGACCACTTGGTTTCAAGATGGTGTCTAAAAATGAATACGGACCACTTGGTGTCAAGATGGTGTCTAAAAATGAATACGGACCACTTGGTGTCAAGATGGTGTCTAAAAATGAATACAGACCACTTGGCGTCAAGATGGTGTCTAAAAATGAATACAGACCACTTAATTCCCTGATGTCAATGCGTCTTGTAATTGTTGAAGTTAGAAAAGTTTGTATATTTCTTTTTAACTAATGAGTCTCCATTTATCAATGCCGAAACGATACTAAAAGTTAATGAGATGGATAGATTGTCAGTTGAATGATGAAGAATATTATGAGTGGATTGAAAATGATGAATTATATGCACAAAGTTTGATTACTTATGAGGACAGTTTATGACAAGTATTTGTTGACATTAGATCTGAAGACAACCAGATGGGAAGTTCTCGGAAAGAAACTCTGTTCATGGAAATTCTGTTTGATGTTAGGCACACTGAGGAAAAAGTGCAATCTGCACAATATATTAATATTAAAACATTCACAATAAAAACTCGTCTTTTTACCACCACTGCAAAGAACTTTCCTTTCTTCCTTCTAAAGCCAAAATGAATTTACATGGACAGTTTCTTTCCAAGAACTTTTTATCTGTTAAACACATTACCACGGAAATGCTTCCCTGCAGACTACAATATGGTCATCTTCAAGTCCAATGCCAACAAATACTTGTCGAGCCATCTTCCTAAGTACTCAAGTTTTGTCCATTCCATTCATAGCTTTCAATCCTCTCAGAGTATTTTTCATTATTTAACTGACAATCTCATTAACCTTTATCCTCGATTGGCTTTTGGCCTTGGTAAGTGGTGACTTATTAGTATAAAAAAAAACAGAAGGAAAATTTAGTAAACTTTTGAACTTGTAATGCATTGTTTACTGATTACTTTTAACTTCTTTTCTCTCTTCATACGACAATCGGCAGGAAGAAAGGGATGCTATTAAATAATGTGATCGGCATCGTTGGGAGTTTATTGACTGGTTTAAGCAAAATCGGTTCCTCTTTTGAGATGATCATTGTTGGCAGAGTTATTCTTGGCTTTAACTGTGGTAAGTAGCAAAACATATAAATAAATTATTTTTGTTAATAATTTTGTTTAAATAATTTTTGTTTTTTAAGGATAATTTTTTTTCTTAGATATTCTTTTGGTTATGTAAATATTTTTTTCTTAAATAATTATTTTTAGATATTTAAATATAATTTTTATCTTAAATATTTTTTAGTTATTAAAATATAATATTTTTTAAATACTTTTTTTTAGTTATTCAAATATAATTTTTTCTTCGATATTTTTTAGTTACTTGAATATAATTTTTTTGTTAAATAATTTTTTATCAATTTATTTAAAATTTTAAAATTATTTTTAGAAAGATTAGGAGGGTTAATATGTATTCATAATAGCCATTACATGAAACATATCATTTTATTTTTCTATTTCCTCAAGGTTTGACCACCTGCCTAACTCCTATGTATTTATCAGAGATTGCCCCAGCAAACGTTCGAGGTGCCCTGGGGGTGGTGCACCAGCTGGCAATCACAATAGGAATATTAACATCTCAGATTTTTGGCTTCCAAGAAATACTTGGAACGAAGACCTTGTGGCCGATTCTATTGGGTACGTAGAACAGAATTCTTTTTCAGACAATAATATGCATCTTGTTATTTTCCAGTTGATTGTAGCAGAGCTGATATGCAAAATTAATTTCTCACTGCTTTCGGTGGTGATGGCTGCCCTTGTCATCTGAGGAGCCACCACCTTGTGTGCTGTGGGAAAAATCTAACTTTCTCAAAACAAGTAAGGCTGATACAAACCTAGGAACACTTGATTGTAAACAAAAATAGTCGGGACAGTTGATTAATCTGTGTCACCGGCTATGCAGATGAGTCGTTTCACCGGCCAATCACTGACAGCATTTGTGAAATAAAGGCGGGAGAAATTGCTCGTTCATTTGTCTTTTTATCTGCATTTTATTCTGCGATGGCATACTGTTAACGAAAACGGAATTATCTCCCTTGAACCATTTCGGGAGTTAAGAGTTATCACCCTTGGAAATGGTCTTCTGCCCAGAAAGAAAGATAAACAAAGATCACGACGTCAGACTGTTAAGATGTCAATCGCGCCCAGCGGCAAATTAATTCATTAATTCATTCTGTGTTCAGTTTTAATAAATCTGTTAAACGTTTCTCTTGATAGTTCATCCATTTTATTTACAAGTTATTATTTATTATAACCTAAATTACGAGGTTATAAAACATACACATTTTTTAAGGGCAGCTTTTAGTAGAAAATGATAGTAAAAAATCGGAAATTTATATGTAAAAGAAATTAAATATCTTGATAGATTTAAATATTGAAAGCTGCAGTTAAAATTTTTTCTTTTCATTTGAACTTTTGATGTGTTATCCCTTTGTAATGGTGGTCACTGAGTTTCGGCTCTGGGTATAAGATCTGATATGAATGAGACTTTCAAGATAATAAATAGCATTTCTAACTATGGTGGGCATTTTTTTTAGTATTTCCCCTTGATCTGGAAGGTTATTGTTAAGGCAGTTTTCAAAAACTAGATCTGTTAACTAGTTAAGTTTTTTTGCTCACAGGGTAATGTTTTTGGAATAAGTTGCCAGATCAGATTAAGAACAGCAATAGCGTGGATCAGTTTAAGATGAGGTTGGATGAATTCAGAGAAAGTGGTAGGAGGGACAAATTGAGGGGGCACTTTTGGGAGTTATCAAATGAAATATTTAACAGAATTTGATCTGGATATCGATACTGTACAAAGAGTTTAATTTTTTTTTTTAACAGTTGAATTGAGAAGATAGTTAAAGAGGAGATGCCCAAGGAGGCATAACAAACAAACAAATAAATAAATAAATAAACTTCACCCTTTAAAGTAAACTGGAGTAAAGTAATGCAAGTGACTTATAAAATATCTATATATTAAAAAACACTTTTTCTTACGCGTGATTTACTAATTAATAAATATCGAACATTTCATTAAGATTGGATAATTCTCTGATTTTGGGATTTTTTTTCAATCAGGTAGAATGGTCAGTTGGCAGGGGAATGCCAAGGAAAACATGGAAGAACGTGAAAGGAGGGATTTGAGAGAAAGAAGGTCAAATAAATACCTGGCCATAGATAGGTTAGTTTGTAAGTCAATTTCTAAAAGCCGTCCAACACATGGCAGCATGTAAAACAGACGTTAAACCAAATATGATGATTATTTAAAAATAGCCTTGATGTGCAATCACCTAGAGATGGTGTCTCGATAAAAGCACTGGTCCCCATTAACTCACTTATTTGGCGTCAAGAAGGGCATCCAGCATATAAAAATCTTGCTTCAATTAAGGAAATCTCTTCCAAAGAAACCTGACCAGAGATAAGTTTGGAAGTCAATTTCTAAAAACCGTCCAACACATGCCAACATATAAAACGCACATTAAACTGAATATGATGATTATGATGAAACATATTTTGTTAAAAACAAAATTAATTTAATTATTTTATGTGATAATAAGGTGTTTTGAAATAGTGCCGAGCAGTGTTTTTTTTATGATTCCACTAAAGTTGACATTAACTTAATACGGTATAAGCAAATTAATTTTCCAATAACTAATCGCCTTTCGGCGGGAGGGACTGAATATACGTTGTACAAATAGTAATTTTGACTCAAATGTATCTTGTTTGTTTTAGGGTAAGTAATGGTCGAAATTAAAACAAATAAATGCGCAACGGTATTTTTTATAGAATCACTCCCATCTCCACACTGGTTACTTAGATTTGGGGTCTGAAACGATTTTCATGGGTTGAAAAATATTGAGTTAACACGTTCCTGTGAAAACTAACTTGTTTTCGAAAGTGAAGAGGAGAGTATATCCCAACGAATCGGAGAAAGAAATAGGGTAGCTACTCAAGCCATTCGCTTTTTGGTGTTCACTCGAATCGCATCTCGATCCACCACGTGAGCAGATATTTGCTCGTCATTTAAAAATGAAAAGAAAAAAAGTTGTTTTTCTTTATTTGATTTAAGCGTAAATCTATTTGTCGTACTTGATCCGTAATTAAAAAAACATATACATTTAATTATTTTTATACGCTTCGAAAGAGAGCCGGGGAAATTAATCGTAACTTTAAAAACATTTAATACATTATTAAACAAACCTTCAATCATTTGAGTGTGGGTCCTTTCGTCGAAGTTGTGTTAAGTTGTTAACATAATTTAAATTACAATAATAATAAAAAAACTTTTTGTTACGTAACCAATAAAGACATTGTTCCTATTTACTTGCCTCCCCATGAGGGCATAGTTAGACACAAGGTCGGTTTTCACGCTCCCCCAAAAAGGCACTCTGAATTGGAACACAAATTTAAATTGCCTCAGTCTAGAAGGATTTCTCCTTCACTAACCGAAGACAGAAAGATGAAGTGTAGTACCAGAACGCATACTACACTTTGCTCCTAGCCAAAAGGCAAAAATTTTTTTTTTTTTTTCGTAATTAAATTAAAAAAAAGATGTTTTTCAAAAGTGAAATTGTATTTTTGTCAAATTTTGTGAAAAAATAAAATGGAGTTGTCTCCCGCACATTGGCAACGGATTCTATAAATGCGCCAAATTGTTATGGTGTTTGTTATATTAATCAGCAATTTCTTTCCGTATGTAACTTATGAGCCAGTCTTAATTCTAAAAGATCTACCGTCAAGTCCCATAACTCTTATATTTATTTACAGATCAAGGGAAGTAACCAGGGTATCTTGGAAAGATTTCATGGTGTAAAAAATGTATATCAATGTCTCCAGAGACTAACTGTTATATTAATGCTGAGTTAATCAACGTTTGTTTCCCTAAGGCTTTTTCTCCTATATATCTTAATCAAACAAAATACATGCTAAAATATTCCTCAGTTTTCGGATTGAGTTATGTTAAAAAAAACACTTACATATTAATTGTTCTAATTATCTGCAATTTTGCAATTAACTCACAGAACGACCTATCTCTTACTGAGTTGCTATTTGTCACTTTCACCCTCTCTCACTGTATGTAGTTTAATCTACATGCTTTTATTTTATGCATTATCCATAACTCTTGTTTCCATCTCTCTCTCTCTCGTTTCTATCTCTCTCTCTCGTTTCTATCTCTCTCTCTCTCTCGTTTCTATCTCTCTCTCTCTCTCGTTTCTATCTCTCTCTCTCTCTGTTTATTGACAGTCGAATGAAATAAATAAAGAAAAGAATAAAAAAGTTGAAATAGTCCATTATAAAAATAAGGGAATACCACCACAAGTAATAATAACATTTAACATTCAGCTAGAGAGTGAATGAAAGAGATAGAGCGAAGGCAAAAAGAAAATAATTTTGGATTTTTAATTTTTTTTATTTTTTGAATATTTAACTGGTTTTGCAAACTCACTTTTTCTTCATTCAAATAATCTAATCCGAACTCAATGGGTGACCCAACAGATGACATGTTATTCTAGTATAATACTAAGACTCTAATACTCTGGCTTGCTTGTTTGCACATTGAATGTATTAGATGATAGAAGAAGTGCGAATAAGACGAGAAGTGGAGGAGGAGGATAGTAGTAGCAGTAGCATAATTGAAGGAGAGTAAGAGGATAAATGAATGACATGAATTAAGAAGAAAACACTAATCAAGCATAATTTCAGCTGATAATATTTATCTGATAAAGCACCTTCAAAATAAATGAATACAAATAATATATTTCGTATCCACTCCTGCAAATACCATTGATAATTTTTCTTCTCACCTCATTCTAGGGATGCCACTTGTCTCCTGTATCATCCAGTTGGTGATGTTGCCGCTCTGTCCCGAAAGTCCGCGTTATCTTCTTATAACTAAACATCAAGAGGCAGAAGCCAGAGCAGGTAAAGAAAGAATCAGGTTTGATTTTTTAAAATCTTTTCAAGGGTTCTTGCATTTTTCTTTCTTTTTTTTCCTTCCCTTTTATTTCTCCTTTTTAATTTCATTCCCATTTCATTGCCGTTTCTCTCTTTTTCTTCCAGTTTTACTGTTTACTCTGCTTTTTTCTTTTAATCTTTTTTCTCTCTCTTATCTTCTCTCTCTTTTTTTCTCTTTATCTCCCTTTTATCTCCTTCCTTTTTCTCTCTCTCCGTTTTTTCACTCTCTCTCCGTTTTTTCACTCTCTCTCCGTTATTTCTCTCTCTCTCTCTCCGTTATTTCACTCTCTCTCTCCGTTATTTCACTCTCTCTCTCTCTCCGTTTTTTTACTCTCTCTCTCTCCGTTTTTTCACTCTCTCTCCGTTTTTTCACTCTCTCTCCGTTTTTTCGCTCTCTCTCCGTTATTTCACTCTCTCTCTCTGCGTTATTTCTCTCCCTCCCTCCTTTTTTCTCTCCCTCCCTCCTTTTTTCTCTCCCTCCTTTTTTCTCTCCCTCCTTTTTTCTCTTCCTCCTTTTTTCTCTCCCTTCTTTTTTCTCTCCCTCCTTCTCTCCCTCCTTTTTTCTCTCCATGTCCCTTCTCTCTCTGTCCCTTCTCTCCCTGTCCCTTATCTCTCTGCCCCTTATCTCTCTCTCCCTTTTCGCTCTCTCTACCTTTTCTCTCTTTTCTTTTTCTCTCCGTTTTCTTTCTTCTCCCCCCTCTCTCTCCTTTTGTTCCTGGACTCTTTTTCCCTGTCTTTCTCGCTATCATTTTTCTCTCGATATTACATCAACACTATTGATATCCTTTAATCTTGTACATGTCTAATTTGATCAACTTTTCAGTAAACAACTTAAAGCGAACATCACAGATGAAGAAGAATCATTAACATTATTTGTGATTTGCATTTTACATTAACGTCAAGAGTGATCTCCCCTTAATTAGAATTTTCCAGTTTTCTGGAGAAAGGTTTTAGGCCTGTCACGTGTTTGTGCCCCTCTGATTTCTCTGATTTAATTACCTACTTCTCTACAAAATAAAATCACATAATACCTGGTTTTAATGTGAACCACTATATTTTACACACTTTATTTTTCTGTGTGTAACTTCTAATGGTATAATTAATTTCATATATAACGGTTTTTTTTATTAATATATTTTCGATTGATGCTAGAGTTATCTCCCTTACATTGATTTTGATGGAAATATATCAAAGCGAATCGAAAACATACTTGTACGATGAACACTTTCTCGCTCTTTTTTTTTTTTGTTCTCTCCTGTTTTTTCTTTCTCTCTCATCCTTTTTTCTCTCTTTCTTTCCTGCCCCTTTTCTCTAATCTTTTTCTTCTCCTTTTCTCTCGCCCCTTTTTCTTCTTCTTCTCTCTCGCCCCTTTTTCTTTTGATTTTTTATCTCCCGCATTTTGTTCTCTTCCTCTCCTGCCCCATTTATCTCTTTCTATCCCGTCTCTTTTCTTTCTTGCCTCTTCTCTCTTTCTCTCATCTACTTCCTCTCTCTCTCATCTACTTCCTCTCTCTCATCTATTCCCCCTCTCTCTCTCATCTATTCCCCCTCTCTCTCTCTCATCTATTTCCTCTCTCTCTCTCTCATCTATTCCCCCTCTCTCTCTCATCTATTTCCTCTCTCTCTCATCTATTCCCCCTCTCTCTCTCATCTATTCCCCCTCTCTCTCTCATCTATTTACCCTCTCTCTCTCATCTATTTACCCTCTCTCTCTCATCTATTTACCCTCTCTCTCTCATCTATTTACCCTCTCTCTCATCTATTTCCTCTCTCTCATCTATTTCCTCTCTTTCTCTCTCATCTATTTCCTCTCTTTCTCTCTCATCTATTTCCTCTCTTTCTCTCACCTCTTTTTTTCTCTTTCTCTCTCTCACCTCTTTCCTTTTTTTTCATCTTACCTCTTTTTTCTTCTTCTCCTCTTTCTCTCTCGTTTTCTTCTCACCTCCAATCAAAGTATCCTGCTATGATGAAAACACAATTTCGTTAAAAAATTTTTTTTAATTTTCTAGAATTAAGATCTATTAGAGGATCTTAAAACGATTGCAATTTTCTCACATTGTGAGAATCTGAATAATTTTGCGTCATTTGTCTATGGTTTACATCTTATTAAAATCAAGCATAAATATGACCCCATTAAAACAATCTCCACACCTATGGGAATATTCTTATCAAATTTAGTGTTTAAATGTCTAATAGCCGAACACCTGTTAGTATACAGACCCCTGTGTGTGTATGTATATAATATATATATATATATATATATATATATATATATATATATAACTTCTTTGTGATATAGCAGGAAAAATTCCAGCAGAGTGCTCGATTAATTGAGAATTAAAGTTAAAAATTAAGAGCGTAATATTTATTTATTTTGGTACAGAAAAATTAGTACAACATTCGTACCGTCGGTTTCAAGCACAGAAGGACTTAGCCATCCGGCTCTCTTCAGCTTCTGTTGTCATCTGTTTCGGAAATGTGAAGTCACATGTCACTCTCGTTTGGACGCGTTATTTGCTTAGAGTGTTATGTATGTTTGTTTAAATTTAGTGTAAGGAAGGTTTAATAAGGTCTGAAAATACACACACATACACACATACATACATATATATATATATATATATATATATATATATATATATATATATATTTATGTAATTGTTTTTATTGGTGATTGTAATGTTTGTTGTTTTTTGTAATATACTACTATATCAATTGTTCCACTTTCTAAGTGATAAAGATGCAGAAGATTGCATTATTAGTCGCCCTTAACTTTATAGGACACACATATATATTTATTAATTTTATACGTACATAAAAGTAATCCATGGACACGTGTTTCTGGTTCACAGTCGTCATCAGCATGGCTAACTTGGACAAGGATCGAATCTTTGATGTTGATGTCAATAGTCTGGCGTTTTACCTCCGGGCAATGACGCCTTGCCTGGAAATATGTACGATTTTAATCACCTAAAAACGAGAGAGAGATCCACACCCGGAAGTCACGTGATCCCCTACAACTTTCGCCGCAGATGCCGTTCGAAATTTTAAGCCCCTCTGCTGAACACGTGGCTCCCATTATTTAACTGATGTACGGAGCGAGCTAGCTTATAGAGAAGCGTGGATTCACTTCTAAATCAATAAAATTCCATTGATTCATTTTTAAACCGAAACCTCCTAATTGAATCTGTCAAAAAAGCCAATGTACTTTTTGTTCGTTTTTAAAACATTTTACTCGTCCCCCTTCTCCTTTCAGTTTTCACGTTAACCTCTGTACTTCTGCTTGACTTAAAAAAAATTTTTTTTTTTTAAATTGGCCCGTGAAGAATTTCGTTAATTCTACCCTGCTTGACTTTTTGCTAATTTGAAGCGTTTGTTATTCTAAATTTCCATACATGTGAGTTAATAGTTTTCTCGTCATCGTTGTCGCCACCATTATCGTTCTGAACCCATGTTGATAAAACGCACACGGGTTGATTGCCTCGTCGCCACCATAATCGTTGTGAGCCCAGGTGGCTTTTTTCGTCCGTTGATACAAAACCATGCTAACACTTGTTGGTTAGTTTATGAAAAGGTTGATTCTAAGTACAGTAGAGGAACTTTGCATGCCGTGTGTGTGTGTGTGTGTGTGCGTGTGTGTGTGTGTGTGTGTGTGTGCATGGGAGAGAGAGAGAGAGATCCCGATACATCAGGCCACTCTTCCCTAGCTGTCCCCAGTTTTAGGGACGGCACGCAAGCACATCTTTCCTCGTTCAAGTCTTACTGGCTAAAAGAGAGGAAGGAGGCCAGTCCAGAAATGACATGGTTTGCGTAACTTCTGTTCGTTTCCATCCACCTCTTACTAACCTCTTATTAAATTATTACTAACTTCTTACTAAATTATTACTAACTTCTTACTAACTTATTATTATTATTATCATTTGCTTTCAGCTCTTGTCACCTTACGAGGAAAGTTTGATGTTGATCTTGACATCGAAGATATGAAATCTGAACAAAGGAGTTGTCAAGCTGAGCCGAAGGTATGAACAATTTCCGTTAAATTTTCGTCGCATCGTTACATTTTTTAGATGCATCCATTCATCTCTATATAGTTAACTACCCGGCGTTACCTGGGATGCAGTAAAATCACTTTAGTTTTTAATTTGTATTTTTTTGCAAGTTTTTAAACTTAAGGTAGACAACTCCTATTATATTCTTCAATTTTAAATGAGTTATTCCCCTTGCTGGGTTTTATCTTTTTAGGTTATTATTTAAAAATGTTTCATATTAGCAGTCGTCTGAGCCAAACTATTAATTTTTAAATAAATTGTAGCAAAGTACTTTATTATATTGCCAATAACACGGTACAACAATAACAAATAAAAATTGGCTAGTTAGAAGCAAAGTTTGATTTGTTAGCTTAAATGCCATTTGGGTCTGACTTTGAAAATCTGATGAGATAACTTTATATGTAAGATAATGGAATTTATTTAGTAAATTATGTATCATGTTGCTTTTTTTGTTGTCACTCGTGTTTTCCTAGGTAGTACAATTAAATGAATGGTTGGTTGTTGAAGTTTTTTTTTACCTTGGTGATACCATTGGAACACAGGATAGAGCAGGTACTAGTGTGATTGCAACAATTAGGAGTAGATAAAGTAAGTTCAGGGAACTTCTGCCATTACTAACCAGCAGAGCGTTACAACTGTCGATCAAGAGACGAGTTTATCAGGCATGTGTACACAGTGTGATGATATATGGAAGTAAAACCTGGCCAGTCAGGGTTGAGGACATGTGTTGCATGGAGAGAAATGATATGAGAATGATACAATGGATGTGTAATGTGTGTCTTTGACAGGCTTAGTTCTGATGACCTCAGAGGAAGATTAAATCTGGACAGTATAGGGAGATGTGTGCTGAACATGAAAACTGATGATATATGACACGATCATTTGTTAGGGAAGTGTGAAATCGGTAATATGCACCGTGGGGACATCTTTGGAAGGGCTGTTAACATCCTGGCATGCTACCCAGCTCCCTAAGTGGCAAATGATAGGCATATCCCTGTAATCAATAGGTTAATTATACCCGGTTGGATATTTGACAGGTCTTCGGTGGCATCATTAATTGTCATTGGCGTCATTAATTCTCTCCTGAGAATTAATCATCTGGCTGGGACCCTGGGCTGGAGTGGAAGGCTTTGTAATGAGAGAACAACATTACTTTATATATCAAAAATATAACTCATTAATTTCCGAAGAAAAATTTCAAACTCGAAAGTCAGTTGGGTTTAACGAGCATACGAGCATACGACCCACACGTCACACTGCAAAAACAAAACACTTCTTCAACCCTCTCGCTACAGGCAAAGCGAGAGAGAGGGAGAGAGAAGGAAAGAGACACAGAAAACAGTTGTCAGTGTGTTTCAGCTTCAACATATCACGAGTGACAGTCTGTTTGATCTTAGCCGGCTGCCGGGGGGGGGGGGGTCAATTTCAAACGTTGACATTTAAGTTGTCATATTTCATCGTACCCGGTGACCCACGAAAGTTAAAACAATTGCCCGACCATGCGGCTGACATTTTATTGGAGTGTAAAGCTGTCTGCTCTGCTTGTCTCCCTCAGAGGAAAATAGGAAGTCTGACAAAAGGGCATTTAAGTGTGGGGAATTGCAGCTCCCCCAAAAGAGGACTATTGTCGCGCAGTAGGTATAGCCACGTTGAAAGTATGGATGAGAATTCTTGGGTCAGTAGATGGAGAACAAGCTAAAGAAAAACATGGTATGAAGTGATAAAAATGGATTGAGGGATAAAAAAATACCTGGGCAAAGAGAGGTTAGTTTGAAAATCAATTTCTTAAAGCCGTCCAACGCAAATGTAAAATGGACGTTAAACCGAATATGATGCTACTGGTGATGAATTTAGTCCACAGAGCTGGGAATAAACAAAGAAAACTATAAAGTGAAAAATGACTCATACAGGATTCGAAACTGTGCCTTCAAAAGAAGGACCACCTAATGCGGTTGTCATCTTTGAATGGTTGACTTTTTACTACCGATGTAACCATGATAAATCTTTGTTTACACTTTTACTAACGAGGTAACCATGCTAAATCTTTGTTTACGTTTTTACTACCGAGGTAACCATGATCTCGTAGAAATTGCATCGACCAGTGAACACTTGTGAACTTGTTATAAATTAATATTGGAATTTATTTCCGACCGTATATTATTATCGCACCAAGTTTTTTGTTGATACTTGTTTTAATGACATTACCTACGAACGTTTCAGAAGTATTAATGTTCCAGTTATGTTATCCTGTCTTCAAACATAATTGGAACATTAATATTTCTGAAACGTTCGTATCCGAGTTAATTGAAATAATAGAGTACTATGTTTTGTAATTTGTTTTTGGTTAAAATTGATTTTTTTCTTAGACAGCAAATATAATTATATTTAAAGAAATACAGTCTGAAACATTGCAGATATTTGAATTATGTTTAGAAATGGTTGAAAGCTAAACAAGCAATGATATTTTTTTTTAAATTAATTATTTATTTTACAACTTGAATTTTCGACGTATAACGTCTTCATCAGAAATAATAGACGTTATTTTTTTTATCCTTTTTAGTAACACTTAGTCATAGTAAATCCGTCCCATCACTAATAGGTATTTTTTTTTTTACATATTTTTCAACTTCAGATCAGTATTGCCCAATTGATAGTGAGGTCAGCTCTCCGGAAGCAGTTGGTGATTGGTATTGTGATGCAAATATCTCAACAGTCCTGTGGAATCTTAGCTGTAAGTTCAATACTATTTCAACTAATTTCCTTCATTCAAATATTCTTAACCTCTACTTGTAGAATACATTAGAAGGCACACACACACACTCACACACACACACACACACACACACACACATAGGCATTAGGCTTGTGATTCTAGACTGAATCTACGAACTGCATTTGATCCCATGCGACGGCCTGCAACCGCCACTCCTGCACTGATGAGGGTAGAAACTCGAAACGATATCGTCTGTAGGTATAAAAACACTCACTGTACGTTTATTTTTATGAAAAATTATTTACTTTTGAACAAAAAAAAATTAATGAAACAAATTTTATAATTTTACTTTTTTTTCCACGAGAAAGTTAAATTAACTCTTTTTTTTTTCTATTTTCGGAACTGGTCCAACTTTTGAATCTGAAAAAAACAAAACTGTTTTTTTTTATCCTCACCCTAAACCAAGGGCGGGCAACCTTTTCAGAGTGAGGGCCAGATGAGACTTTAGGAAGGAGATCGCGGGCCGGAGTGAAAAACGAAATCTCAGAATTACTATATTTTGTTTACATGAATAAATTGTGTAAAAATTGCATTAAACACTCTATAAATCTGATATTTTTTCTTAAGAGACTTCTGTATGTGATGTTATAAAAGGCGCCAACGAAGAGCCATTTTGGAATCATAAAAAATAATGACGGGGGAAGTAGCAAGTTGTTCCAGCATTCGTTTTGACACACCTCACATAAGTTCTCTGATTCATGCCTTTTCCTCGTCTCTCGTTTCCTCTTTGCCTCTCTCTTTCTCTTTTTCTATTTTTATCTCGGGCCAAGGATTTGAAATTAATAGTTAAAGAAAAATGAAATATACATGCATCATCGCTCGCTGATATTCATACATTTTTATCCCACTGTAAATCTTAATCGAAACCTACTTTTACGTCTATGTCACAAAATGATATGAGTTTTACTGGGAGGTCCGCGGGCCGGATTGCAATAATAAAGCATAACAGGGTGGCGGGCCGGACGCTAAGCCTTCGCGGGCCGGATGTGGCCCGCGGGCCGGAGGTTGCCCACCCCTGCCCTAAACTAACACTAACCTACTTTTATTACCTTAGTCACAGTTATTTGTTGACTATTTTTTTTTCACCCCTTTTTTTTTCTGTTGGAAATTTTTGACAATCACTTGACAATTCTTGAAAATAAATTGTTATTCTTTTTTTCTTGAAAGTCGCTCCAGACAAGGCATGAAGCCACTTGATGTAAGGAGCTAAATAAAACTACTTCAAGGTAAAAAATTAGCCAAGATAAGTGTTGGATGGATAAATTCCGATCCAGAAAACGGCAATTCTTCCCCCTTTGTCAGAAACATCGTTCATGGAATGTGAGGACTAAAGGACAAAATAAGGAAAGCGAGAGTTACGAGGCTGCCAAAAGTAAACCCAAGGTCCACTTTCTACTCTCCTAATTAGGCAATTTACAAATTAACTTGTCGTCTGCTTTTCTCACCTCCTGATTGGATAAGCGCTTCAGCACCCTACGGCTGTTTACGTAAACAGTCGGAAAAAGCCGAACGAAATGTCAGTTTTGCCTGGTGCAAAAGCTGTACCACTACCAAAGTATTTTCATGAACTCCTTATAGGTTTTTTTTTTTTTAAATAGACCCACATAAGCATACGTATTCTTGAATAAGCTTACTCAGGTTATTGAACAATCATATTTCATTTTGATTAACGAGAGTACAATAATACTTTAGATGTCCACCTATTGTCTGTAGATGTCGATAGGTGACTTGCCCATCTGTGTTTAGCCGTTCGTATGGTGGTTATAATGTTGTTTACTCCGGTTTGCTGTTTGATCCAGGTGTTTCTCTTTCTTTCACATAGACTGATGCCAAGCATACTTCATTCCATTTTGTGTTGTGCCACTCTTAGCTTTTCTATTGCTGCATTATTGAGTGCCATTGTTTCACTACCATGTGTCATAACAGGTATGATGTATTTGTTGAACACTTTCCGTTTAATGTTGACAGTTGCCTTTCTACTCTTCATGATGTTGTCTACTCTGGGGAAGGGTGTCCATCCAAGCGCAATTCACCGTTTGATTTCACTATCATATGTCAGAGCAGGCATGGTGTATTCAACAGGTGGACATCTAGAGTGACAGAATGACCCCGAAGCAATGGAAAAGACTAAAAAATAACCGGAGAAGAGACAACCTCGACCGTTAACTGGGTCCTACGTGTCCACGCCTAACCAGGGACAAAACAAGGAAACCAGGTAGAGGTTCCACCCTCCAAGAGTGCTCAAACACCCTCATGATGATGATCCATTCATGCCGGACATACATAAAAAGGAAATACAATATGAAATATAAAAATGGGGGGATGGGGTGGTGGTGTCAAACAACGTACAGTGAGAGAGGGTGAGAGTGATAGATAGAAACTTCAGTAAGAGATGGCTCACGTGGTGAATTAATTGCAAATTACGGCTTATTAGAATTATTTAAATTAAAGTTTTTCCAAACATAACTCAATCCCAAAACTGAGGAATAGTTTAACATGTATTTTGTGTCATTAAAATATATAGGAAAAAAAAGCCTTAGGGAAACAAACGTTGATTAACTCAGCTTTAGTATGATAATAGATAAAGATGACCTGAAAGGTCAAGAGGTGAAACATAAAGGTTTATACCGTGTTTAGTAAAGTTTTATAAATAATTTAAGGGATGTGATTTTTAAAATTTGGTGCTTCCAGTCGTCATGAGGTGTTCATGTTCTTCTCATTGACTTGTTTTCTATTCAATTTTTTTTTTTTTCAGATACTGTATTATTCGCATTCCTTGTTCGTCTCGGCTGGAATGCTGCCTGATGTGGCCACACACGCCGTTAGTGGTATCGGCGCTGTCATGGTTGTCATGACTTTTATAAGCATCCCTCTGATGGAGTACATGGGTCGAAGAACTTTGCAACTATCGGGGCTCATGGGAATGTTCATACTCAGTATTGTCATGACTTTGGCCTTAACTCTAAACGTAAGTTTAATCTTTTGGGATCAAACCGATAAAACAAAAACTTATTATATACACACACACACACATATATATATATATATATATATATATATATATATATATATATGGGAAATGAAAAAGGAAAAACCAAGAGATATTTTTTATGTATTCATCAACGTTTGTATTTGCATGACATTTTTCTTAAAATTATCATCCTGAGGAAGTCTTACAATAAAGACGAAACGTTGATGAATACATAAAAAATATCTCTTGGTTTTTCCTTTTTCATTTCCCATTACGATATATTATTGATGATCAGTGGGTGGTGGTTGAAGCATAAAACGATTTTTTTTTTTTACAATCTCTTATGATAATTCAATATTTCAAATGCCCTGCGATCTTGATAATTAGTGTGGTGGTGAAAAAACAGCTTCATTTCCGTTTTTTTTAAATCACCACACTAATTAATCAATGATCATTCCCGATGAAGAACGCAGGGCGTTTGAAATATTAAATTATCATAATAATATAATTTAAAAAAAAAAAAAAAGACATATTTTTATGCTTCAACTACCACCCACTCATCATCATCAAAATATCTCTAGAAGCATATGTGGAACATCAAACTAATCTCTATCTATCTAAATATATATATATATATATATATATAATATTATGATAAATATTTTTAAAATTCTTATCCACATAGACATGTATTTAATCTGGGAATTATCAGTTTGAATGATGACTGTTCTGCCAGTCACACGATTTGAACCTCGGATCACAGTCAACATTTTAACTTCTGTCTAAACCCTTAGAACCATGTGGCCAACCTAACAACCACGATGAAAGGAAGAGAATTAAGGTCTATTTATGTCTTTATCAGCGGACATACCTAGAAGGCTGTTATAAACAGTGTTCAACGACCCGGTTAAACAAAACTTTGCATTACGCATTAAATTTGACAGCCTATATATATTGAGGCACTAACTGGTCTATCTGCACTGAAGAGCTGTGATACAGGCGAAACAGTCTGTATGTGGATAACATATATATATATATATATATATATATATATATTATATATATATATACTTGAAAAAAGAAATCTGAAAATTGTTTATATGTTCATCAACGTTTCATCTTTATTTCAAGACTTTCTCAAGATGGCTGGTTTGAAGAAAAATTAGTTATCTTGAGAAAGTCTTTTAATAAAGACGAAACGTTGGTGAAAATATAAACAATTTTCACCTTTCGTTTTTGCATTACGTTGGATTATTAATTCCATAATTATATATATATATATATATATATATACATACTTGTATGTATCTCATGATTTTTATTATATATTACATTTCTATATTGTCTGTAATCATTTAAAATTTATTTTCTTCTTCAGGGCACTGTAAAGGGAATGCAAATCGTTGGTGTCATAACGGTCATATTATATGTTGCCGCCTTTTCAATCGGTCCAGGTTTGTATCACGATCTTCGTTACTAGCTGAAACCTCCATTCTAGTGAGTTATTTTTGATAGCCCGGGAACATATACTACACTGCCCCCTCCCCCCTCCCCCTCCAAAAAAAAGAGCAGAGAATGCCTGAGATGATTGTCTTGTAACAACACACCGGATACTACACTTACTCCTCCTCCTTCCGCCCCAAAGAAAAAGAGAGGAGGTAATACATGGGAGGATGGTAGAATGACCACAGAATACATACTACATACCACCACCACCACCCGCCAAAAATGAAGAGGTAGTGTCTGGAAGGATGGTATCATTTCGAACGAACATATACTACACTACCCCATCAAAGGAGGAAGTAATGCCTGGGAGGACAGTATCATGAAAACAGAACAAATAATTCCCCCCCCCCCCTCCTGAATTGAGCATTGAAAGATAATACATTAGTCTGAAATAATATAGTAAACTGAATAGAGCATTGAAAGATTGTACATTTGAATGCCTAGGAGACACCATCTTCGAGTGTCTTTGGTCTGTCTATACAGGGGTTTGTCAGGACAACATGACGTAAGGATATGCAACCCTACAAGTAAACCCTGACCAAATATTCAAAATAACATAATATTCGAAGCCCAAATGAGATCCCTTCAAGCATGGCTACACACTGGGTTATACGAGAAACTGTGCACCTTCTCTTAGTGATGTTATCTCTAGTAAAAGCATATAGCTGGATACTCCTCCAGACCAGATGAATTCTTGCCCTGGAATCCAGCAAGACCAAGTAAAGACCAGAATAAAGATAAACTATTAAATGGTTAACTGGTCAATTGGGGAGAAGAAAATTAATGTTCTTCACTGCTTTACTAACTCAACGTTTGAGAGGTAAAAGAGAACTTTAAATAAACATTCGGATATCTATGTTAACCTCAGGAAGGGCCCCTTGATTTCTGAGATCTAAATTAAGTGAAATGAAAAAACAAACAAACTGAGAAACATGGTGATTAACACCTTTTATATTCATTAAAGTTTTTTATGTACTTATTTGTTGAATACAATCTTATTGAATCATTTAAAAAGATGTTTAGAATTAAGTATGGCAGACATGTTGGATTTTGTGTACCATAAACAGAATTCTTGCCAAAAAAAAAGTCAATCTTTACTGAGAATAAAATGTGCTTCTACAAGATACGAACTAAACTAAACCAACATTTGCTGAAGGAGAAAAAAAAAACGAGTTAAACTGAGCCATCGTCAAACAGTCAATTCGTACCAAATGAAACAACTTTTCTCTAAGGAATGTTTTTAAAATAAATTTTTTAATTATTTAAAAAATACTTACCTGAATGTATTTTTGAAGGATTTATTTCGGACGTAAGTAAGTAATGAAACAACTTTTCCACCCCCCCCCCCCCGAGAATTTTTTTTAATCATTTAAAAAGCACTCGTCATTTTTCTTTTTGTTGTTGTTTGAAAGGGTCTGGGTCGTCGGCAAACATTCAATTAGTGCATAGATTAAGTTAGGGTTAAAAAAAAAAACAGTCGTCCTCTGTACATTTTTCATTTTAGGTTTGACGTTGTCTTTAATTGTCGTCTGCCACACATTTATTTCACAGCTTCTGATTCGTAAAATATTTTGTTTGTTTTCATCTGGTTCCGGAAATCTGCTTTGGTAAAGGCCGGTTTAGTTTGGTTCGTTATTTTGTAGAAGTACCAAATAAAATTAGGAATTTGGTCCAAGAAAATTCGTCGGTTGCTGTATTTGTCATTTATAAGTCACTCCTTGATTGATCAATGTGGTTGTCTTCCCTTGTCCCTTGGCCAAAAGGGATACCTAATCATTTCTCTCTGAGGGGTCAGATGAGTCAGCCCATATAAACTCAAATACGTAGAGCTACCGCCTCTTATTTTCACTACTATAGTCGACACCGGTTAACACGTGACTGCACCATGACCCGAACCCCAGAAGTCTGTCACAAAGCCTTCCTCCTACTATTAAAAGAGCCAGAAACTGTGTCATCTGACGGCAAGACCAAAAATCTTGTATAGGAATTTTTCTTAGCAGGAATCCTCTATGCAAATTTGAGTTTCAATTCAATCAATCGATAACACCAAGTGTGATAAAAATCTGACTGTCATGAACAGCCGGGTTGTTAGTGTTAGCACAATGTGTGTGAAGTACATTCACCCAATGGATTTTTTTTTTATGAATGGGTCATCACTTATAAAGGCCTGGGGACCACTCGAGGATAAGTGTTAAAGATAATCTACAGATTTTTGATCTACACTTCTTCGCCAATCTATACTAGCGAGAAAATAAGGATGGTATCTTGACGACAAAACAGATATTACACTACTCCAGAAAAAGGAGGAAATAATGCCTGGGAGGATGGTGTCATGACATCAGAGCAAATACTAAACTACTTCCCGAATTGAGCATAGAAAGATAGTACATTAGTCTGAAATAGTATAGTAAGCTGAATTGAGCATTAAAAGATAGTACAATAGTACAACTAATAGAAGTAATAGTATAGTTTCGGCTTGAGATGGACACATACCAAATCTTCATTTGTAATAGATTTATATACATATGTATATATATATATGTATGTATATATATATATATATATAACTCAGTAGAATACAAAATTAATGACATAATCAATATTTTGTAATCATGCTCAGAAAAATTCAACATGAATAAATATTATTTATCCTTGCGTACATATCTTTCAGAAATTCATTGTCCATAATAATATCTTCAGCACACAAATTCTTTATCAATTCATTACAGGCAAAATTAACGATGGAATTGTTAAATGATCATAAACACATAAAACAAAAGAAAACCACGAAATCTAGAAAACTTATTTTCTTTTTTGTCCTGTTTTTTCTTCCTTTTATGGAAGGCTAAATTTATAGGATTCAAAAGTCAAATGTATATATTTAAAACAAAAGATAAACTCATTCTTCAAAGAAGGTGCATGCTTACAAAATATTGATTATGTCATAAATGTTGTATTCTACTGAGTTATTATATATTAGCTCTGTTGGACTTAAGTCCTAATTATTGAGCTAAATTACACCTGCAGTATTTACTTGTATCATAGAGATTTGGAATATTTAATTTTTTATATTTATATATTAAAATCGATGTTTTTGTCTCCTCGTGATATAACTAAAGTTATAATCTTTAAACTCGACATTTTTAAACATGTATATGTGATGATAATTATGGGAGTTATAATCTAAAATAATTGAAAATGAGAAAAGCAAAAGCAATTTATCTCCTTTAATCAGCAAACTAATTTTAACCGAACAGAACTTGAAATTAAATCCAGGAAAGCTGTTCTTACACCACATTCCCAACAAAACTTTGTACATAACATATTAATGAAAAAAAAAACAAATTCATCCACTTCATTAATGCAGCACATATTTTGAATTCTATGTTTCCGTCAGTAAAAAAAGAACAAAAACATTCTTTTCACGTCAGAGACACCATGTATTTGAAAATATTAACTTCTATGTTTTTCAAATTAGTCAATCTTGAGAAAGTCTTGAAATAAAGACGAAATGTTGATGAACATTTTAAACAATTTTCAGTTTTCCCTTTTTCATTGTTCAATTTCCATATATATATATATATATATATATATATATATATATATATATATATATATATTTATTTTGATACAGAAAAATTAGTACAATTTCTGTACCAAAATAAATAAATATTATGCTCTTAATTTTTAACTTTAATTCTTAATTAATCGAGCACTCTGCTGGGATTTTTCCTACTATATTACAAAGAAGGTATATATATATATATATATATATATATATATAAGTAGTGTACTCGGTTTTCTCAACGGGCAAGCTTTTAAATATTTTCCGCTGTCTTTTTTCCCATTTTAAAACACGTTCCATGATATTTTAGCCCAGGAAGTCTTTTTAATGGCGAATATTTTCCACCTCACGTTTTACTGAGCCTTGCCTGCATCCACGAACGTACTTCTTATTGGACTTTTTACCCTTTGGATTCATTCTATCTTTGCCGCACCTGAAGTTGTGGTTTTTGGAATTTAACTTTGAATCCTCTCTCACCACCTCTCATGTTTTTTAACGACCTACCTATCTACATTTCATTTTCTCCGCTGGACTTTTCGACACCGGATTTTTTAGCAATCGGACATTTGCTTGCATTCGGGCAGAGTTTTGCCCTGTGTTTCTTTCCCTACAACTTTTATTTTACTTTTTCAAATTTTAAATCTTGGCCTTTGCCAACTCATCTATCCCAGCGACTTCCTCTGATGATAAGATTTTGATCTTTGAAAAGCCTGGCTTGAGGAAAATTTAACTTGAATAAATTGCCTTTTTGCGGAATATACCTTGCTCTGAGCAATTGAATTGAAATTTGATTTGGCTTTTGCTTCTCTAAATCCTTTCCATTCTTCTTCATATATATATATATATATATATATATATATATATATATATATGAGGGAATAGAATCCAAGTTGTTTTGTTGAAAACATTTTATTTCTCCCAAACAGATGTTTTGACAGCATAAAATCATACATTTTCTTTGTTTACCAGAAAAAAAGATATATCTAATCAGTCTTGTGTTGTTACATCTAAAAAGAAACAAACGAAATTTAAATCTAAAGAAAGTAAATATTTTCGAAAAAATATTATTTCTTCAAAATGGCTCTTTTCTAGATCAAACCCAAAAGATTTGGTCAAAATTTATCTCTAAAATAATTATTCCAACGTCGAAAGCCATCAACACAATCTATAAAATAAAACATAGTTATTCAAGTGTCACGGAAAATAACATACACCATCGTATCCGTTACTTATCTGTCTTTAATTCCATGTTATCTTTCTTAATGTATGCTACACTAAGAAGAGGAATTATGTTTCGGATTTTTTAGATGAGGATGGATGATTAGTATCATTTGGATTGTTCGGACTACTGTTCTCATCTTGGATGTTATTTTCACAACGTTTCGGTCGATGTAATCTCTGACCTTCTTTGGGTGCATCTTGTCGAACTCGGGAATCTTTATGTTGAACTCAGGGAGTCTGTACGGAATTTCGAACGGAATTTCGAACGGAACCCTTTATTTAATCCACGAGGTTAGCTTGCTTTCGTTCTGTCAGCCATCACCAGGTAGAAGTCTTATGTAATTCGTAATTGTATTCTTAGTATCGCCCGTATTCATGATTTAACCATCAGCCTCCAGAAGACTGTCACTTAGAACTGATTATTACTTAGCACTTATATCCGTTACGCCACAGGCCCCCCGAAGAAGGTCGAAGGTTACATCGGCCGAAACGTGAGAATAACATCTAAAATGCTTGTTCTTTTCCCTGTCTCAATTTTCTACTCTTTGCTTCCAGGTTCCATTCCTTGGTTGATTGTAGCGGAACTTTTCTCCCAGGGAAACAGGGCACCTGCCATGAGTATCTGCACGATGATCAACTGGTTGGCGAATTTCCTTAATGGTTTTGCGTTTCCTTATGTTCAGGTATTTATCTATTTAAAACAAAAATTCGTACTTTTCTTTGGGGGGGGGGGGGGGGTTATACGATCTTAAAATTCACCCTCTATTTGTCTGCGTAGATTAAAGTGTTCTACACATTTTTCAAATGAATGGTTACATTTAACAGTGTGGGTGTGTAGGTTGGAGAACGGGTGTGTAAGTTTACTAGTATATATATTAGCATAAGTGAGTGGGTACGAGTACAAGCAACCTTGCCCGTGTATGTAACAAAGAAAGTTGACCGAGTGTATGTGATGTCACGTGGGACCAAAGCGATGAACAACGGTTAGATTTGGGGAGGGGGAGATCAGTTTTGGATTTTGATGCGACCAGTTGCTGGATGAATTCTTTAAGGATGAGATAACTGTTGAGTCTTGCATGCTACCATGGGCGCTGATGTCTGTTTATCTATCTATCTGGCTCCCAAAGAGTTACGTTAGGTTAGGATTATGTCTCTCTAATACTGAGTTAATTGTGCATTAAGTGTAAATGGTACTTGTGACTTATTTAACCTATTTCTCTCAATAAACCTCCATTTCCGAAATTATGTCTTTGCACAATTGTTCTTACTCAACAAGAAGATTTGAAGCAGCAGCGAAATGACGAAACGGATCCTGACGAAGAAATGAATGACAACGCAACATATATTTAGTTTTGATAAGCATTCAAAAAGGAAAGACGAGCTGACATCTCTTTGATGACTTATAAATCGTTTATTTCATTTTAGTAAATTTTATTTTATTCTGCATGGCGTATTGATGTATGGAAGTAAAACCTGGCCAATCATGGTTGAGGATATGTGTTGCATGGAGCGAAATCATATGCGAATGATACAATGGATGTGTAATGCGAGTCTTAAAGCTCGACTTAGATCTGATGATTTCAGAGGAAAGTTAAATCAAGATAGTATAGGGAAATGTGTGAAAACAGGAGACTTTCTTGGTTTGGTAACAATGAAAAAATGAATGAGAGTAATTGGGTTAGTAGATGTAGAACAGTTGAAGTAGTAGAGTCAGTTGACAGGGGAAGGCCAAGGAAACACATGGAAGGAAGTGATAAGGATGGAATTGAGAGAAAGAGGGATAAATAAAGACCTATGCAAAGATAGGTTAGTTTGGAAGTTAATTTCTTAAAGCCGTCCAACACATGTCAGCATGTTAACCGGACATTAAACCGAATATGATGATGATGATGACTAAAATAGGATTTCTTTGCCATGCAAGATCTATGTTACATTTATTCATAACTCAAATGGGATATGAATAAATGTAACATAGATTTTGCATCCTGTTAGAACAACCTAACAAAACAGAATCGAGTTATTTCCCTTGAATAAAAAAAAGAGTTATCGCCCTTGGAGTAAAAGAAGTCGTCTGCCATGAAAGTTGAAAAGTAAAACGAACGGCTCTCACGATCAGACTAAGCGTTCAGCGGTTTTCTACATTTCATTTAATCGGTGTTTTTTTAAAACATAAATTTGTTAAAGGTTCTACTTCGTATTTCCTTCATTTTTGAGTTGTTATGAAACCGATAACAATGTATAAACATCAGACGTAACACCCCCCTTCAAATAAAAAAAAGTAAAATGTCAACCATTTATTTTTTCCTTCCCACTCCGTCAAAGTAAAATGTTGACCACGATTTAAAAATAAGAATAAATGTAAAAAAAGATGTCGCATCCTCAGACGGAAATCGAACTCAGAATCGTGTCTTAGCAGGCTGGCGTCTTATTAACTTGCCAACCCCACCAATGCTATCAACATAAATATTTTATAGAAACGTTAATGTGTAAGTAGATTAAATAACATTCAATTGAGGGAAATCGCCTTGCAAAAATGGAAGGAGAAGGGAGGGTTTTAGAAATATCATTTTCACTGCTAAACACGCGCAGATTAAATGGACGCATTTTGAAGTGTCAAAGCATAGTTATTGAGGCTCTGTCTGTCAGTCTTAAGTTTCAAATAGCATTTTAGTCGAGATTTTATTGAAGCACCATAATTAGCATTCTTAATTTGAGTGCAGTCGTTATCCCAAGGGCTATTCATCACTTTCTCGGGCGCTGGCTTTTCAAACCTCACTTTCCCGACCTGACCTTGGGTCACATCTTACTTGTGGGAGTAAGATAAAACTGGCCTTGTGCCTAACTCCTGGAGAGGAGTAAATAAATACTCCTTGGCCTTTTGGCCAAGATCAATGTGTAGTATCTGTTCTGATGGATACTGCACTCCATAGACTGGTATCGTCTTGGCCTTCGGGGCTTGATTTACGCCGGTCTATGGGACGGTCCTGTGCAGTTCTAGGAGGTCCACCCTCCCAGGCTTTGCCTCCCCTCTTTGGGGAGGAGCAAGTTTATTGCTTACTGCCTGAGGTGCTCTACCGGGGAATGCCGACGGGGCTGCTCAGGCAATTCTTAATGGCCAGAGTGCTCACCTTCTCGGGCGCTGGCTTTTCAAGTCCCACTTTCCCGACCCGACCTTGGGTCACATCTTACTTGTGGGAGTAAGATAAAACTGGCCTTGTGCCTAACCTCCTGGAGAGGAGGTAAATAAATACTCAATAGTTTTTACCAATAATAGTTGGTGTTAGCATTCCCCCCCTCCCCTCCTCACCGTGGGAAGATGTGACACAAGGTCAGAAAGTGGGGGTTGAAAAGCCAGCGCATATGAGGCACATTGCACTATGGCTAACAATAAATGCCTGAGCAACCCAGTGGGTATTCCCTAATAGGGATGCTTTAAGCGATTAGCAATAAACTAACCTGTTCTCACGGAGAGAAGGTAAAGCCTGGGAGGGTGAACCTCCTAGAACTGCACAGAACCATACAATGGTTGTTGTTTAATACTTACTCACTAGTAGTTCTCACACGTATCATTACCAGTGATTGTTCACTGGCAAAAACAGGTGGTGTTCCCTGGTGCCTGAGTGACGACAAGTCTCTCCAGATTTTCAGCACTGTCAGCTTCTTTTGATCACCATTGCAAATCACTTTGCGTTATCGCAACAGCCGTTTACTATTGACTTCTTGCTGGTCACGGCTGTTGGTTTTTTGGGGGATTCGAGTGACAATAAGCCTCTCCGAGATTCCAGTAGTCTCTGTGCCCTTCCAGTGGAGGTCTGAATGGTGCTCTACTGCCTCGGTCTTTCCATCCTCCTTGACACTTCACTATCATTTTCTGTGGCACTAACTGATGTAAATGGCTTCCAAAACGTGCAGTATGAAGATTTTCATAAGAATTTAAAGTCCACAAATGATTTTCTATTCGACAGTTTAAATACTTCCAAATTCCTTTCAAATTTTGAAAAGTCATGAAGTAATTCATTTATCTTTGCAACTATTAACAGAAGATTAAAATGGCTGACTTGTTTTACAAAGAAACCGAAGTACATGATAGTGAATTTAATTTCGTAATTAAATATTTTGAAATATTTTTTAATTTTTATGCTACTGCATTTTTTTATTTCAACAAATAATCGATTAATAATAAATAAATAAATAAATAAATAAATAACAATTTGTAAGTCATGTAGAGGCGAGAAACACACATACAGACACGCGGTAGCATAATTTTATTAATGCTAACTCGGGCTCAGTGTGAAAAATGAAAATAATTAAAAAAAGAAAGCAAAGTGACCTACTTTCAGTGTTGACAGATATAACCCAACAAACAAAACTATGGTCGATGTATACGTTTTCTCCTTCATTTAATTTTTTTTTTAATTCTTATCTTTCAGAGAGGGTTGCAAGATCTCTCCTTTGTGCCTTTCACGATTTTGCTTCTGATATTCTGGGTCTTTACGTACATGTTCTTGCCAGAGACCAAGGACAAGACGATTGAGCAAATCACAGACATGTTTCGACAGGAGCAGCAGAACAAGCAGTCAAAGACGGATGGCGTCGCGAAAGAAAACAGTTATCTAGTCGGCTTCCGGAAAATGTAATACATATATATATATATATATATATACATATATATATATATATATATATAATGAAAAAGTTTGTATAAAATCTGACAAAATGTAGAAGTGAATGGAAAAGAGCGGATAGGCTCAAAACAAAACAATAAAACTAACTCGTCTGTAAATAACCCCCCCCCCCAAAAAAAAAACCCCAAACATCTTCACTCTTTCTGAGGCAGTCTTTCGATGATAAAGACGAAAATAAGAAATCTCACTATGAACTAATTTGATTGTATCATTCGAGCTTATCCGCTTTTTTTTCCATTTACCTATACATATAAATATATATAGTATAATTCTGTGTTTTTGTAGAAATAACACCAGAGTGCTCAATTACGTTTGTAAGAACATTATGTATTTATTACATATCTACATTAATTCGATTAGCCATCGATACTTTCGGTTTCAGGAAGCATGGGAAATCTCGCCCATTGGGCTAAAGAAAATCATGTGTACTCCGGTGGCTTAGATTAAGTCACCGGCTGAAGAGTGGAGTGTATTTGATATTCTTTTGCACAATGAGTGAAAAGCGACCGGCTGAAGAGTGGAGTGTATTTGATATTCTTTTGCACAATGAGTGAAAAGCGACCGGCTGAAGAGTGGAGTGTATTTGATATTCTTTTGCACAATGAGTGAGAAGCGACCGGCTGAAGAGTGGAGTGTATTTGATATTCTTTTGCACAATGAGTGAGAAGCGACCGGCTGAAGAGTGGAGTGTATTTGATATTCTTTTGCACAATGAGTGAGAAGCCACCGGCTGAAGAGTGGAGTGTATTTGATATTCTTTTGCACAATGAGTGAGAAGCCACCGGCTGAAGAGTGGAGTGTATTTGATATTCTTTTGCACAATGAGTGAGAAGCGACCGGCTGAAGAGTGGAGTGTATTTGATATTCTTTTGCACAATGAGTGAGAAGCGACCGGCTGAAGAGTGGAGTGTATTTGATATTCTTTTGCACAATGAGTGAGAAGCCACCGGCTGAAGAGTGGAGTGTATTTGATATTCTTTTGCACAATGAGTGAGAAGCGACCGGCTGAAGAGTGGAGTGTATTTGATATTCTTTTGCACAATGAGTGAGAAGCGACCGGCTGAAGAGTGGAGTGTATTTGATATTCTTTTGCACAATGAGTGAGAAGCCACCGGCTGAAGAGTGGAATGCATATGGTATTTTTTAAGCCCAAACGGCCATGATTTCCCATCCTTCCTGAAACTGTGGTATATGTGTATATATAGGAAGATAACTTATATTTGGTGCTTCTTGACATGACACTCTCCGGTAAATATGCTAAATAAAATTCTAATTTTAGGAAATACTTACTTGTTATGGTGATTTAAAAACCGGTAACCAAATTTTAGTGTAAAAGAAATCCAGTAGTTTTTTTTTATCATTTAAGATATGAATTTTTTTCCTTCGACCAAGTATTTGAGTTGAGAGGCGCCATTTTTGTTACTTTTAAGGGAAATCAGGGGACATAAATTGCAAAGTTACCCGTTTCTCTTGCTAGATTTACTACTTTCTGCTCCTTATAAGTAACAAAAATGGCGTCTCTCAACCAAAATAATGAGTCAAAGAAAAAAAGGAATTGAGATTTTTTTTTATCACCATAACAAATATGTATTTCTAAAAATAGAATTTTATCTAGCATATTTATCGGGGAGTGTTATGTCGAGAAGTACCCATATTTTTTCCTGTATTATTTAAGGGAGATAACCCATACTTTTACCTTTAAGTTAAAAACGTGTTTGTTTTTCTGTTGAAAAAAAAAAAAAGAATTCTATTCTTTTTTTTCTCGTCCAAAATTACATTTTATTTTTGGAATTTATATTAAAATACGGTAATCTTCCCATTTTGCATGAAAAAAATATACCTACACAAAATAAAAAAGCGCGCTAAAAATGTCTAAAATAAATACGATAACCTTACGAAAATGTAATATTAACAACAAAAAGAAAACTAAACATTACATTAAAGTTTCAACAAACATATAACTACATAACAAAAATATAACTACTAATACATGGCTAATCAAATTATTGAATAGCATTATGTGTAAGATATATATATATATATATAGTATGAAAAATATAGTATAAAATATATTTATGGCAAGTAAGCTACACAGAAACGTTCATGTTTCAATTCTGAAGGAAATCATCAGGTTAATGAAGCTGATGATGCTTTCAGGAATGAAACATGAACGTTTCTGTGTAGCTTACTTTGCATAAACTACTAAGCTCTACTAACGTATTGAGCACTGTTGAAGTAAAGACTGAAAATATATATGCACACTATATTATATTATAATATTATGTGTATGTACACGAAATAATAAATTATATATATATATATATATATATATATATATATATATATATATATATATATATATATATAATGAGGATAAAATACACGATATATTATAAAATGAAACGCCGTGGAGACAGGACGTGTGAAAAAAGACAAAAGGAAAAACAAATTAAACACAGTAATAAATCATCAAAACAGGAACTTTACCGGTTTCGTTCGGACTTTTAATTTATTGAAATAACGACTAAAACATAGGAAAAAAGAAGACGCACAACGGGATGTTTTGGGCACGTGCGTAACTATTTGAAAAATAAAAAAAGAATTATGAAGCGCGTGCGACAAAGACGTTAAATGGAGGGAAAGAGGGGGGCGAAGAATAAAAAAGGATAGGGAAAAGAAAAAAAGAAGGAACATGGGTGAAATGCAGTAAAAAAAAAAAGAGTAAGTTAACCGGGATCGGAGTTTTTTTATCTTATTTTTCCTATGTTTTTTTCGTTATTTCAATAATTTTTAAATCTTCACTTTTTCTGAAGACGTTCGTTGATCCGAACGAAACCGGTAAAGCTCTCGCTTTTTTTGATGATTTATTCCTGTGTTTAATTTGTATTTTCTTTTGTATTTTTACACACACACACACACACACACACACACACACACACACACACACACACACACACACACACACACACACATAAACTAGCATAACTACTTAACTGCGTGTGGTAATACAATTTTCACTTGACAAAACAAAGTGATAACCCTTGCATTTCTTTCGATAGCTTTACTAGATCAAATATTAACCGTTTAAAAATTATAATTTATTAAAAATAAACGGTTATTCCTCTTAAAGAAAGACCTTTTTTTACATCTTTTCACTCCCATCCCTCCCCTCCCCCATCTTATCACATCTTGCCCCCCTCTTTTCTCATCTAGGTCATAATATTCATCATCTACTGTTAAATTGGTTAATAGGGCCGGTCGATTTTGGAACCATTGTAATGGAATGGTTATGATGATTGCGGTTTCGCATGATTAATGACGACACAAAATCTTTTTTACCCTTGTTAGTAGGCAAACGAAGCTTTCAAATATTCTTCGGGTGATCAGTGAATGATTTAACACCGCTAAAAAATGTTTGTACTGTTGGGGGAAAATCAAATGTTCTCCTTTACATATTTTCATTATTCTTAATAAATCAAGATTATAAATAACTAGCTATCCCTACCCAGCGTAGCCCGGGATGTTTAATGTCATTGTAGTTTATTTTTTTTAATTACAAAAAAATAATAATGTCGAAGTCACAAATAGATGGGAATAAAGCTGAAAATCTAAGGGAGATAACTCATATTTGTACTGTTAAGTTAAAAAAGAGAAATTATCTTTCTTACATTTGGAGCCTTTTAGGTTATTATGTAAAATTGTCTCCATCATAATAATGTTCCTTGCTGGAATAATTGTAGTTGGAAAGAAATCAGAGCGAATTACATACCTTTTTTTTAGTGTAAAGAACATATTGCAAGAATAAAAAGAAAGAAATGGCTAGTCAAAATCAAATATCGATTTGTCAGATGCATTGCTATTTATATCCTACATGGAAAATCCAAATAGATAACTTTATATCATAGATTAAAAACTATTTCAAGCCAAATGGAGGTTACTGTGTTTAGCTAAGATCGCTTCCTTTTGTTCTCTCATATGGAATTCAGAATTTGTTATTTTTTAGTAAAAAAAAATTAACTAATTTTAACTACCTATAAAGCACCACCAAACCAAACAATCTCTTCATTTTAATAATAAAACGATATATCTTTTATTTATGACTATTGTCTCTAGAACATTCTTTGATGTCATTAAGTTTACACCGTTTTAAATGTGTTTATTATTGTATGAAATATTGACTTCAGTTCGATTTTTTTTCTTTGAAAATAATATTTTTTTATTAATAGATCTAATTTGAAAAAATAAAATAAAATTTTGTTCAATTGAAATAATTTTATATTTTAAATGACGGCTGCTGACTCAAACGTGTTTGTTTATTCTGCAGAAGAAATTATATTTCCTTCTTTCTATAGTTTTTCTTGTTTAAAATTTATTCTATCTTTGAAGTTTATATTAAAGTACGGTAATCTCCTTGCTTCACATAAAAATATAGCTGATAGAATTTTATACTTAACAGTTAATCTAAATTCGCATAAACCTTTATGCCGTATATCTCTATCTATAAACATTTTGAATTATTAAAATGACGGTTTAAAAAACCAAACATTGCGATATCTTTTTTAATAAAACTTTATTTTTATTTCGAGACTTTAATTTTTTTGGCAACGCCTTCTTCAGAAGTTTTCAAAATAATTACAATAAAAAAATCACATTGTTTGGTTTTCTAAACCGCCATTTTATTAAGTCAAAATTCAACAATGCTTATTAACAACAGACCTTCTATTTCATTGCACATCCTCACACGTTTCTCTTGGCCGGACATTATATCCTAACACCATCATAATAGCACACGGATTTTCAACCAAAAGTGACTATAAAAAAGGGTCTTTTAACTTCTAAGGAAGGAATTATATCACCGAATTTCTAAATAAAATAAAATAAATTACTAAAAAAAATATCACATTGTTTGATTTTCTAAACCGTCATTTTAATAATTGAAAATACAGCAATACCATTTCGATTTCTGTTTCATTACGCGTAGTCGCGCGTTTTCTCTTGGCCGGACGTTTTATTAATATCTTGTTTACTTCGAATATACTCGACATCCTTAACGTATACTAAACCTAAATTCGTAGTAGTAAATTCGTATGAATCAGAATGGTGCAACTTTATTGACCGGTTTGATTCTGTTGTCGGCATTCTTGCAGTAACAAAGTCACTGTCAGACTGATCGTCGAGGACGAATCACCGACTGGTTGGTCAACTTAGTCACTTACACACGAAAAATAAAAACACATACACACATAGATATTTAACATTAATAATAAAATGCAAGCAAAAGAAGAAAAAAAAACCTATATAGTCCACTTACAAGAAACGCCATGGATAGAAACAACACCTCTTCCATATTCCTAGTGACAGTGGTACTATACTAACACTAATATACAGACTCCAAGAGGTTTAAATCCTAGGGATAGTAACCAAATCCACATATTTAGACTTAGAACTTGTATAAGCCGATTATATATATATATAATTTATCTTGTCGGATTTTCAAAGTCAGATTCAAATAGCATTTAAACTGGCAAATCAAACTTTGCTTACGACTAGCCATTTTCAGCTGTTATTGTTGTACAGTGTTATTAACAATAAAATAACGTTATTCGCTATGGACCAAACGACTGCTAATACAAAACATTTAAAAATAATCACATAAAGATAAAAACTAAAATGACTTCACTGCATCCTGAGCAACGTCGGATAGATACATATATATATATATATATATATATATATATATATATATTGGTAAAATTGGTAGAAAGAAATCCAATAGAATGCTCGATTTTTGAAAGTCATTCACCATTTCCAAAAGTTTAAATTTCAGATAAGAGCATGCTATTTATTTATTTATTTATATATAATGGTGTTAGAGAAGATCAAGTCGAAACAACACGATACCGTCTGTTTCAAGTCAGCCAATGTTCAAATCTTGTTGACATAATCGGCAAGATTTGAACACTCGCTGACTCGAAACCGACGATATCATGTTGTTTTGACTTGATCTTCTGTAACACTATTATATATATTAATATAAATACACATTTTAACATGACAGCGATTTTCAAAGTATTGGAAGTCTGACGGAATTTACGGCGCATGCACAGTAATTTTTTTTTAATGAAAAATATATTTTGTTTATTGTTAGAAGCGACTCTATATAATTTTCAGTCAGGGGACAAAACAAAACAAAGCAAATAGAATGTTTAATTTCAGAGTATTTTTAGTTTAGTTTTCTTTTTCCTAATGAACTTTCTCGCTTGGAACTAACAGATATCTTTCATGTGAAACAATTGGCGCAAATAGCAAAAACATAAGTTTATAATGTTAATATTAGAAAATAAAATTATAATTGAAAACGGAACGTGAACTTTTTTTTTTTACAATGGCGGCAATGATTTTGGACAAAGGATAAAACTTTGCTAAATGGTATTGACATTTTAGTCTAAACACTAAGTTCAGCAGCATTTTATATACTAAACACAAGAGATGAGATTAATTTGCTTTTCGTTTAAGTTCTTGATTCGAGCGAAAGGTTTAAGAAATAAATTTCATCTCTGTGCCCATCCATGTGCCATGGATGCTGCATCAATTGATATATCCATCTTTTATAAATCATCTCTGTTCCAACCAACTGTCATATGTTGTTAGACACCGCCAGTCACGATGTGCCAAACTGCTTCCTTTATTATTCCATTCTACATGTTAGCTTGGATCGCTCGGCGATATCATTCTTCCTTACTCTTGCTGGCCTCCCGCATATTTGTTTCTAATTTCTAGGATTCCACTTGACTACTGGATTTTTTCAACTGTTCTCCTTAAACCTTATTACAAGGTGACTCTTCCCTAAAAAAAACAGATGCCAATGAATTTCCTCTTATGGGCACCTAGGACATTTGTGACGTACTAGCTGTTCCTACACGGCGTTGCCCGGGAATCTTTTTTATTTTCATTAATAATATATCCGACAAGAAGTGTAAGACAATGAAGATTTAATGAGAACTCAGATGTGGACAAAGTATATTTGGATGGCGAAGCTATTGAGGTTGTCGAAGTTTTGTTACCTTGCTGATAGCATTGGAGCACAGGGCGGAACAGGTACTAATGTGATTGCAAGAGTTAGGAGTGGATGGAGTAAGGTAGGGGAACTTCTGCCATTACTAACCAGCAGAGCGTTACCACTGTCGACCAAGGAAAGAGTCTATCAGGTATGTGTACGCAATGTGATGATGTATGAAAGTGGACATGCGTTGAATGATACGATGAATGTGTAATGTGAGTCTTAAAAAAAGGTTTAGTTCTGATAGCCTCAGATGAAGATGAGATATGGACAGTATAGGGAGATGTGTGCAGAATAGGAGACTTCGATTGTATGGCCATGTTGAAAGAATGGATAAGAGTTCTTGGGTTAGTAGATGTAGAACAGTTAATGTAGCAGGTTCCGCTCACAGAGGAAGGCCAAAGAAACCATAGGAGGAAGTGATAAAGATGGACTTGAGAGAAAGAGTGATAATTAAGACCTGGCCACACATGTGCTAGTTTAGAACTCAATTTCTCAAAGCCATCTAACATATGCCAGCATGTAAAACGGACGTTAAACTGAATATAACAAGCCGCGCGTGCGTGGTCCCCCCTCTGTATGTGACTCGATGTGGCGAGTGTAAAATGCAATAAATTTGGGCAATTTGGGGCATTTTTGAGCCCCCTTTGATCCCCTGGAGGCGCGAACCAGAATTTTTCTGAGGTCAAGGATGCTAATTTTATAATCAGAATAATTGCCTCTACATTTTGGCCAAGTTTCAGAAAAATTGAATGGATGGATCAAACGTTATGGGATAAAAGGGTAATTTTTTTGCCATTTTGGGGGCTTTTGACCCCCTGGGAGCGCGAACCAGATTTCTTCCAAGGTCAGCGATACTTATTTTCTGTTAGGAACAATTGCCTCCACATTTTGGCCAAGGTTCAGAGAAATTGAATGGATGGATGAAAAGTTATGGGGGAAAAAATCAGATTTCTTCGCTTGCAAGAAAATGTTATTTGAGTCATGAATAAATTTAAAAAAGATTTTGCGTCCTGTTAAAAAGTAGTCAACCATTTATTTTTTCCTTCTCACTCTGTCAAAGTAAAAAGTAGACCACGATTTAGAAATAAGAATGGATGTAGAAAAAGTTGTTGCATCTACAGACAGAAATCAAACTCAGAATCGTGTCTGAGCAGGCTGGCGTCTTATCAACTTGCTCATCGATACACAGATTATAAATATGTTATTGAAAAGTTATTATGTAAGTAGATCAAATAACGTTAAATTGTGTGAACTCGCTTATCAAAAAAGGAGGAGAAGGGATGGTATTAGCGGTGTAATTCAGAAAATGATTCTCGTTAGATTTCTTTCAGATTTCTTCACGCAATCATTGGTGGCAGAAAAATAACTTGGAACTGTGGGAGGATTAGCTCCTTCGACTCCCTCTATGATATTAGTAATAAAAAAATAGGTGATTGGGTTGAATACGAAATTCTATGAAATCGATTGGAAATGAAATATTTTGTTTTTAAGAACACAGACTAAAATTTGCCTAAACTGACTGAACAGTTTTAAGTATTGACATTTTGTTAACAAAACTATTAGCGTCAAAGAAATATGGCGAAAACGGTCTTTACTTCATCTATAAGAAAATAAGGCCGCTTATGTTGTGGAATTGAAGAAAATCGTATTATAAATATTTTATATAATTCATCTTCGTCCATTTATTCCAATCAAGCTTCCAGCTATGTATTAAAAAAACAAACAAGATGGCGACATAGATCGCAGTTACTACATAGAGCGTCCAGATGAAGCCACTTGGAAAGAATATCCAACATTCCTTCTTTTAACTCTATTCTCAATGTCAAAATTATTTTACTACAAACATTTCTTTACATTATTGCTACCACAACCCCACCAAAAACAGTCACACAACTAGTCCATGTGACCCACCTTCTGTTCTGGGTGGAGTCTATCTTACACGTGGTTCATTTAGAATTATATTTTTCTTAATAACAAGTTTGATGCCAAAAAAAAGCAATCCATGATTGATATTGTATCACTTAAATAACAATTTACTTTTATATACATTTTGATTGCATTAAATGTCTTTAAGGGATGAACTGTTGATCGCGTTTCTCATGACCCTTTTTGTATCATGATATTTTGAACTTTTACTTTTCATGCCGTTCATTTGGCTATATTCTTCAAATTACCCATTTTACCGGATTTTTTCCTGCAATGATATTCGTAACACGCCCCCCTCCCATGTCGTTGCAAAATCTATGTCCTTTTTTTCCAGACGATAAAATATATTTTTTGCAAAAAGGGGTCTACTCCCGCTTCAATAACCCAATTCTCAAAGTCAATATTATTTTACTAAATTGTCTCTGCTTTGTCCCCCCCCCCTTGCTAGCATGGATATGGAGTAGACCCCCAACTAACCCATGTGGACTACATTCTCTTCTGGGATGGTTCATTACATGTTGTTCATTTCGAAATATATTTTTCTTAATAAAAAGGCCCGATGCCAAAGAAACAAAACCATTGTTGCTATTGTATCAAATTGATGTTAAGTTTAATTGAATTTTATATAAAGTTTGATTGTGTAGAGTTTCTTTTCAGGGATGATTTTCCTGGACGGTTGATTGTGTAAAATTGATATTGTTAACAAATTTTAAAATAAATAAAATTACAACTTACGATGAAAACCATTTGAATTAGTTTTCTTTTTCATTTACTAATAATGTGTATGCTTATTTACCTTCTGAGGTTAGACACAAGGTCAGCTGAGGTTTTGAAAAGCCAGCTCACTAAGTGAATTGCATACTGATCCACAAAAATGCCTTAGCAGCCCCGTCAGGATTCTCTTTTAGGGGTGCCTTAGGCGATCAGCAATAAACGAACAACTTCTCAGAGAGGAGGTAAAGTCTGGGATGATGGACCTCCAAGGACTGAACAGCCTGACGGCAACAAAGATACTGTCGGGCTGATTGTCAAGGACGTAATCCTGATTGGTATTAACAACAACTACTCAAGCTGTGCCAGGTAAGTATATGTATGTCGTCCAAAATGTTGTGAAATGTTGTGAAATGTTGCGTGTATTTATCCCCCTCTCTCCCTCCCCTTACTCTCTCTCTCTCAAACTTTTCCTTCTTAACTTCTTCCTCTCCTACTACTTTTACCATCGCCAATCTTTGCTAAAACAAAAAAATTATCTCATCACCCATCTTTTTTCTTTGGTTTTATACCCTCTCTCTTCCTTCCCAGAACTTGTCATTTCCCCAAGCCAATTTCGCATATCTTAATAGATGCTTCATGAAAGAAGATTATCTTAGGTATGACAGTTTCTTCCATGATGTATATGTGGGTAAGTTTTAGTCTTTTTAAAATTTTAAACCACAGTATATAAATATTAAAAAAAATGTACTGAAAGGTCACCACTTATCATGGCCCGGGGGGGGGGGGCTCTCGATGATATGGGTGTGTTGACACAATTAAAATTAAGTATACAAAGAAAAGTGACAATGCTAATAACAGGAATGTAGGATCTCGGTTATATAAACTAGTAAATATATGCTCTCTTCGGTTTCATATTTTTGCTAGCCTGGAAACAGATACTACACTGCCCCCTCAAGGAGGAGATAATACATAGGAGGATGGTCGCATAACAATTCAGCAGATACTACACTACCCCCGCCCCTAAAGGCAAAGTAATAGCTGGGAGGATGGTATAATGATCACAGAACACATACTACGTTACCAACACCACCTGCCAAAAAATGAAGAAGTAATGCCTTGGGAGGATGATGTTATTGTTAGATAATGGCCCTATGGGAATGGACGTATCTGTTGGAGATCGGGTTTGACTTGTGCGAATTAACGCGGGGCAGTCGAGTGCAGAACAGGGCTTGTTCTCACAGTCGGAGCTGGCAGACGTGACAAGATTACGTGTGACGAGACCTCAGATCAAGGGTCAGTCTACACCTGCGATAGGCTCTGTGACTTCGCGGGCCCTGCGTGGGAAACAAAGGGATCTGTGACGTCACTCGCTCATCACTCGCTTCGTGAGAAGCGAGTTTTTATCAGTCTGTTTCGGAAAGCGAACTGAGAGGATGTGCGATTCACAATGTAAAGATACGGAATATTTTCCTTCAGGGAAGACAAGCGCGAGAATCCTCCCCCTCTCTAGGAATAGTTAAGAAAACATTAATAACTAACTACGATAACGTGGGATTTGCTCTCTTAGTCTCTTTCGGCGTGGTGAATTTCCCCCAGATGAAATAACAACGCTTGAATAAAATGAATTAAATTTAAAAGTAGAGTTTGTCTTCGGGGGCGACATGGCTTTTATTGCAGACAACAGACGACGGCAGAGAAGAAAGAATTCATCCACTAGACGACCAAGCACTGGACGACACGACCAACCCTCTACACGAAACGCGTACTGCCGCGGTCTAGGCAGGAGTAGTGGCTATGCAACATTATGACGAACAAACATATACTACACTACCTCCTCAAAGGAAGAAGTAATGCCTTGGAGGATGGTATCATGACATCAGAACAGATAATATACTACGCCTCTCTGAATTGAGCATTGAAAGATAGTACAACAGTACAATTAATAAAAGTAATAGTATAGTTTCGACTTCAGACAGACTAATACCAAATCTCCATTAGTTTGAATCCTTAGGTTTAACAACTTTACTCGAGAGAAGAACGATGGTTTTGATTTTCATAATAATGGGATTTCTAAATACGGAAAACAGTTTTCTTTTAATATCTCTTCTCGAATTTGGAATTTATTAGCGATAAAGATTTCAAAAACTAAATCTACAACGCGATTATATATATTTTTTCTAATGGAGTAATATCCCTTTTTGGGACAGATTTCCTAATCAAGTAAAAATAGTGAGTGGACGTGAAGTTTAGATAGAAAAAAAACAAACTTTTTTACATTAGTAGATATGCTAATATCATCAGCTTATTTATAAGATAACGACATGTTTCATTGGATAGACCGTCGTCGTTAATTTATTTAAAATAATCAAAATATTAATAAAAATATTTGTTTCAAAACATAATTCTCTGGTTTTCTCTTATAATTCACTAAAAGACTTTACTTTTTGTTGTTCTTTTCGTGGCACCTTGTTACCATTTTCCCTTTTTTATCGATCATGCCGCCATGTTGGAAATAAGCCGATGTACGTATTTTAAAAAAAAGTGTTTTTTCTATTAATACGTAATACTAAATTGATTTTAACACCAATACGTTCAGCATGTCATAATCTTAAATATACAATTTTTGAGCTATTGATAATCACCCTTTCGGGAAAAATATCTGTCACCTAAACTTAACGTTTACCAAATAGTGTAGAAAGTGTGAAGAATAAACTGGATGAAATTAGAAATAATAGTAACAAAATTAACCTACAATGACATTTTTTGGGTCTATCTGATGAAGTATTTTAAATCATTTGATCTGTATGTTCCTATTATATATTCCGTGAGAATTTAGGTAATTGTGTGTGTGTGTGTGTGTGTGTATATATATATATATATAATCCAGGCAAGGTAACATCCACAGGATAGGAATCCAAAGAATTTCAACCATTCTTAGAAAAAGTGCTCAATATCAAATAAACCTTTTATATATATGATTATCTTTATTTATACAGACATGTACAAAATCTGCGACACTGGCATATCGATGTTATCGATCAACAGCTGTTATAAACTGATATCTCATCAGGCAGTTAGAATCCGATCTTTACTTCAGATCATATTTGGGAAGACTGAAATGAGGGAGAAAAGAAAAAAGCAAATTAAAAATTTGAAAAGATATATATATATAATTAAAAACATTAAGAGTTAAAATAAGATTATTAATTTAAAATAAGATATAGCCATAGACGTGTAGCGGGCTTGTTAAACGCACAACACATTCATTCATCCTTTTCGTATGATCAGATGATTTATTGTTGCCCGGATATCATTCTTGTTAGAATCCTTTATAGAAAGACATCGGCAGGGAGGGACCACGTGAAGGTTGAACAGTGAAAATGTTTATGTGGAACAAGCTGGATTCGAACTTGGCGCACCCAGGTTGCCAGCCCGTGTCATTAACCACTTAGCCACCGTTACCTTCCACACAACAAATGAAAATAGAATAAAATGCAATGATCAAACAACAACAAAAAATACGATAAAGCAGCAGCGGTTGAAAACGTAGCAATATTTTATTTAGAGAAAAGTATTTTCGCTGTTGTTTGTGCATGTTGCGTACGTTAGTATTAGAGTTTGTGTAAGTCACAGCATTAAACTAAGTTCAATAGTCATGAAGGCACTGTCTCTCATGTTTGCCTCATCAAAATGAAAAGTTTGTTGGTAGAGATGTGTATGTGTGTGCGCGTGAGTTTATCAGCAGTATTAGTTTTAGCTGTTTGTTAGTTGCTGCTGTTGTTCCTATAACTGGTTTATGTATTATATTTATAGTAGGCCTTACGCACGCGAGTTGATCTTCTCGTCGTCGTCGTCGCTGTGAACCCAGGTTGCCTTTCGCCTGACAGTGATTTTTTAGTCTTTTAATAGGGGTTATTTAAAACGACAGACAAAGAAAATAGGTTGACTTCGTGTGTGTGAGAAAGAGAGAGAGAGAGAGAGAGAGAGAGAGACGGATAGCTAATCTCGCTACATCAGCCGCCCGACACGAGAACCCCCTCCTTCTTGGGGGAAAGCTACCTGACACGTCTGCTTCGGTAGAAATCTCGCCGGCTAAGAAGGTGAGAGAGGTCTCATCGGAAGTCACCTGACCCCCTCAACTTCTGCTGGAGGTGACCTCCGACCTTTAACGCCGTTCCGCTGAAAACGTGGCTCCTATTATTTATTATATATGAACAAAAGACAATTGTTCATTAGTTAACAAATAATTAATAATTAATACAAAACAAAAATAAATAATTAAAATTTGTAGACTAAAAAATAATTGTTTATTAGTGAGAGAATAATTAAAAAGAACAGGAAATAAAATTTAAAATATTAATAAAGAAACGTGACAAAAGTATTCACGGTCTCATCATCTCGTTTGATAACTACCATATACTTCTGACGATCGGCGAAAACCGTGAAACTAATTTTTATTTAAATAATAGAATGATATAACCGTGATTTGATAGTTTATTTTTAAAGTTTTAATTCATTTATTCGTTGTAACAATTTTTATCGTTTAAAATTAAATATTTTCTTTTGTTTTTTACCGTAAAAATAATTGTCAAGCTAAATATCCTTTAAATAAATAGAACGAATATCACTTTTAAGTCGTCGTCGACGACAACGATAGAATTATATTTTTGACATCTTATTCGATTTGGGAACAATTCATTTTGAAATGAGTGAAATCTTAATTTTTGGCAACATCGAAATCAGATAATTTATTAATTACATTTTTTTCATTTCATTTTTCGTTATTGAGGTTGTCTAAATTTTGTTACCACAGAGTGGAATAGGTGTTAGTGTGATTGCAAGTGTTAGGAGTGGATGGAGTAAGTTTAGCGAACTTCTGCCTTTACTAACTAGCAGAACGTTACAACTGTCGAACAAAGAAAGAGTCTACCAGGCAGTTTGATGTGATGTATGGAAGTGAAACCAGTGAGGGTCGAGGACATGCGTAGCATGGAGAGAAATTATACCAGTATTATACGATGGATGTGTAATGTGAGTCTTAAAGACAGACTTAGATCTGATGACCTCAGGGGAAGATTAAATCTGGACAGTATAGGGAGATATGTGCAGAACAGGAGACTTCGATGGTATAGCCACGTTGAAAGAATGGATTAGAGTTGTTGGGTTAGTAGATGTAGAACAGTTAAGGTAGCAGGTTTAGTTTACAAGGTAAGGCCAAATAAAAGATGGGAGGAAGTGATAAGAATGAATTTGAGAGAAAGAGGGATAAATAAAGACCTGGACAGAGATAGGTTTGTTTGGAAGTCAATTTTTTAAAGTCGTCCAACACATGCCAGCATAAAAACGGACGTTAAACCGAATATGATGATGATGATGATGACTAAAATAAAATTTCTTTGTCTGCAAGAACACGCCATTTGAGTTATGAATAAATGTAAAAAAGATTTTGCATCGTCTTAAAAACAAAACAAAAAAGTCAACCATTACGTTTTCCTTCCAACTTCGATTTAAAAATAAGAATAAATGTAAAAAAGGTTGTTGCATCCTCAGGTGGAAATCGAACTCAGAATTGTGTCTTATCAGGCTGGTGTCTTATCAACTTGCCCACCACGTCATTTCTATAAATACACAGATTATAAATATCTTATGAAAATGTTAATGTGTAAGTAGATCAAATAACGTGCAATTAAGGCAAATCGCTTATCAAAAAGAGAAGAAAACAGGAGAGTATTCGCGGCGAAATAGAGAAATTTAGATTTCTTGGCCAGAGATAGATTAGTTTGAAAGTCAATTTCTTAAAGCCCTCCAACACATGCCAGCATGTAAAACGGGCGTTAAATCAAATATGATGATGATGATGATGATTATGGTGTGGAAGGTGATAACGTACTTACAAACGAAGATACGAACGTATTATTATAGAGATAATTTAAAAAAAGCAACAAAAAAAAAAGAAAAAAAATGAAAAACAAACGTGACATCATAAATCTGTCAACGTCACTTCCCGTAAATTTCGACCTTTTTCCTGTTGACGGGGTGGGATGGGAGTTCGGTCGGGCAGAGTGGGTCCATCTCCTCGATACCGGCTACCAGAGTCGCCCATGCCAAGACACGTATTACATCAGTCAGTCATAAACAGTTTGACTGCTTCATCGGCAAAGAAATAAACAGTGGAACCTTTTTATTTTATTTCTTTCCCGTCGCGTTTTACAAACATCATCACGTTGGGGGTGACCCTGAGGGTGCGTATCTTGCGAGTTCAGGCTTTTAATATAAACGAAGGACGATTTTTACGGGGGCCCCGAGCGCTGGGGGCGGGAAGGTAAAAAACAACAAAACAAACAGTTCTTTTACACGACAGGTGCGCATGTGAGTATTACGGCGTTTCTTTGGTTTTAAGATAAAAAAAAGAACCTAATACTTGACACGATCTTTTAAATTTTAATCCAAGTTATAGATTACTTTATTTCTAAGTTTTAAGGCTTCAAAATTAATTTCGAAAATTTACGTGTGGCAAACAAACATCACCCATTTTTGAATCTATTAAACTGAAAGGTATTGTGGGATTAATCGGGAGGATTTTCGGTGCCGATTTGACTTGTTATCTACAAGGAAAAAATATGTACATCGTACAGGTACTACTTTGGCTTGATACCTACAATGAAAAAATATATACACCGCAGGGGTACTACTTTGGCTTGATACCTACAAGGGCAAAATATGTCAAGCGTATGGGGTACTACTTTGGCTTGATATCTACACTGAAAAAATATGTACACCGTACGGGTACTACTTTGGCGTTATATCTACAATGAAAAAATGTGTACACCGTACGGATACTACTTTGTCTTGATATCTTCAAGGAAACAATATCTACACCGTACGGGTACTACTTTTGCTTGATGTCTACAATGAAAAAATATGTACACTGTACGGGTAATACTTTGGCTTGATACCTACAAGGGTAAAATATGTAAAGCGTACGTGTACTACTTTGGCTTGATATCTACAAAGGAAAAAAAGAACATCGTACGACGGGTGCTACTTTGGCTTGATATCTACAAGGAAAAAATATCTACACCGCATTGTGTATGTGTTCCGGTGTTGGAATCGACGAAATTATGCTGATGGTTTACGGAAAAATGACTAAAGTTCAGTTGGTTTAAATTAGCTCTCAATTCGTTGGAATAGATAACTAACCCTTCAGCGACTTGTTGTTGAACAATTGGCTGAAGTGACACCCGGTCTCTTCTTTGAACGTTAGGGTTAGGGTCCCAGGCTTGGTAACCACATATTCTTTCGAAATCTTGATCTTGTACTATATTGATTTTAATACGAGGTGTAAGTCGCATGACAAAATGTGGATACAATACTTAAATAGGTTCATGATACGTAGATAACAAGCCAAAACGGCACTGAATTTTCGGATTTATAATTTCAAGTTATTTTTATTAGTTAAAATATGATTTTATTTGACAGATAAAGTTAATCTGAAATATAAAAAATATTACATATTATAAAAAAAAGTTATATTTTGTAAATAGAACTCCCTCGTCTTATAAAGTAGATTATCTCCCTTGTCTTTTAAATAGCTTCATTTGATTGGCCTATACTCTTCGCATATGGACCAATCACTTGGAAATCTATTTGGACGGGAAAAGACGAAAGACCTGCATCACTCTTTTTTTTTGCAAGAAACCGTCGTACTGAAAGAACGTTGAGAGAATCGTCTTTGCAACGTTATAAAAAAAAAGTACCAAATAAGTGAACTTTTAAACCTAAGCCGCAAACACACTTTGTTTTGTAAGCCATCCCTTTATAATGTAACTAGCAGGAAGACTCGACGTTGCTCGGAATTGAATGAGGATCACTACTTTGTACTTTTCACTATGCTCATAACACCATATTACCTTCTTCGTTTTTACTACCCCTTTCTCGCGTTTCGCCCCCTAATATAGTCGAAAGAAGCTGACATGTTGGGAAACTCTCTGAATTAGAATCTTATACATATGGTTTGAATCGGGTGGCACTTTTCCTGGCCCGCAGCGGCCCGCAGCGGCCCGCAGCGGCCTCCAGCGCCAAATGGCTCAAGTGACTCAATCGCAGTGATTTAAAAATAAAGAATAGTCTTCAATATTAAAGATAAGCATATAATTGTCCCCCCCCCCCTCGAATACAGTTTTTTTCTGTTTATTTGAATTATTCTACTTTTCCTGGCCCGCAGAAAAATAAAAATAACCGAAAAAAATGTATTCGAGGGGGGAGACAATTATATGCTTATCTTTAATATTGAAGACTATTCTTTATTTTTAAATGACTGCGATTGAGTCACTTGAGTCATTTGGCGCAGGAGGCCGCTGCGGGCCGCTGCGGGCCGCTGCGGGCCAGGAAACGTGCTGCCGTTTGAATCTCATTAAAATTGGATGTACATATTTGAAGTTTTAAGGGGGTTCTGTCCCAAATGGGTCACTTAGAAATGGGAGCACATACATATTCGGCACATAGAGGGTAACCTAGAGATTCGGGACCACTTCCATTGTCTTCCCAAGAAAACTCTATACATATGATATAAATTTCATAAAAATGGGATATATTTGAAGCTTTGTGCCCTCATATCCCCCTTAGAGGTGTACTTAGAGATTCGGGAACACTTCTATTGTCTTCCTCGGTAAATTTTACATAAGAATACACTTTTAGATTTTATGTGGATTCTCTAACCTTTCATTCAATAGGGAACACACAAACATAACACAAACACATACATACACACACACACACATTGAGTTTTATATATATAGATTTTCAATACATATAATTAAACACTGATTCGTATGTTTTCATTACATTTGAATTTCTGTTATCTTTCAACAAATTTTCAACAATATGCAAATGTTAAAAAAATAAAACTTAACTGACGGTGGTTAGAAATATAATCAAAATTTATAATTTTTTATAACATGTTTTAAAAAAACCCTTGAAAGATAGATATACATTTTCTATGATTATTTGAAAGATAATTAGTAAATTATAAATTACAGCCAATTAGAACAATAAAATAGTATTTTTTTCAAACATAACTCAATCCCAGAACTAAAGTATATTTTAACGTGTATTTTGTGTCATTAAAGTGTTTCGGAAAAAAGACTCTATGATGAATTCACAGTTAGTATAATACTAGCGAAAACCTCCCATCACCCCGACAGAAATTAATCTAGCTGTAGCCGTCTTTGCAGAAAACGAAAAAAAACAACAATTTTCATTACACATTTTTGTTAATTTGGAGAAAAGCAACAAAAAAGATGATTATCACGGTGTTATTTGATATATTCTAATGTTGAGGAAATCTACTGTGTACGAACATAATGCTTACTGGAGAGAGTTTGAATGCCCACTGGAGAAGGGTTTAATGCCTACTAGACACCATCCTCGAGTCTTCGGTCTCTTACTGTATATGGGTTTGTCAGAACAACCTGACATGACGATACTTTATCCTACAAGTAAATCCTGACCAAATATCCAAAATAACATAGTATTCGAGGCCCAAATAAGATTCCTCGGTATGGATAACCCACACTGGCTCATACGAATGGTGCACCTTCTTCTAGTGATTTTACCCCAAGTTACAGTCATTAGCTGGATACTCCACCAGATCAGATGGATTCTGGTCCTGGAATCCGGCAAGACAAATAAAAGTCTAAAATAAAGATAAACTATTATATAGTTGACTTGTAAATTGAGGATAGGAAAATTAATGTTTTTTCACTGCATTAATAAAAATTCAACGTTTTAGTAGTAAAAGAGTAGTTCAATTGAACACTCGGATATCTATGCATCTCATATAGAAATCAAGTGTTAGTCCCAGAAAAAGGGCACCTTGATCTAGTTTGATTGGTTGAAGAACTTTTGAGACTATATATATATATATATATATATATATATATATATATATATATATATATGTGTGTGTGTGTGTGTGTGTTCTGGCTTATACGAGGAATGGAGCACCTTCTCCTAGTGATGTTGCTCCATGTAACAACACTTAGTTGGATACTCCACTAGACCAACTGAATTCTGGTCCTGGAATCTGGCAAGACCAAGATAAGACCACAATAAAGATAACTATAAAATAGTTAATTGGTCACTTGTGAAAAATTACTGTTCTTCACTTCGTTATTAATTCAACATTTGAGAAGTAAAGAATAGTCTTGATTGAACAATCGGATATCTATGCATCTCATATAGAAATCAAGTGTTAGCCGCAGGGATTGATTACTGAGATCTAACTTAAGTAAAATGAAACACAAAGTAAATGAAAATACTAATAAAGTAGATTTGTGATAAATATTACTTTCTTTCTGCACATAATTACATACTTATCTAAAAAAATGACATATTTTACATCCCCAACAACATTGGACGTGCAGCCACAATGCTTTCCACCAATCCAACGTTATCGATAAAAACTAGTACAGTGTAAGGTTACATGACGAATTGAAACCCCCTTTGTAAATACCAACAAATTACGTTTTCCATATTTTTAAATTTGATATTCTGTGCCTAATCTATAATAAAGAAACGATCACTTTTAAATGTGTTATTAAACAAACATTATGACTTTTATAATACTTATTTGTTTACAAATAAAAGAAAATATTGAAAAAGTTCTTGAACAAATATCGATGAAAGAGAGAGGGAGAGAGCGAGAGGGAGACTAGTGTACATCCTCCGTCAAAAATGACGGAAAAAAATTATGCTCCGGCAGTGTTCGCACTCAGTATTTCTCTAGACATATTAAACAATATTCAGAGAGAGAGAGAGAGAGAGAGAGAGAGAGAGAGAGAGAGAGAGAGAGAGAGAGAGTGGTGGTGGTGGTTGGGGTGGGTTTATGCATTTGACAGAATCACAGTATCGTGTTTGTCATTGGTTAGCTCGCCGTACTTAAAGACAAAGGTTTCCAGTTCGAGGCTGACCTAATACTAGTGTTGGAACGATTAATCGGAATCGGGAATCAGAAAAATCGGAACATTTTAGAGTATCAGAATCGGAAAAATTTGAGCCTAATTTCCAATTCCAAAAACGATTCTTTAAATTTTTTTTTGGTTTATTTAAAACTTAATTTAACTCTGCTGTAAAAATGATAAAAATTGATTATTTTTAAACTTCCATTCATAATAATGAATTTAGGTAAAAATGGCACCGCAAGAAATGCCACGGTAAAAATGGCACAGTTGAAATGGCACGAGTGGATAAATAGGAACGAATGGCGCAAGGGAAGTATATAGATGAACACCTCACGAGTTTATTGTTTCACTATTTTAAATTAATTTTGAGGAAAAGATTAGAGACAATTAGTTATAAAAATCAATTCGTGTAATGTAAGCCCCCCCCCCCGTGTACTTTTACTTTTGCAAAAATTACACGGGTTTTTACGGTAATCAGAAAAAAAGCAAACCCACAACAACTTTATAACTAAATATTTAGACATTTGAAAAGAATCGGAATCGGTAATTGTATCGGAATCGAGAAAAATATTGGAATCGTCCCATCACTACCTAATACATAATTATTTTTCCTCTGATTTTGTTCCAAAATGTATTCAGACATTTCGAATGACAATATTAAGCAGAGTGTTTACTTTTACTTGTTACTAGCAGGGTTACGCGGCGTCACCCGGAGTCCTAATTTCTGTAAATTACGTAGATTGCAGAAATAAATGAAAGCATTTCTTAACTGTTTTTGTCACGTTTACGAAATAAAGTCATTCTGTACATCTTGTACGATTTCTTAGGCGGATGTCTTCAGTTTAAAACCGAGTAAAGACAGTGAAGAGGAAGTTATTGTCAGAGGTCGGGCAGACTGGATCCGTCGTGTCGCTTTTCGCGTCCTCGTGATTTCTTGTCATATACCTTCAGCCTCTATTTTCATAAAAAAGATACACCCACGCCTTAAAATCAGCTGTTTACCCCTGAACGCACTTTACTTATACTAAAACATCCGACGTTCGGATCAACCCAGTCTGGCACAAGGCCGTTCAATATTTTACATAACTTTGAATTGTTATATTGCATTCTATGCTAATCTCGATAGTGTAAAATTTCTACTTATCTCTCGACTTAAGCAATGCCGGGCCAATAGAAATGGTGTTAGTTATTGCGCAAACCTTGTTTCACTATAAATGCTGTTAGATATTGCGCAAACCTTGTTTCACTATAAATGCTGTTAGATATTGCGCAAACCTTGTTTCACTATAAATGCTGTTAGATATTGCGCAAACCTTGTTTCACTATAAATGCTGTTAGTTATTGCGCAAACCTTGTTTCACTATAAATGCTGTTAGTTATTGCGCAAACCTTGTTTCACTATAAATGCTGTTAGTTATTGCGCAAACCTTGTTTCACTATAAATGCTGTTAGTATTGTGCAAACCTTGTTTCACTATAAATGCTGTTAGAATTGCGCAAACCTTGTTTCACTATAAATGCTGTTAGAATTGCGCAAACCTTGTTTCACTATAAACACATTATCGTACAGACTCCCTTTCAGAGGGTATCTATTGTCTCTCGAGACAGACGGGCGGGGGGGGGGGGGCTCTTCGTGTATTGTATTGTGTCGTGTATTGTTATACAATAAAACTACAAATGATATCACCATATTTGTTATTATTGCGCGTCCGGGATGATAAAAGGAGCAGAATAAAACAAGTTTGATGTCAATTGAACCACATATTATCAAGTAACTATACATTTTGTTTCTCAATAGCTTAATTATTGAAGATGTGTATGTATTAGCGTGCCTGCTTTGTCAGTGAGAGAGTGTATGTATGAACTGTGCATATGCATTCAGTGAGCGGCGTGTGTGTGCTTCACTACGAGTACAGAAATTTGTGTAAGTCTTTCGTCATGCGTGTGCTATTTGCCGATGGCCGTTCGGCCCAAAATGGCCTGGCCGAATTATTTAAAAATCACCATGATGTTAAATTTGAAAACTTTTATCTCTATATTGATAAAATTGGGCGACCAATGTTTGTGTATATGTGTATGTGTGTTTCTCGCATCTACGTGATTTACACATAATGTTTTTTGTATATTTACTATCAATTGCTTATTTATTGAGTTAAAAAATGCTGTAACGTAAGACACCGAGAATAACTTAATAAAAAAAAACTATTAAAAAAATATCATTTAATTACGAAAATAAATTCACTACAATGCACTTCGGTTTCTTCGTAAGCTAATCAACCATTTCGATTATTTGTTAATAGCTGACAAAAAGAATGAGTTACTTCATGACCCTTTGAAATTTGAAAATCATTTTTTTTTAATTGAAATCGCTCCAGACAAGGCATGAAGCCACTTGATGTAAGGAGCTAACAAGAACGAAATATGATTCTCGCCAAGACAGGAGATGCCTATTGGCCTTAGTCTTGAAAAGACCAAGGTTATAGGTAGGAGGGACACAGTCAGCAAGAAGAGAGTCCCACGAGCCTGCAGTTATTGGAAAGAAGCTACTGGAATAGGAAGCTGTATTACGATGAGGTATCAAAACAGCAAATTGATGGAGACCACTAGACCAACGAGTCAAACGAGTTGGAACAAAAGAAGCGAGGAATAGATCACATAATTCTGAAAGAACACATGCCATAATAGTATTTATAGAAAAGACTGAGACTAGCAACATCACATATGTTAGAGAGAGAGTGTAGAGAAGAAGAAAGGGTGTGGCCAATCAAATTACAGATACGTTTCTGCACCTTATTAAGAACCCTCAAATGGGACAGAGATTCACCAGCCCAAATATGACAATAGTACTGTATTAAAAGACATTTAGAATAAGCGTTGTTCATAGTTTAGAAGCATTTAAACTGTCGAACTCATTTACACTGGTTTTAAAATTATTAGCAAATCCACATGTATTAAAAGATTGAAAGGTTTGGAAGCTATTTTCATCCAGCAGTTTCAGAAATATTACGTTAATGACAAAATTAGATAACAATTTGCTTCAATTAATAAATTAATGACCAAACGATACCGCAATAATTAAATCTAACTTTCAAAATCCTATTAAAACGATATATATAACTGGCGGGACCGCGTCGGAATTCCATGGTGTTTTCTACATCAATCTGTATAATTTACTGTTAATAATATTACTTTCGAAATGATAAATGTTTGTCAGGCTCAATACTTTTAAGAAAAAATATTCTTACTGCTTCCGTAAAAATAATTGTCATTGCCTGCTAAATAATCTTTAAATAAATAAATAAAACGAATATATATTTTTCTTAATTATGCATTTAAAATTGTAACAATCTAATTATTTTTTAAAAAATTGATGCAATTTAATCATTTTTAAAAAATTGTTGGAATTTAATTATTTTTTTAAAATTGTAGCAATTTAATTATTTTTTAAAAATTGTAGCAATTTTATTAGGTTTTAAAATTGTTGCAATTTAATTATTTTTTTAAAATTTGTAGCAATTTAATTATTTTTTAAAATTGTAGCAATTTAATTATTTTTTTAAATTGTAGCAATTTAATTATTTTATTTAAATTGTTGCAATTTAATTATTTTTTTAAATTGTAGCAATTTAATTATTTTTTTAAATTGTAGCAATTTAATTATTTTTTAAATTGTAGCAATTTAATTATTTTTTAAATTATAGCAATTTAATTATTTTTTAAATTATAGCAATTTTATTAGTTTTTAAAATTGTTGCAATTTAATTATTTTTTTAAATTATAGCAATTAAATTATTTTTTAAAATTGTTGCAATTTAATTATTTTTTTAAATAAATAGCAATTTAATTATTTTTTTAAATTGTAGCAATTTAATAATTTTTTTAAATTGTCGCAATTTTATTAGTTTTTAAAATTGTTGCAATTTAATTATTTTTTTAAATTATAGCAATTTAATTTTTTTAAATGTAAGCAATTTATTATTTTTTAAAAATTGTAGCAATTTAATTATTATTAAAAACAATAAATAGTTCCTGTAACAATAATTGTCAGCTAAATATTTTTTCAAGTCAATAAAACGAATGTCACTTTTGAAAATGTATTTATTTTAAATTGTACTGTTTTTGTCGATGAGGCGACATAATTTGATTTTGAAACAATTCAATTTTTAAAATGGGTAAAGTTGGAAATATTTTACCTTAGCTATATCATATTAATTACCAATCACCATTTTTGCTGATTGGATGATCGCATTAAAAAAATAAATGTGTGAAAGGTGATAACGTGCGTTCAAAGATAAAATACTTTCGTGTATTATTCTATAGACCATTTGGTAAAAAAATGAAGGTATAGTTACAAATAGGCGAAACAAAAATGAAAGTGAAATGACCCCCGGGTAACGCCGGATAATTACAACTAGTTATTCATAAAATGGACTATTCATTTTTGAACAAATGCTGAAAATGTTTTTAAAATTAGATAATTATAATTCTTTGATATTTGGTATTTAAAAAAAAAAATTACAAATCTAATGAGTTTGTAGGTGAACTGAGCCTGTAGCGTCGATACTTGTTATACAAGCTGAGATTCACCATGGCATCATGTTGTTAACCTAGAGATTGACTTTAACACTCAGCTCCTTCTGTGCAAAGATGAGATATGGGTTCCTCCTAAGCATTACCCCCTCTTTCGGAAGGTGAGATTTGGTTCATTGCCAGTCGCATGAGGTGCCGCTACCAAGGAATACTGACGGATCCGTTCTCGGTTATTTTTGTACTCTCCCAGAGTTCCGCCCTCGGAGGTTATGCCCCCCCCCCATCATGTTAAACTGACTTCATGACTAACCTTGCTACAATGGAGTGGGCAAATAGTAGTTTTGTCTCAGACTTTTTGAATAGCGAGTGGAAAGACATGTGTGAGTTACTTCCCATTATCTGTGCACATTTTAAAAACGCTTCGACTTAATTGACATAAGACAATCAATGTTTTGACATGTTTTATATACTAATGATAATCAAAATGTCACAATAAAGTAGAGATAAATAACACGCATATATATATATATATATATATATATATATATTTATTTATTTTGGTACAGAAAAATTAGTATAACATTCGTACCGTCGGTTTCAAGCACGGAAGGATTTAGCCATCCGGCTCTCTTCAGCTTCCGATAAGTATATATATATATATATATATATATATATATATATATATATATATATATATATATATATATATATTATTTCATGTATTCACATAAAATGTTATAGGAATATATAATATTTTATGTATCGATTTTCAGTATTTACTTCAACGTGAGTAGAACTATGTAATAAGTTATGAAAATATCTTTATGGCAATAAAGCTACACAGAGGCTTCCGCGTTTCATCTCCGTAGCCTGACGATTCCCTACGGGAATGAAACGCGGAAATCCCTGTGTAGCTTAATTGCCATAAATATATTTTCATAACTTGCTATATATATATATATATATATATATATATATATATATATATATATATAGTAAGTTATGAAAATATATATGTAAAAGTAAAAACAAAAGTAAATGATGATGCTAATGAGTACGGATTGTAATTCCGGCTGTGCTTGCCTTGAGTTTTTTTGTCTTTCTTTTTTTTCTATATGAGCACTGAGGATAGCCATACCAGAATATAAATGCAAAGGATATGGGAGTATTTTACATATATATTGGTGGTGAGCCGAAACAATTGTATGCTGAAAATAAAAACAGTTTTTTTTGTGAAATGATGTTAAGCTGTCTTTCCTAACATTTAACATGGTTTAAATTAAATAAAAATATTTTATACCATAGCTCGAGCCTCACACTATTGAGATATTACAATTGCTTTATGTTATAACATTTATATTTTAATATAAAAACCTTTGAATAGAAATAGAAATACACACGCACACACACACACACACACACACACACATATATATATATATATATATATATATATATATATATATATATATATATATATATATATAAAGGATAGAGAGAGAGACTAGTCGGCACCCTCCGTAAAAAGAATACGGAAAAAAATTATGCTCCGACAGTGTTCGCACTCGGTATTTCTCTAAACATATTAAAAAATATTCAAATAAAATCGTAGAATTACGTCATTAATAAAGTATTATAATTTCTGATGACCTAAAGAAAAAAAAACACCCACTGTTTATTTATTTATTATAAAGTGGATTATTTCTTTCCGAATTGATTTCAGGCGGCGGGGTAAGTCTAACGTGGCTGTCTGACTATCTATTTGCTTTCTCGTTCCCTCTCATCTCTTGAAATGGTTTCGTCCTTGGACTAGCAATATATATATATATATATATATATATATATATATATATATATATATATATATATATATATATATATATATATATATGAGGAATAAACGAAACAATGTTTCAGATAAAATGTAAAAATAAAAATAGAATAAAGGATAAGCAAATCAACAACTAGCAAAAATAAACTCAAAAACACATATTGAAAAGTTCTACCGAAATATTTCGATCGTTAAAATACAATCATCATCAATCGGTAGCAGAACTTTAATTAAAAACAGAAAGGTTTTCAAATTTATACAAAGAACGCAATTTGGATAAAAAAAATAGTCACGTGTAATAAACAGTAGAAAGGGAGAAAGAAAGAAATGTTAAAAAAGACAAAGAAAAAAGAAAAAGAAGATAGAAGAAGAAGAAGAAAAAGAAAGAAAGAAAAAATCGGCAGTTAGCTTATAAACGCCGATGTGAAACGCTGTAAGTTAATACAGTCAGGAAGAAAGATTAGTAGTAATTTAAAATAAATGACAACAAGGAATTACACAAAAAAGAAGGAGGAGGAGGAGGAGGAGGAGGAGGAAAAAGGACTAAAAGTTGTAAAAGTAATCCATTATCATATTGATTTAGGTTCATTTCGATTAGAATCGATCTGGCAGAAGATGTAGCAATATTATAAAATCCCGGTCTTTGAATAATTGTATTATTATGACGTGGGATTAAACAAGATTCTATGAGACGACGGAGTTTAGTGTCGTGTATATGTGTTATTGAAATCGCCCTCTGTGTATTGAAGTGATGACCAAAAGACATCATGTGGGTGCATAACGCGTTTGAGGTGTCACAGTTTTTTATAGCACGATTGTGTTCATAGATTCGTTTCTTTAACAGACGTTGTGTCTCGCCAAAATGTATTTTTCCACAATCGGCGCATGGTATAGTATAAATTCCAGCTGAAGTAGGAGATGTAAGGACTTTATTTTTGTTTTTATGTTTAAAAAAAAATGTTTTTAATAGTATCCAAGCTACCTCACTCACTATTAAATCATTTATATATATATATATATATATATATATATATATATATATATATATATATATATATATATATATAATAAAAATATATTTATGGTAATTAAGCTACACAAAGTCTTCCGCGTTTCATCTCCGTAGGGAATCGTCAGGCTAAAATTTTAGCCTAACGATTCCCTACGGGGATTAAACGCGGAAGCTTATGTGTAGCTTAATTGCAATAAATTTATTTTCATAACTTACTACCTAGCTCTACTCACGCATTAGGCACGGTTGAAGTAAATACTGAAAACCGATACACAAAATATAATATCTCCTTATAACATTTCATGTGGATACGTGAAATAATAATAATATACGACCGGTATGACTAATCATCTCTACACTGAAGATTTCCGAAAGGATGAAACGTATACGTATGTAGATAAACAAACATTTATAATTATTTGTCGCTCCTA
>OY744533.1:66430047-66457547 GCA_963556195.1 Sepiola atlantica | reverse complement strand
TACTTTTTCTTTACCCATCATGTCAACCCAATATTTCGATGTACTTGCATGACACTTTTCTTAAAATAAACATCCTGAGGAAGTCTTACAATAAAGACGAAACGTTGATGAATATATAAAAATATCTCTTGGTTTTTCCTTTTTCATTTCCCATTACGTCGGATTACTCTCATCCTTCCTTTCTCATATATATATATATATATATATATATATATATATATACAGGGTGTTTCAAAAGTCTTGGGAACATAACGATTTTTAATAACTCAAAAACTATTAGGAGTTGAAAAATGAAATTGGTACCGTTGGAAAGGTTAAAGTTTCAAGTTTTGTGGGGAATCTTCAAAGTTGCTCAATATGAGCACCATTCGTCACACGGCAGACATCTAGTCGATAGTCCATTTCCTGCCAAACGCGTTCCAGCATCTTGACGTCAATGGTTCCCACAACTGCCGTTACTCGAGCCTTTAGTTCGTCAAGCGTATGTAGGTAAAAATAATTTAATATTATTTATTTAAAATTAATACACACACACATATATATATATATATATATATATATATATATATATATATATATATATATATATATATATATATAGACACTTAAAAGATGAAAATAAAATTTGTGATAATACAAAATCTATTATGTCTTTAGTTGTTCAAAACAAGTTATGTTTATATCATGCTAGCTGTAACTATTTTTTTTTTTTTTTAAATATGAAAATAAAATTTAAATTTTTCGTTTTGGATTTCGATTAACAGTAAATAAAATAAAATAATTCAATGTGAAATTATCAAATTAACGTAGTTCGGACAAAGCACACACAACCATTCGCGAAGCGGTCTTGTAACTGTAGTAATATATTATTAATTAATATATTACTACAATAATAATATAATTATTACTAATAATGGAAAAATGGGTGCGAATGTTTATTAAAAAAAAAGACATGGTTTTATTTGCAGTTTAAGGTCATTATCGGACACTTTATAAAATCTATTTTTGTTACAATTTCAATCGTCATATAAAAAAATTGGCAAAAGTGTATTATAGTTAACAACGAAAAAAGAGGTGAAAAATATAAGTTTCAAGTTTCGGTACTGATTGTAAAATTTATTATCTATGAATTTGTTATCATTACTTTTAATCTATCGTTAGAGTCATCTTCCAAAATGGCGGTCGATTTTTTTGGAAGCTGGTTGCTAATTTCAGGATTAAAAGATAGTAAAAAAAGGTCAGTGGAACCGTTAGCCTAAGTCTAGGAATAGTTGGATTAGAGTCAGCTTTAAAACAATTATTATTACCTTTTAAGTCTGAAATTAACGAACGACTACCCAAGAAATCGACCGCCATTTTAGAAGATGACTTTAACGATATATTAAAAGTGCCGATGACATATATTCATAGATAATAAACCTTACAATCAGTATTGCCACTTGAAATTTATATAGGTAGACAGAAAAGCAATTTTCCTTGCGTTTTGTAACAGTTATTTGTTATATATGTGTTTTTCAGAATTTGGTATGTTCGGACGACTGTTCTCATCTTGGGTGTTTTTATCACAACGTTTCGGCCGATGTAACCTCCGACCTTCTTCAGGTGTACCTTGTCGAACTCGGGAATCTTTCTGTCGAACTCGGGGATCTGGACGGAATTTCGAACGGAACCCTTTATTAAATCCACAGGGGTAGAATGCTCTCGTTCCATCTGCCACGACTGGGAAGAAGTCTTCAGTAATTCGCAATTCTTCGTATCTGAGGATTGAACCTCCAACCTTCAGATGACTGTCGTCACTTAGAACTGAATTTTACTTAGTACTATATCCACTGCGCCACGGGTCCTTTGCTTACCAAATTCTACAAATTATCAACCCTCATCTAAAAAATTCCGAAACATATTTTTCACTTCTTTTTCGTTGTTAACATACTTTTGCCAAACAGTGATCTGATTTTACAACAATGCGAGCAGTGATTTTTTTTTCTATACAAATTTTAAACAAGTCCCGGCTGCGTATTCTCTTCATTAAACATACATTGCAATTTTGGATGTAGTAACAAAGTAAAAAATGATATTTATAAAAATCAAATTTAATATCATTTTTTTTACATAAAAAAAGAGAACTCAATATTCTGTTTTGCTAAGTTTAATATCCCCAAAACACAAAAAACTCAATAAAGAGAGAGAAGAAAAAGAAATATCATCGTCACAGAGAATTGGGAACGATGAAAACGTATACAACCAGATTCCCATGTAAGTAATAATATATCGCGTGATTAAAATAAAAAGTATAAACCGAATTCATTAGAGAAATGTTTTGTTTATCGGGAATAAGAAGAGGGGCGAGAGAAAAACTTAAAATAATAAAATACAGTAAATTTGAAAAGAAAAAACAACATTTTTTTTAATGGAAATAGCTCCAGACAAGGCATGTAGCCACTTGATGTAAGGAGCTTAAAAAATACTTCAAGGTCAAAAACTAGCCAACGATAAGTGTCGGATGGATAGATTGCAACCCAGAAAACAGCAATTCTTCCCCCTTTGTCAGAAACGTCGCTCATGGAATGTGAGGACTAAAGGACAAAATAAGGGAAGCGAGAGTTAGGAGGCTGACGAAAGTAAACCCAAGGTCCACTTTCTATTCTCCTTTTACACCCTATACCGTAGTAATAGGCAATGAAAACAAAGAAATAACCAAACTTACTTATATTCATAATTTGATTCAATTTGTTTATATAATCGAAGGTCCGTCGGCCCTTCGCATGTTTAACGTTAGCCACTTTTGGTAAAAAGTTATTGTTTCTTTTGTATCCTAGTACAGTTATACAAATGAGTCCGACAGTTGATTTGGTGCTGTCGGGCTGAGGTATGGTTCTATTCAGTCCGAGGAGGTCGACCCTCCCAGACTTTACCTTCTCCTTGAGAAGGCGTAAGTTTATTAATAATCACCTGAGGCATCCTTACAGGGGAATGCCGACAGGGCTGCTCAAACATTTTTTGTAGGCAAGAGTGCGCTTATCCTAGTGCGCTGGCTTTTCAAAACGACACCTGACCTTGTGTCTCACCTCCTGGAAATGGAGTAAATAATTCATTGTTTCCTTTGTTTTATTTATCTACCTCCCACAAGGTAAGATGTGACACAAGGTCTCCATTTGTATTTTTAAAACCGTTAACAAATTATTCAAGCAACGTGAGAGAAATGATGATTTACGGAGTGGACTAACACCGATTGTGAATATCAACACCATTTTGTACAGAATTATTATATTTCAAATTGAATTTTTTTCTTGTATATAATAGAAATTATTATATTATATATTACGGTGCTTGTATAATAAAAAGCCGAAAAAAAGTTTTTTTTGTCTTTTAGTGTTGGAGATGTAAATAAGGGGCAGATAACTCTTCACAACAGTTCTAGCTTTCGAACAAAATTTTCTAACCCTAACCCTAACCCTAACCCTTTTATGTCTAATCGACGTTCTCCTTGCACAGTAGCCACATGCACAACGCCAATTAAAGCCATCAGTTTTGATTACTGGAAAATCGTGTTTAAAATTCGTTGTAAGAGTTACCTGCCCCTTATTTACCTCTCCAACATTAAAAGACAAAAAAAACTTTTTTTCGGCTTTTTATTATACAAGCACCTTTATTACATAAATAAAATAATGTATTATTTTTTTTACCAATTTAAAAGTATCGTTTAAATTTTATGTGAAAATAAGATTTACTGTAGAATATCTAGATGGCCGTTAATTTAAAAATGTTAAGGATTTGGCAGAGTAGAAGGAAGAGTATTTATACCCGTAGGTGTAACACCATCCTACTTTTATTTAATATCAGAAAGAAAAAGTTGAAAATCGATGCAAAGAAGATGTTTTAGATAAAATTAATTCGAAATACATAGAAACAGAATATTTAATCGAGCTTGCAGGAACATGGTAAATCTGCATTACTCAATACACGAGCAAGTGGTAGTATAAATATACTTACGGCAAGTGAGCTACACAAAACCGCTTGTGTTTCATTCTCGTGAATGCATGGATTTCCATTCTAAGGTCCTTTTTATAGTGATGCAGTGTCAACTTTAACCTTCAACTAATTAGAGTCCTTGATTTTATTGCCCCCATTTCTGCCACACTCTCTATTCGTTTCTAGCAATCCAAGAATTTTCACTCCCTTTGTTTAAAAACGTTTTGAAAGCTCTTCACTTCTAAGTGGGTTCAACAAACAAAAGACAACCTTATTGCAATGGATCAGCCGTGCTGACTCATCAACGCGACCTTTATTAAAAATGGCTGTAGTTATATATACAGGGTGGGCCAAAATAAGGGTCCTATCTTTAAATTTGGATAACTTGAATTTGAATAACTTCCACAAAATAAAAGTTAAACTCACCAAACTTTATGTGTGTGTAGACTGACCCTTCCGAGATTTTTTGAAATAAACAAAACAAATTTTAGCCGAAAAACACTTCTTAAAACTTACAAAAACTAAAGTATTGTTTTTTACACTGTTTTGAGTTTTTTAAGCAAAAATAATGTTTTCTAAATGAGGGTACGTTCCTTAGGGCTAATACGGCTCATGCTTGCTTCGGAAGGGGTCCTTTACTTATTCTAAAAAAAAAAAAAAAAAAAAATCAATAAATAAAAAAGTTATGAATTTTTAAAAATAGGACCCTTATTTTTGCCCACCCTGTATAATAAGTTATATAATAATATTTATTTAATAAAAGAATGTAATTTACGTGCTTGTGAATTCATCTTCGTATAAATACAGTAAGGTTTAATTAATACACTTCAATACTTTTTGTCTTCAGGGAGGCCGGATTCCTTGATCTTCTGTTAGGATCTCATTTGACGTTTTGCTCCATTTGTCGAAATAGAATAGGGGTAGCAATATAATAATACATTCTTCTCTGCAACTGACCATGACTATATTTTTAGGCCCCTTTGATTTCTTTTTGTTATCGCTGCACATGGTGAAGATAGGGGCACATAACCTTTTGTATTAAGGCCTGATGGCTGTCCCTGGTTCGCCTCTGTTATGGCTGGAGTGCCACTCACAGAGGCAGGAAGGTTTACACAATTTCTTCCCTCTTCCCGCCTGGTATGTAAACGGGTTGAGGAGTCATTTTTATTCTGGGTGTCGGCCTACCAGTATTGAGTCTTGTTTTGTTCACCTTTTTCATAATTTACTCATTGTCAACGGTTTCGTATTGGTTATTCAAAGCTGTCTATCAAGAAGATGTTGTTTAAAACTTAACTGCTATATAATAGTCAGACACGACCTAAGATGGAAGGGATACTGCTGCCACATCTTGTGAGGTGGCACTTTTTTTGGGCTTGGCAATGTACAAATTCGACTTCACAATCTAATGGAAATGAGATCTTCTCTTTCCTATTGCACGTTTCGAACAGAAGAGGATTTGCTAGTCTTTCGCTATATCATTAGTTCCATCAAAGGTGCTCGAATGAGCTCGAATGAGCTTCAATCTCTAGTTCCTCGTTATACAACATTCACAGCAAGAACTCGTCTTATTACCCCCAACTAAGAAGAGTATAAAGTGGACCTTGGGTTTACTTTCGGCATCCTCGTAACTCTCGTTTCCCTTATTTTATCATTTAGTCCTCACATTCTATGGGCAATGTTTCTGACAAATGGGGAAGAATTGCTGTTGTCTGGGTCTGAATCTATGCATATAACACTTATCGTTGGCTAATTTTTTACCCAGAGGTAGTATTTTTTTTAGCTTCTTACATAAAGTGGCTTCATGCCTTGTCTGTAAAAAAACCCCGATAATCTCAGAAATATGGACAGATAATCTCACGGATTAAATAAAGATGAATATTCCACTTTCTATCTGTGGAAATACTCTATTTCGGTGGAAATAATCGATATTGAAATCCATAATTTCGATAATTTTCTGTAGCTATTACATTTAATTAAAAAAAGTATACCAATAATTTACATAAACGTGTATGTACCATTAAAAGGAAATAAAAGTTAACAAATTTTATAAAAACTAAAGCACATTACCCTTCATAGATTCGTTTCAGAGCTCACAACAATTGACCTGAAATACTCCCAAGATATTGTTTAATATCGACATTGTAGCGATCAATACGCACAGGTTTGAATATCTCGCGTTCAGCCTTGAATGTGTGACGTCAGTCACGTGACTGTCTTTCAACCCAACAAGCTGTGAGATTTCTCACGCACTAGGGAACTGGACCTAGTCCCGTCAAATATGCATTCCCTATGTATCCATTCTACATAGACATGTATACGTCTTCTCTCACACTTGTTAGCAATAATCCCAAACCCAAATATATATAACACATTCTCTCTTTAGATTTTTTATACACAAGTGTACATCATCTTCTCTCAAACTTCACACCTCAAATCAATGTTGTTATTTATTTACTTTAATTCACTCCAAACAAGGCACATTGCCACTAAGACGTAAGGGGCTACTGTGAATTAGGGATCATACCTACAAGGGCATCCCAAGTGGGGAGCTAAGGAGCGAGATGCTTGTTCACATTACATTTAAATTTCTGCATGTTAGTACAGGCAGAAAAACAGAAAGCATGGAGGGAATTCCAAAGTTAACACTTCGAGAAAATGAGTTATTAGAGCAGAAAGCCTTCCGGCAGCTGGAGACCTCAACAGTGAAGGGGTGGGATTTTGCTGATTGTCGCGTCAGTCGCGGTAATTACATCGAGGGGACACCAGTGCAACAAGTTTGTCGGAGCACATCGCATGAAACTGCTTGTAAAACAAGCACAGGGATGCAACATTGCGGCGATGGGACAGGGGCTGGAACTTAGTAGATAGTTTGGGACCTATTAGATAAGAGCAGGGGCGGGCAACCTTTTCAGAGTGAGGGCCAGATGAGACGTTTGGAAGGAGATCGCGGGCCGGAGTGAAAAACTAAATCTCAGAATTACTATATTTTGTTTACATGAATAAATTGTACAAAAATTGCATTGAACACTCTACAAATCTGATATTTTTTTCTCAAGATACTTCTGTATGTGATGTTATAAAAGGCGCCGACGAAGAGCCATTTTGGAATCATAAAAAAATAATGACGGGGCAAGTAGCAAGTTCATCCAGCATTCGTTTTGACACACCTCACATAAGTTCTCTGTTTTATGCCCTTTCCTCGTCTCTCGTTTCCTCTTTGCTTCTCTCTTTCTCTTTTTCTATTTTTATCTCAGGCCAAGGATTTGAAATTAATAGTTAAAGAAAAATGAAATATACATGCATCATCGCTCGCTGATATTTATACATTTTCATCCCATTGTGAATCTTAATTGAAACCTACTTTTACGTCTATGTCACAAAATGATATGAGTTTTACTGGGAGGTCCGCGGGTCGGATTGCAATAATAAAGCATAGCAGGGTGGCGAGCCGGACGCTAAGTCTTCGCGGGCCGGAGGTTGCCCACCCCTGGATTAGAGGCTCCTTTTTGGACTCTGTCTAAGAGGGAGACGCTAGTGTTTGGCGCACCAGCCCAGATGCGACAACAATACTCCGTTTTTCGGTTATTTAATGCTGACACTCAATACATATTAAAGACAACTCATTCGGTACAATTAATTGAACACGTGTTGTTAATTAACCAATAGTTTGAAAGATGTATCCCGTACCTATCCCGAGCGTATTAGCATGTAATTGAACACAATAAACCCGATAAAGTAGATAGTTAACCCCCACCCCTGTGGCTAGTATACAGTCGTTAATACCTTACCCCCCCCCCCTCGTAAATACCAACACGCGTATACCTATCCATACTCGGTGATCGTGCTCAACGATCTTCACATTTTTAAAATTTATTTATGCTATCTTATCTGGCAATTAATCTAAGACATGGGTCGTCGTACCGACTGACTTCATTAAGCAATCGCCTTGTCAACGCCCCCAATTGGTATTTTTATTTCATGATAACTTAATAAAGCAATCGTTTGATCCCTCGTCCACGTGGTTAAGGTTGGGGTTTGGGTTAGGGTTAGGTGGTCGTCATCAGAAAATGACCGTCGTCTATCATTTCGCTTTTATCGTCGTAGTGGGTGCGTTAGACTACACGGGAGTAGTTTGATGTACCAATTGTTACAGTATAAACACATATACATACACACATACACAAACAAACACACATTTTATATATATATGTATATATATATATATATATATATATATATATATATATATATATATATATATATATATATATATATATAGATTTAGATTTTTCACCTATAAAATAGATCATTCAGTGAAGACCGGGGTTGTTCCAATAAAAACAAGCTCGATGATACTCGATTACAGAGTACAGAGCATTTATATGTGATTTTATGAAGGCTTACTAAAGCATTCATTTCTCTAAAGCATTTTCCCTGATGATCTGCCAAGCAAGTAACTGCTTGGTAGTGAAACACGTGTAGGAAAAAACATTTAATTTGAATAAATAATATTTGTAAGAAAAAAAAAATCTTTAATGGTGATCATTGGTGTCCTGAAAGGAATGCTTTGGTAAGCCTTCATAAAATCACACACACACACACACACACACACACACACACACACATATATATATATATATATATATATATATATATATATATATATATATATATATATATATATATGAATTCAAAGTTCAGGCAAAGTATCTGAAAGTCCTTATTGCATCGTTTGCGGACGCATTTCTCGACTGGATAAACTTTTTCAATTTAATCAATTTTCTCATTTTTGGACTGTCACTTACTACCTGGATCAATCTTCAATCAACCTCTTGGATATATTTCTTGAATTTGTTTTAAATCGTATGACTTGGATTGTATAGCTTTAACAGAAGTATGTTTTGGGCTGATATATTTGATGTGTTATATACTTTTATGCATGTTTGCATATATTTTTATATATTTTCAAAGTGTAATTTTATTACCTGCAGTTATGTCACTGCGGTAATGGTCCTCTGAGGAGAAGAATTATCTTTGAAAACTCATGAGTTAAGGACTTTAAAATACTTTGCCTGAACTTTGAATTCTAATAAAATTTAATTCGCACCTTATTTTATTATTTCATTTTATATTATGCTATTAATGCTCTATCCAGTATATTGAGCTTCAGTTTTTATCCGGATGTTTCACTAATTAAAAGATATTAGTTGCCTCTTATATCTTTTGTTGGATTAACTTTATATATATATATATATATATATATATATATATATATATATATATATATATATATATATATATATATATATAGTCTAAAGAAGCTTTGAGTAATTAAAAAAAAAAAAAAAAAAGAAAGTAAAATGAAGTTTAAATTCCCAGACAAACTAACTAAATCCAAGATATTGCAGACTTAACATTCGTTGGAAAATTAATAAATGAAAATATATAAGTAAAATAAAAATAAATAAAAAATAAAAAAAGGGGGGGGGTTAATTATCTAAGAGTGAAACAAAAACAGGAAACCTTAAGCGTCTAATATTAACACGGGGATCATCAGCTGTCTACCATGTAACTGTTTCGGAGATTTAAAAACAGGACAGTTTTAATATTCATGGCTCTCCAATGGTACTGATTATACGACCATTTCCCCAATAATCAAGTGTCGAAATAATTCAGCTTAAAATATCACTAATATATACATAAAAAATAATAAAATAATAATAATAATAATAATATATTAACCTTAAGACTACCGTATGATATAGTAATTTGCATATCAAATAACATTAATTATAACAATAATAAAAAAATAAAAATAATACTATCTAAACACTACATCCAAGAACCATTCTGCAATATATATATATATATATATATATATATATATATATATATATATATATATATATATATATATATATATATATATATATATATATATATATATAATATATATATATATTTATATATATATATATATATATATATATAATATATATATATATTTATATATATATATATATATATATATATATATTTATATATATATATATATATATATATATATATATATATATATATATATATATATATATATATATATATTTATATATATATATATATTCATAGTTGCATTTCAATGACCACAGGAAAAATCAAGCCAAAATCATAATTTGCATATTCACTTCAATTTCCTTTATTTTCATGCTTCGGCAAATACCTGTAATTCTTAATACTATCGACAAACAAAGTCCTTTTATTTTTATTTATTTATTTATTTTATTTATATATTTTTTGCCTTTGTTTTATTTTTTCCAAAATTAAAACAATCAAATTAATAAATTGCTGAAGTATAAAAATAAAAGAAATTGAAATAAATATGAAAATTGTCATTTTGGATTAATGTTTTTGCCATCATTTGATTGCAACTATAAAGTATATATTCTCTAAATCTAAAACGGAACAAGAAACCCATGGAACTTTACATACAGCAATTTGACCGAAACATTAAATGGACCATTCGGAAAATTGTAAAAAATAAAAAAGTCTTATCAAGCAAAAACACTCCGTGCTACTTAATAATGTTTGCCCAAATGAAAATATGCTGCCTAAATACACACAATATATATATATATATATATATATATATATATGTAATTTGTTTAGATACTGTATATTACATATTTCGGCAATGTACCGCGGTTTCATCCAAAAGGGCAGATTTAGACATCTTTAGTAAAGATGTCTAAATCTGCCCTTTTGGATGAAACAGCGGTACATTGCTGAAATATGTAATATACAGTATCTAAATAAATTATATTAGCTCTCTTATATGATCGAGCACTTTGTTTGATTTCTTTTCATATACAACCTGACACACACACACACACACACTTATATATATATATATATATATATATATATATATATATATATATATATATATATATATATATTAATTTTAAATAAATAATATTAAATTATTTTTACCTACATACGCTTGCGTTTCGAGCTTTCGCTTTCATCAGTGCAGGGATGATAATCTCGGACGGTCGCACTGTTATATATATATATATATATATATATATATATATATATATATATATATATATATATATATATAAGTTAGTTGAGTGAAATGACTTCAGAAATAGCAAAAAGACAGCAAATTGAATAACAAATCAAACATTTAAAACATTCAAATCATTCACTATTTAGGTTGAATCGAGAAGAAGAAATTACATAATAGAAAAAGTACATAATAGAAAAATACATCAATAAATAAAAAAATAAAAATATGAACAATAGATGCATTCAACAATGTTAATTACAATTAAAAAAAAATACTGATAATAATAATAATGTTAGAATACAATAAAATAAAATAAAACTAGATAAGATAGATAATAAAGTAAAATGTAGAAATAAAATAATAAAGGATAAATACGAATAAAATAAATAAATAAATAAATAAATAAAATTAGAATTTATTTTATTTTAAATAGAAAACGAGATAGAGTATAGTTTTAATTTAGTGAAAAATTAAAATAATTAGAAGATGAACAATCTATAAAAGAGTTAATAGGATATATTGACAAGTAAATATATAACTTGAAAATATAATTCTATTTTTAAGAAGAAAAATATTATAATTAGAAAAACTTAAAATAATAATAATTATAATGATGGGTAGATGAATATACTCATATATTTAAAAACCACAACCCAGAGAAAGAAAAAATAATTCTGCCGAAAGTCTCAGCTTATAAATAAATAAATTTTATTCATTAAAAAAAAGATGTTTGTGGTTTCTAATTTCTGTAAAGAAAAAATCTTTTACCTTACGAAACAATTTTCAAAGATGTGATCAACTCTCTTTTGTTCATACTAGCGCTACCTACATTTTCAATAAATGGAGAATTTGAAAACTCATGACTGCTAAACTATCTCCCAAATCGCTATTTTTACTGAATTTAGTTCAAATGGCACCGGTAAAAATTGCACAAGTTAATAAATAGGATAAAAACGTACAAGAGAAAAATATAGATGAAAATCTCACAATGAGTTTATCAAAATCTTTGATTCAATACATAAAGGGAAAACATAAAAGTACCCCCACCCCCAAGACAAAAAAAAAACAATGAGATAATACATGATTAGGCGATTACGTGTGAACACACTGAAATAAAAACAGACAATTATTCTTCTAATTTAAAGTAGAGGATTAGTTGTGCATATAAATTTAACGTAAAATGACCCCCCTTTCCGGACCATTCTAACTTTGTAGGGCAGCTAACTAAATAATTTACCACTAACCCTCCAACTGACAAAGTCGCAAAACCGAACGTAATCGCTTTAAAAGGTAGAACCCATCCACCCCGCTTGAAAAACAATGCATAGAATTTATCTCCCATCGCAAAAGAAAATTGGTAACGGTCCTAAAAAGTTAAAATGGTCCAGAAATGGTGAATGATTTTATGTTAAAATGATATGTAAACCTGATCCTCCAATTTGCATTCTAAAATGATTGTTGTTTTTTCTTTCTGTGAAAGATGAGTAATACAATACATACATTAAAAAAAAATATTGTTCGTTTTACCACCCGGACTTAGGGTTAGTAGTAAAAAGGGTGCGTGTTTTTTAATGATGTAATCTTTAAAAGAATGCAGTATTTACAAAGTACCGGAAAAATGTTTAAAAATGAAATTAAAAATTTTTGGTAAAAAAAAAAAAAAAATTACAAAGAGTTATTGATAATTGGAAAAATATTAAATATATATATTTTTTAAATTCTTAAAAATTAATTCATTTTTAAGTTGGTGGGCTTTTGTCCGTGTCTGAATTATTTTGGTGGGCTTTTGTCCAGTGGGCTTTTGTCCGGTGGGCTTTTGTCCTACCACCGAAAACTATACCCCCCCCTCCCCAATAAACAGATATTTTGATATAAATATAGTTTGGATAAATGAAAAAAAAATTAGCAGCGGATACTTGGCCTTTTGGCTAAGCGCCTCCCCTCTTTGGGGAGGAGTAAGTTTATTGCTTACTGCCTGAGGCACCCCTACCGGGTAATGCCGACGGGGCTGCCCAGGCAATTTTTAAACCCCACTTTCCCGACCCGACCTTGGGTCACATCTTACTTGTGGGAGTAAGATAAAAACTGGCCTTGTGCTTAACTCCTGGAGAGGAGTAAATCAATATTCATTTAGAAGACAGAAACAAAACTTAATTACGTTTTAAAACAAATATTAATCTTTTTTTTTTTAATTTCAAAAGCTGGTAGAGTGCGGGACTTTTCTTTTTTCTTTATTATAGCAAATATTATCATATTCAATAGGCGCCGAGTTGTTGTCGTCGAAAACAACAACAAATTTTGTTTTAAATAGAAAGAAACACTTTGTTAGTTATTGCGTTCTAATCTAATAGGTTCCACACTGTCCACCTAAGTCCAGCCCCTGTCCCATCACCGCAATGTTTACATTCCTGTGCTTGTTTTACAAGTACTTCAACGGATATGTTCCGACTAACTTGCTGCAATCGTGCCCTTTCAACGTAAATACTCCCGACCCACCCGACAATCAGCAAAATTCCACCCCTTCATTGTAGATATCTCCAGATTTAAGAAACTTTCTTACTCTAACAGCTTATTTCCTGGAATGCTTCCTTTTGGAATCCCCCCCTACTCCCTGTTTTCCTGACTGTACCAACATGCGTAAATTTAAATGTAATGTGAACAAACATCTCACTGGACAACTCCCCACTATAAAAAATCTGACCTCTAATTCTGAGTCTCAGTTGCAATGTGTCTTGTTTGGCGTGAATATAAGTAAAAAAAAAAAAGCCTTCAGAATTTGTATTACGAACTTGAAGAAGCAAGTTGTCACGAAATAATTATATTCATTACTAGTGCCATAAAAAAAGAAAGGAAAAGAGAGAAAAACGAAAAGAAAAAAGTAATGATGAAGAAGAGGGAAAAGATTAAAGAAACACGCCCATATTTCTTTGGGTCCGTCCGGCTGTGTTCTCAGACTTGTACGCAACATGATATACGACCAGTTTATTAGGACTTCAACAGATAACCGATGACCTTTACATATCTCCCCCAAACACTCTCGCACTTGCCAGAGTATTTAATACGCGTAAATATAGGGGTGGGCGAACGCACGCACGCATACGTGCATCTATCTATCTATCTATCTATCTATCTATCTATCTATCTATCTATCTATCTATCTATCTATCTATCTATCTATCTATCTATCTATCTATCTATTAAGCCCCGTTCAAGTCGAGCACTTTGAGAGAAATATATTAATCGATTCAAATTTGGCAATGCTGCAAGTTCTCTCCCTTTGGATAGATAGAACATTGTTTCTAACTGTGTTTACTAGCAAAAACACAGGACTTATTTTTCTCGCATTTAAAATGTGGTTGTCACGACGAGTGAGCGGTAAGAAGCTCGAATTCGATTTATTCAGGTTCGGGTCATTCCACCGGCAATACAGTTACATCATCCATACTGATGAATGTTGGTGAACATGAAACATATATGTCTATGGATATCAAAAATATTTATTTATTATAAATAATATATATATATATATATATATATATATATATATATATATATATATATATATATATATATATATATATATGTGTGTGTGTGTGTGTGTTTGTGTATATTAAGTATATATATGTGTGTGTGTGTGTTTGTGTATATTTAGTATATATATATATGTGTGTGTGTGTGTGGTTGTGTATATTTAGTATATATATGTGTGCGTGTATTTGTGTATATGTATGCGTCTGCAAGCGATTTGTGTGGGTGTATGTCTGCATTTATATATGGATGTATATTGGCTTTCCTGGAAGCATATTCATTTTATTGCTGAATATTTATAGTTTTATTAATTTTATTTGTATATTTTTGTATTAAGATAGAATAAAATTATTAAATGTATTTGTGTGTGTGTGTGTGTGTGTGAATGTGTGTGTGTGTTGGAATCTGTGTGTGTGTGTGTGAATGTGTGTGTGTGTGTGTGAATGTGTTTGTGTGTGTTTGTGTGTGTGTGTGTGTGTTGGAATGTGTGTGTGTGTGAATGTGTGTGTGTTGGAATCTGTGTGTGTGTGTGTGTGTGTGAATGTGTGTGTGTGTGAATGTGTTTGTGTGTGTGTGTGGGTGTTGGAATCTGTGTGTGTGTGTGTGTGTGAATGTGTGGGTGTGTTGGAATCGGTGTGTGTGTGAATGTGTGTGTGTGTGTGAATGTGTGTGTGTTGGAATCTGTGTGTGTCTATGTGCGCGTTTTATGGGTACATGGAGATATGTGTTACGTGTATTAGAGTGTATGTGTTTGTTGCCACACTAACGCACACACATAAGTATATAAGAGTTGGAATTACCTACTAGACACTATCCTCGAGTGACTTCAGTCTCTCTGTACAAGGGTTTGTCAGGACAACCTGCCATAAGGATGCTTCCCATACAAATAAACCCTGACCAAATATTCAAAATAACATAGTATTTGAAGCTCAAATAGGAATATTCTGATATATATGTATCCTATAAAGAGATCAAGTGTTAGCCCCAGGAAGGGCCTATTGATTTCTGAGTACTTCGACTGATGTAACGTGAAACCAAAATAGTATATATATATATATTCTTCTATCTGTGCCCGCTTCTCCCTTAAGTACGTAACAGTTTCTGTTGGCCGAGTGCATGCAGATTCTAGGCTTACTCTGTGAATCGGGTTCGCGCCTCCCGACCGTCTGAAATTGTTACTTTCCTGCACTGATGAGAGCAATAAGCTTGAAACGCTAGGTATTAATAATTTAATATTTATTAATAAATAGTATATATTGTATTAGTAATTTAATATTTATTAATAAATAGTATATATTGTATTAGTAATTTAATATTTATTAATAAATAGTATATATTGTATTAGTAATTTAATATTTATTAATAAATAGTATATATTGTATTAGTAATTTAATATTTATTAATAAATAGTATATATTGTATTAGTAATTTAATATTTATTAATAAATAGTATATATTGTATTAGTAATTTAATATTTATTAATAAATAGTATATATTGTATTAGTAATTTAATATTTATTAATAAATAGTATATATTGTATTAGTAATTTAATATTTATTAATAAATAGTATATATTGTATTAGTAATTTAATATTTATTAATAAATAGTATATATTGTATTAGTAATTTAATATTTATTAATAAATAGTATATATTGTATTAGTAATTTAATATTTATTAATAAATAGTATATATTGTATTAGTAATTTAATATTTATTAATAAATAGTATATATTGTATTAGTAATTTAATATTTATTAATAAATAGTATATATTGTATTAGTAATTTAATATTTATTAATAAATAGTATATATTGTATTAGTAATTTAATATTTATTAATAAATAGTATATATTGTATTAGTAATTTAATATTTATTAATAAATAGTATATATTGTATTAGTAATTTAATATTTATTAATAAATAGTATATATTGTATTAGTAATTTAATATTTATTAATAAATAGTATATATTGTATTAGTAATTTAATATTTATTAATAAATAGTATATATTGTACTAGTAATTTAATATTTATTAATAAATAGTATATATTGTATTAGTAATTTAATATTTATTAATAAATAGTATATATTGTATTAGTAATTTAATATTTATTAATAAATAGTATATATTGTATTAGTAATTTAATATTTATTAATAAATAGTATATATTGTATTAGTAATTTAATATTTATTAATAAATAGTATATATTGTACTAGTAATTTAATATTTATTAATAAATAGTATATATTGTATTAGTAATTTAATATTTATTAATAAATAGTATATATTGTATTAGTAATTTAATATTTATTAATAAATAGTATATATTGTATTAGTAATTTAATATTTATTAATAAATAGTATATATTGTATTAGTAATTTAATATTTATTAATAAATAGTATATATTGTATTAGTAATTTAATATTTATTAATAAATAGTATATATTGTATTAGTAATTTAATATTTATTAATAAATAGTATATATTGTATTAGTAATTTAATATTTATTAATAAATAGTATATATTGTATTAGTAATTTAATATTTATTAATAAATAGTATATATTGTATTAGTAATTTAATATTTATTAATAAATAGTATATATTGTATTAGTAATTTAATATTTATTAATAAATAGTATATATTGTATTAGTAATTTAATATTTATTAATAAATAGTATATATTGTATTAGTAATTTAATATTTATTAATAAATAGTATATATTGTATTAGTAATTTAATATTTATTAATAAATAGTATATATTGTATTAGTAATTTAATATTTATTAATAAATAGTATATATTGTACTAGTAATTTAATATTTATTAATAAATAGTATATATTGTATTAGTAATTTAATATTTATTAATAAATAGTATATATTGTATTAGTAATTTAATATTTATTAATAAATAGTATATATTGTATTAGTAATTTAATATTTATTAATAAATAGTATATATTGTATTAGTAATTTAATATTTATTAATAAATAGTATATATTGTACTAGTAATTTAATATTTATTAATAAATAGTATATATTGTATTAGTAATTTAATATTTATTAATAAATAGTATATATTGTATTAGTAATTTAATATTTATTAATAAATAGTATATATTGTATTAGTAATTTAATATTTATTAATAAATAGTATATATTGTATTAGTAATTTAATATTTATTAATAAATAGTATATATTGTATTAGTAATTTAATATTTATTAATAAATAGTATATATTGTATTAGTAATTTAATATTTATTAATAAATAGTATATATTGTATTAGTAATTTAATATTTATTAATAAATAGTATATATTGTATTAGTAATTTAATATTTATTAATAAATAGTATATATTGTATTAGTAATTTAATATTTATTAATAAATAGTATATATTGTATTAGTAATTTAATATTTATTAATAAATAGTATATATTGTATTAGTAATTTAATATTTATTAATAAATAGTATATATTGTATTAGTAATTAAATATTTATTAATAAATAGTATATATTGTATTAGTAATTTAATATTTATTAATAAATAGTATATATTGTATTAGTAATTTAATATTTATTAATAAATAGTATATATTGTATTAGTAATTTAATATTTATTAATAAATAGTATATATTGTATTAGTAATTTAATATTTATTAATAAATAGTATATATTGTATTAGTAATTTAATATTTATTAATAAATAGTATATATTGTACTAGTAATTTAATATTTATTAATAAATAGTATATATTGTATTAGTAATTTAATATTTATTAATAAATAGTATATATTGTATTAGTAATTTAATATTTATTAATAAATAGTATATATTGTATTAGTAATTTAATATTTATTAATAAATAGTATATATTGTATTAGTAATTTAATATTTATTAATAAATAGTATATATTGTATTAGTAATTTAATATTTATTAATAAATAGTATATATTGTATTAGTAATTTTATATTTATTAATAAATAGTATATATTGTATTAGTAATTTAATATTTATTAATAAATAGTATATATTGTATTAGTAATTTAATATTTATTAATAAATAGTATATATTGTATTAGTAATCTAATATTTATTAATAAATAGTATATATTGTATTAGTAATCTAATATTTATTAATAAATAGTATATATTGTATTAGTAATTTAATATTTATTAATAAATAGTATATATTGTATTAGTAATTTAATATTTATTAATAAATAGTATATATTGTATCAATAAAAAGGTAGAAATGATTAACTGATTCTACCATTATAGTTCTTAATTTTCTTCAGTTTGTGTCTATCCGTTACACCTCTGTATTGTATTGTCTTCTAATTTGCCTTTATATACACATTAAACAATGCTTCAAGCAAACTAAACCAATCTCTTATACAGGGTGGGCAAAAATAAGGGTCCTACTTTTAAAAATTCATAACTTTTTTATTTATTGATTTTTTTAATTTTTTTTTTTAGAATAAGTAAAGGACCCCTTCCGAAGCAAGCATGAGCCGTATTAGCCCTAAGGAACGTACCCTCATTTAGAAAACATTATTTTTGCTTAAAAAACTCAAAACAGTGTAAAAAACAATACTTTAGTTTTTGTAAGTTTTAAGAAGTGTTTTTCGGCTAAAATTTGTTTTGTTTATTTCAAAAAATCTCGGAAGGGTCAGTCTACACACACATAAAGTTTGGTGAGTTTAACTTTTATTTTGTGGAAGTTATTCAAATTCAAGTTATTCAAATTTAAAGATAGGACCCTTATTTTGGACCTCCCTGTATATATATATATATATATATATATATATATATATATATATATATATATATATATATGTGTGTGTGTGTGTGTGTGTCTGTGTGTGTGTCTGTGTGTATGTGTGCACTCAACATACACATATGCACTCTTAATACGGTGGAAATAATCGTATGGAAAAAAATAAAATCGTACTTAAAAAAATAGGACTGTATATATATATATATATATATATATATATATATATATATATAGTAAGTAATAAGTAATAAGTAGTAAGCTATGAAAATATATTTATGGCAATTAAGCTACACAGAGGCTCCCGCGTTTCATCCCCGGGGGAATCTTTGTGTAGCTTAATTGCCATAAATATATTTTCATAGCTTACTACCTAGCTCTACTTACGTATCGAGCACTGTTGAAGTAAATACTGAAAATTGATACATAAAAAATTATATCTCCTTATAAAATTTTATGTGGATACATCAAAAGGTAATATATATATATATATATATATATATATATATATATATATATATATATATATATATATATATATATATACTATATATATATACTATATATATATATATATATATATATATATATATATATATATATATATATATATATATATATATGTCCCGACCGGCGCTATCCGGGAGTATTTATACTGTAGTCTTTATTTCGCATTATCTGTAAGAATTAAGTAACCGAAGATTATTATTAATAAAAAACAATCGGTCGTCTTACGAAATGTTGAAAGTTAAATAGCATAACTTCTTTCGAATTTCCTATGTCGACCTGGTGGACGGCACAGAGAAAAAGAATTAAAAATTAATAATTTTCGCAAAATGTTTTAAAATCTGATTGAAACATTTTTTCTAGTTTTACTTTAATTTAGTTTTGATTTCAGTAAAAATTCGAATAGAAAATTTAGTCGAGAAACACAGAATCACGATATTTATTGGTAAGACGATGAATAAAAAAAACCTAATAAGCAATGTAATTACGTAGATAAAGAATATAAGGAACGATAGTTAGCACTAAAAGAATAGAACTGTCCATCTATTGTTTTGCAGGTGTAAAGAAAATATTTGATTTTGGTAGACCAGAAGTTTAGCTTCGCAGTTGTGCAGTTTCAACTTGGATCAAATCAAATTTATTTAACAAAATATAGCATAGTGCAACAAACTATGTAAAGAAACAGGTGGAAGCTATTTACACCCACATATAGTCTGAATGTTTGTTCAAGGCCGCTATAATATGTGAAATATTATACAGAGTATTGATTTACTCCTCTCCAGGAGTTAGGCACAAGGCCAGTTTTTATCTTACCCCCACAAGTAAGATGTGACCCAAGGTCGGGTCGGGAAAGTGGGGTTTAAAAATTGCCTGGGCAGCCCCGTTGGCATTCCCCGGTAGGGGCGCCTCAGGCAGTAAGCAATAAACTTACTCCTCCCCAAAGAGGAGAGACAAAGCCTGGGAGGGTTGACCTCCTAGAACTGCACAGGACAGACCCATTGACCGGCGTAAATCAAGCCACGAAGGCCAAGACAATACCAGTTTATGGGGTGTAGTATCCATCGGAACAGATACTACACTTTGATCTTAGTCAAAAGCCTGAGCACCTTAGTATTTATTTACTCCTCTCCAGGAGTTAGACACAAGGCCAGTTTTATCTTACTCCCACAAGTAAGATGTGACCCAAGGTCTGGTCGAGAAAGTGGGGTTTGAAAAGCCAGCCCCCGAGAGGTGAGCACTCTGGCCATTAAAAATTGCCTGGGCAACCCTGGCGGCATTCCCCGGTAGGGGCGCCTCAGGCAGTAAGCAATAAACTTACTCTTCCCCAAAGAGGGGAGACAAAGCCTGGGAAGGTTGACCTCCTAGAACTGCACAGGACAGACCCATTGACCGGCGTAAATCAAGTCCAGAAGGCCAAGACAACACCAGTATGGGGGGCAGTATCCATCGGAACAGATACTACACTTTGATCTTAACCAAAAGGCTGAGCACCCTAGTAATTTTTATTTACTCCGCTACAGGAGTTAGGCACAAGGCCAATTTTTATCTTACTCCCACAAGTAAGATGTGACCCAAGGTCGGGTCGGGAAAGTGGGGTTTAAAAATTGTGGGCAGCCCCGTCGGCATTCCCCGGTAGGGGTGCCTCAGACAGTAAGCGATAAACTTACTCCTCCCCAAAGAGGGGAGGCGAAGCCTGGGAGAGTGGACCTCCTAGAAATGCACAGGACAAACCCATAGACCGGCGTAAATCAAGCCCGAAGGCCAAGACAATACCAGTCTATGGGGTGCAGTATCCATCGGAACAGATACTACACTTTGATCTTAGCCAAAAGGATCAATATATTTCTCAAGTATCATATTAACAATTGCATCACCAATTCACGGTTTAAGGACTTTAAAATATTGTCCTTTTATCTACGATAACTTTTGAAATACTGATTTTATTGGTATTGCCGTATTATTCTGTTTATTTCTAATGTTAAGGTTGTATATGTATTTTTCACATATCCAGCAGTATAAATATATTGATATGGATACATAGATACACACACAGACACACTATATATATATATATATATATATATATATATATATATATATATATGTATATATATATATATATATATATATATATATATATATATATATATATATATATATATACATACATATATATATATATATATATATATAGTAGAATTACTACTACTATATATATATATATATATATATATATATATATATATATATATATATATATATATATATATATATATATATATATATATATATATATATATATATATAGTAGTAGTAATTCTACTATTTACAGTTGAAATTCCCCTTTATTTACTAATTAGTTTCCAGTGGCCTTCGGGTAAGATCTTCGACTGCGAATCAGTGGCGATTTGTGTTCGGAGTTCGCGCCCGGTGACCGTTGAGAACTAGTTCCTAGACTGAAGATTGCGTTAGCATGAAACATCGATGTCTCTAGGTATATTTTAAATATTTAATATTTATAAAAACAAAAAATATTATTGTTTATATATATATATATATATATATATATATATATTAATTCTTCATTGTCTTAAGTTTACCTGTGCGACAAGCGACATCTTGACAGTGTGTTTCATATAATTACAGTTTACACAAAAATAGCACTTCTTTTCTTTTTTAATTTTCTTTTCATTTATTATTTTCGTTTCTTTTCCGATCGTCTTCTTTGAGTTTGTTTCCACTAGTCTCTCCCTTTTAGACAGGGTAAAAAAAAGCTCCTCACTATCTATCAAGCTCTAAGCCCTGTTCCATCGCCGCAATGTTGCGTCCTTGTGCTTGTTCTACAATGGAATGCGCTCCGACGAATTTGTGCCCCCTCAACGTAAATACCCCCGACAAACCTGACAAGAAGCAACACCACCACTCTCACTGTAGAGGTCCCCAGATGCCGGAAAGCTTTCTAATCTAATAGCTTCTTTTCGTTAGAACTTCCTCCCCCCTGCTTCCGTGTTTCCCCGACTGTACCAACATGCAGAAATTTAAATGTAATGTGAACAAACATCTCGCTGCACAACTCCCCAGTTACGATGCTCTTATTAATCTGGCCTCTAATTCACAGTAGCCCTTTACGTACCAGTGGTAACGTGCCTTGTTTGTGGTGAATTTAAGTAAAATAAAGGCTTAATGAGATGGATAGGTTGTCAGTTGAATTATGAAGAATATTATGAGAGGATTGAAAATGATGAAGAGAATAAACGAAATTTGATTTTTTATGAGAACCGTTCATGATAAGTATTTGGTGACCATGTAATTTTGTAGTCGTAGATGTAGTAGTCGCTGCAAGTGATTTAAACTTTCAAGTTTTACACAACGCCCAGCAAAGCCGTTCTTATTTGATCATCGAAGTTACGTAATGTAGTATTTAGATGAACGATTGCTTGAGATGCAGTAAGCATGGAAAATCTTGGAAAGAAGCTGGGTTGATGTTTTCAAACTATTTTTTTTGCGCGATTTATTTTTATTCGGATTCTTCCACAATTATTATTATTTTTTTTATCATAGTTCACCCCAAACAGGACAGGTCGCCACTGTAGACGTAAGGGGCTACTGAGAGTTAGGCTGTAAGTTTCGGGGGTCATCCTAAGTTGGGAGCTGTGTAGCGAGATCTCTGTTTACATTAGTTTTTAATTTCTGCATGTCGGTACAGTCGGGGAAACAAGGAGCAGGGAGAGAGTACCTGAGACCGGCAACACGAAGAAAAGAGCTATTGGAGTAGAAGGCTCTCCGGCATCTGGGTACCTCCACAGTGAATGGATGGGATTTTATTGATTACCGGGTTAGTCTAGTGTATTTACGTCGAGGGGGCACTAGAGCAGCAAGTTCATCGGAGCATAATCAATTGAAGTACGTGTAAAACAGGCACAAGGAAGCAACATTGCAGCGATGGGACAGGGGCTGGAGCTTGGTGGATAGTGAGGGACCTATTAAGTTCGCGACTCCCTTTGGACCTTGTCTAAGAGGGAGATACTAGTAGATGATGCACCATCCCAGATGTGGCAACAATATTCCATGCATGGGCGGATGGAGGCTTTGTAGAGATATAGGATAATGTCAGGTGTGAGAAGTTTACTAGCGCGATAGAGGGATCCCACCTTCTTTACAGCAGCCTTGGCAATGTCTTCAATGTATTTGTTCCAATTCATGTTACTTGTGAATGTTAGGCCGGAGAGTTTGAACGTTGGACTCTCATGTAGGGTTTTATTTGCCATGGCAATCGGTTGTTGAAGAGGTTTCTTGTGATTATTGAAGGAAAGAAGCTTTTTCTTTGCAGCATTAAAACTTACCATTTATGACTCCATTCCACTACAGAGTGGTGGTCTCTTTCTAAGGATTCAGCCATTGCCTAGGATATGTGCGCATTTTTTCCCACACATGAGGAGAGTAGAGTGTGCTGTCACCAGGGAGGTCGTTTATGAAAATTAGTACAGGTCCAAGGATGGATCCCTGGGGTATACCAGCATTTATGTCATGTTGCATGGATGAACGGCCATCGAGAACAACCTGGATCTTTCTGTTGGATAGGAAGAATCTAATTATATTAAATATTCGTCTATATTAGTGGATTTTTATGAGGAGCCCTTTATGCTAGACCTTGTCAAAGGCCTTGGATATATCAAGCGCTACCGCCCTAGCTTCACCTACCTTGTTCAGTGTATGATATATGCGTTCAGAGACGACCGTTAGGATATCCGCAGTAGATCGTGCTTGCCTCAATCCATATAGACGGTCGGAAATAAGTTTAGTATTAACGAGGTGCCGGACTATCGCTATATTGATTACGGATTCAAATATTTTAGCAAATATCGGGAGCAGACTGATGGGGCGATAATTTTGAGGATCAGTTCTATCTCAAGAATTCTTGAAGACTGGTACCGCAGAGGCAATTTTCCAGCTATCAGAGAAGCAAGATTCAGCGAGGTATTTGTTGTAGAGTTTGGAGAGGACAGGGGCCAGCTCAGCAGAGCATTTCTTTATTACTATTACTGGTCTAAGATCAAGTCCACACGTTTTGGAGGTGTTAACGGGTTTTATGATGTCCCTGACCTGAGATGGGGTGATGACCAGGTTTTCAAGTGTGACTTTGGTCCGCAATGGGAAATTAGGAAGGGGGTGGTTTGCTGAGTCGAAAGTGGAGTTTAAGGCGAAACGTGGGACAAGTAGTTCAGCCCTATCAGTTGTCGTGCAAATGACATCGTTGTGGTTTGATAGCGGGGGAATTGTTGATGTCCATTGTTCACCACACTATTTTAGACTATCCAGAAATCGCGAGTACCTAGTTTCTGTGACTGAATGCGTTTTTTGGTCATCTGCATATCTTCCCGTTGCTTCACCTATCACTACTTTACAATTATTTCTTGACTCTATAAATTTCTGTCTATTCGCAGTTGACTTCTGTCGGCCGAATTGTCGGAGTGCTTGCTGCCTCTGAGTAATAGCAGCTGCACATTTCGAGGTGAACCATTGAGGAAGGTGGGGTTTGCTGAAAATTTTTCGCATAGGGGACATATGCTTCAATGCCTACTTTGACCCATTTGGTTAACTCATTTGAGCAGGGAGTGAGAAGGTTTCACTCCATGGGACGTCGCTGATGCGATCTTTGATGGAATCAAAACCAGCCTGCTCGTAGTATCTCGTCGTTTTGAGCAACGGCTCATCAGCTTTGGGACGAGTTTTTAGTGCAATATCAATCATTACAACAATGTTATCGGCGTTCTCGAGTGGGTTATAGCCATTCGCCACACAAGCCTCGGGCAGTGAGGTCAAGAATAGGTCGAGAAGTGAGGTTTGCTGGTCCACACAATCAGGGAGGCGGGTTCAGAAAGTGACAGTCTGTGAGAGGGAGTTAGCTAAGGAGAAATTATACGTAGAGTTACCAGCTGCATTTGTAAAGCTGGAGAATCCCAGCCAGTCACGGTAGTGTGCATTAAACTCCCCAAATACATGTATTATGGAATCACCCGTTAATCACTTTAATGATTTTCTTCATTTGTTTTAAATTTGAAATCTTTTTGATTTACATTAGTAGTTCGAAAGTTATCTCTATTAGTAACTGGGGAGGCGACTGTGATGAAGTGGATATCGGCGTTGGCTGGCAACTCAGCATGCCGTGTTCGAATCTTTTCAGGTCAGTAGCACTGTAGCAATGACAAAGTCCATTCCTTCATCGGATGGGTATTGTGCTGATTTATATTTTATTACCTGTCAACCAATCAAAATCTGGGGCGTAGGAATACTTTTTGCTGAACTATTTACACTAGACAGCAAAGCTACTCGAGCAGAAAAGTCCTACGCCGTCAACTTGAGAGAGAGAGAGAGAGAGAGAGAGAGAGAGAGAGAGAGAGAGAGAGAGAGAGAGAGAGAGAGAGAGAGAGAGAGACCTTTCGTTATCCCTCCACACAATTTGCCAGCAGACAAAGTTGAAAAACTACTATCTTCCGAAGCCATGCGCTCTGCTCTCAGTAACAAGATTTCTGACTCGCCAACATCGTTCGTCTGAAGTGGATGAATCATTCTGCTTTCTCACATTTTCTACTAACCTCAAACACTTGACCAATCAACAATCGACAGCTGATTTATATATTTTAGTTTGGATGGCGTCGTTATGTTACTCTATCCTGCATTGACAGATTAAAAAACTCACTTCGAAATCTAGTGGGGGATCTCCTCTTCTCTTCTCTACAGCCACTTTCTCACGGAAGAAATGTTGCTAGTCTTTCTCTGCTCTATCGCTATTTCCACGGAAGGTGCTCGACTGAGCTTCAATCTATGATTTCTCCCTGTAAAAATTTCACAACTAAAACTCGTCTAGCTACAACCACTGTCAATGATTTCCCTTTTTCCCTTCGTATACCTAAAACTAGTCGGAGCTTCCATGAGCAGAGTTTCTTTCCTAGAACTAACCGTCTGTGGAACATAATACTGCGGGTCTGTTTCCCAGCTAACTATAACATAGTCGTTTTCAAGTCAAATGTAAACAAATTCTTGTTGAGCCGTCCTCTTAAATATTCAAATGCTGCAGAATTTCAACCGTCGTTACCAATCATCACGGTGTTATATCATCGTCCACCTAACAAACTCATTAACCACATCAAGTGGTCTCTGGGCCTTGATAAGTGATGACTCCTTAGTAAAACAAAAAATGGTAAATTTTCCTTCTAAAGCACCACGTTTCACTATAGATGTTAGTAACATTCACGTGGTCCCTCCCGTGAGTACCTGATTCTAAAAAGAAAACCCTGAGGAAACCAATAACAACAAAACAGAATCAAACAGGTCAAAAGTCTAAATATGCTAATCTATTAGAGTCAAGCACTTACCTATTAATAACTCAAATAGTCGGTATTGCTTCTGGGTCTTTCTTTCTGATTAAAAGCTCCCATATATTGTATGTTTGGTGTATATGTTACAGAGTTATTTGTCTATTAATTATTAAACAAATTAGATACATACCTTCGTTGCTGGCCATCAGCACTATGCGCGCGTGTGGCCTTCCTCCCATGAACAAGAACAGCCCTCTGTTGTGCGTGTCTCTTAATTGGCGGTGTTTTGTAGAGCTGAAACAAAA
>OY744533.1:66402547-66425047 GCA_963556195.1 Sepiola atlantica | reverse complement strand
CGACTGAATGCAATATTCTGCATATTCTTAACCGCTTAGGAAGTGGAAAAATACTAAAAATCAACACTGTTCTATTGCCAGTAAAAACAATAACAAAATTATATATATATATATATATTGTGTGTTTATTTAGGCAGCATTTTCTCATTTATGCAAACATTGTTAAAAATAAATATACCTTTTTAATTTTTTATGGTCCTTTTTTAAAATTAAAATCAAACAAATTAATAAATGCCCCATAGGCATCACGAACGTTTTTGAAACTACCAGTCCCAGGACGGGTACCAAAAACAATCTACAGACAGAACAATTTTGCACCACTTTTATGTCACCATACGAAGATTAAAATCAGCATATAATGATACTAGAACTTACGTCTCGAATCTTCTTACTCTAATTTTGATCAAAACATGATTTTGCTTCTAAAATATGTATAAAATTTAAGGCTTAAGTTTAAGGAGTCTTAAAAAGAAATTGAAATTCAGGGAATCTGGCTTAATTTGTGTTTAATGACAAATCTGAAATATTTAAATTTTCAAATGGCAGGTTGTGCCCCCTAAAAACTTTCTAAAATAATTCTTGAAACTGAAATTTGGGGAATATTTATTAATTGATGTTGAAAACCTATTTTAAAAATTTCATAAAATCGCAGGTATCTGAATTTCCATCCATATTTTACCCCCTTTTCATGAAACTAAATTAAACTAAGTATAACCCCCTTTGGACCCCTTACGCCTAGCAGCTGTGTTCACACATACATAATGATCGGTTAATTAGTTTAGGAGTGAATCCTGTACATACAAATATATAAACATACTTAAATGTATAAAGGTTGAGATATATACCTTTTTTAAAAATTTAAACATATTTATTTTAATTTCAAATATTTGAATCAAATATTTGAAATTAAAATTAATGTGTTGAATTTTTAGAAAAATCTACGCTATTAATACATGGAATCTCTGATTGATATAACCTATTAATTACATCGAAATCAAGGAAGGCGCGAGAGCGCTCTATCCCTTAATAGACGTTATTAATGGCCTATGCTGGAAATCTCATTTCTTTGATCAATCATAACTCAGAAACCAATAAACCAAATTAGTTAAAACTTTGCACAAAATTTTTATTTGATAGGTTCTATAAGTGTGTCGAATTTCAGCATCATTAGTCAAGGCAACCCAGAGATCCAGAAAGTTCAATCATGAAATCATGTTATCTGTGTGTACGTACGTACGTACGTATGTGCCACCCTGTATCTCATCACCTATTTGATTGATTCAGCTGATTTTTGGCATAGATAGAGGTTCTAGGGTCTAGTTGATGGCATTGTAATTTCAGTTTACCATATACCTTAGTTTTCCAGAAAATTCCAAAAAACCTTATGATAATGAAATGGCTTGGTTGATATGTAGTCATACCCTTAATGACAATAAAAGTTTAAAAATTTGGGAATTTCCTTGCTTTTGGACATTTAGTGTCTATGAATTTTCATCTTAACCCTATTAAGGGCATATGATTTCAGTATACTGGCATTTATCATGGAATTATTATATAGGTACTAACTAATATGAATCGTAACTAAACAGTTAGTGCTTGACCCAACGGGTAAAGTGTCGTCTACAGATCTTTGTTTTTCTATTTGTCTGTCAAAGGTTTGATGACAGGCGAACGCGTGGTCACTCTAAATTCTTCCGAACTGAGAAAACTTTGTGAACCGACGCAAAATATCCCTTTTTTCGTCGACAGTGTTTATTTCTTTGTTTATTTTAGAGTCCTTACTTGACCTTTTCCAGTCGCCCTCTTCACTACGAATAACCCTAACCCTCTTCACTACGAATAAACAGATTCGAAAGTAACCAAATCTGTTAACTTTATAAATAGTTAAAAAAGATAAAACCTAATGAAAATAACACAGTAACAACAAAAGTGTATCGAGTTCGAAGGAGCTGAAGGTTAATTTGTTTTTGAGTGTCTCATACAAGAAACAATGAGGAATATTGTTAGTAACTTAAGATTCTCTGAGAGTCTTCGTGTGTCACCCGTAGTTTATTTGTTATCTTATTTTATTATTACTTGTGTGTGAGTGAGCACGTGTGGTGTGTGTGTTAAGATTCAAAAGAGTGTGTGACTTATATCAGCTTTCAAATGTAAAGTTGAAGTCCGTTAGCAGGACATCAGAGTAAATACTTAGAAAGGTTACTCACTGCCCTTTAATAAAGTGTTGGAATATACGTTATTTCATTTCACAACTCATGTATTAAACATATATTCCAAACATATCCATCATCAGAACGAAAGGCTAATCTCATTTATTTACAGTTCACAATTATGAAATATAAGCAACGTACATTATACAAAACAATAACATATATCTATTTTAATTTAGTTCTTACTCTACCTTTAAGATAGGAACATTGATTACCGGTGGCGTGGTCCGTGGGGATAGATTCTTTATTTTGTGGGAGCTCCAGAGGAATGGTCTGACATCGGTGGATTCTTAATACCCTTTGACCCATTTCGGGAACAATCAAGGGAAACAATCAGCGGTACTCAGAATCGGTGCACCACTAGAATCGGTTCCCTACAAATAAAATCTAATATATAAAGTAAATTCGGTCTCCCTCTCGAGTTTTGTCATCGATAACTTTCTTCCTACAAAATCAATATTTGATTCTAGTTCATCCGTTTTTTGGTGGATCATTGCAGCATGTTGTTAAGAATAATAAACATGTAATCTGATTTCATAACTTCCAGGAAATACTTTGATCGAGCCAAAATTATTTTCATACGTACGCAATCCTAAAAACAGGGGGCGTACCTCTAAATTCGTCAATACAGAGTTAATTCCCTTAAACAGGACTATGTTTCGGAATTTCTGTTATAAGGATTGAACATTTATAATATTTGGCTCATTAGGACTACTATTCTCATATTGGATGTTATTCTCACAACGTTTCAGCCGATGTAACCTCCGGCCTCTTCAAGTGCAGGTAGTCGAACTCTGAAATCGTTACACAACAAACAATACGAACAAGGAATAATAAAAAAGGGTACTTATTTCTTCTACCCGTTAGAGAATCTCTATGCCGAACTTGGAATCTATAAAATATTTCGAATTGAATCCTTTGGGGTAAATTGAAAAATCTACCACCATAAATGAAATAAAGGATTCAATTCGAAATTCTTTATAGATTCCAAGTTCGACATAAACATTCTCGAGCTCGACAAGATACACATGAAGAAGGTCGGAGGTTACATCGGCCGAAACGTTGTGAGAATACACCAAAGATGAGAGCAGTAGTCCGAATGATCCAAACAATACAGCAGTAATAGTTTGGTAAAAACAAAACGCCATGGTTTAGAAAAATGAAACAAAATCAAATTGCAAGTAAAAAGATTCCCGGGTAACGCCGTGTTAGGGGCAGCTTGTATACATCAAAGTTCGGGGACAGCACGAATGGTGTAATGGCTATAAACATGTGCTGTGGAATCGGCTATGCTTTGTTTGAATCAACTTCAATTACAGAGGAGAGAGGTCAGACATAAAATACTTAAAATCACTGTTGATAGAAGCTTTGAAAAACATCTCGCTTGAAGTCACCCAAAAGGTCAACCGGAAGTTGGCTTGACTGTCTACATTATTGTACAGCTTCTCATGAAAATCAAATTTAATATCTCACCCCCTTTCAAAAGGAAATGCTTCATTGTTCGGGTGGACCCTCATGTGACTTTTGAAGCCCCCAACTGAAGTACATTCTGTTCTGCATATAGAAACACCACTTAAACCAGATTCAAAAGCTCCCATGAATTTCTCACTTCTTTGATGACTGAATACTCGCATTATGTTACGTTTCAACCTTGTGTCATACATGGAAGTTCATAAACATATCTTGTAAGCCGCTAGTTCCTGCATGCATCCTTTATGCGATCCTGCCAGACTGATGAAACGCCGCTTTCACTGAGAGAAGACAGATAGCATGAAGTGTAGTATCAGAACAGATACTACACTTTGCTCCTCGCTAAAACATTACAGAATATTGTTGTTACTTAGTGCATAATAACGTTGACACACCGTTTCTCGTTAGATCACCAAAGTTAAGCGACGTTGAACCTGGTCAGTACTAAAATGGGTGACTATTTGGGAATACCAGGTGATGTATGTGCTCTCTGCTTATCTCGGCATTGTTTCTAGTCGTCCTAAACTTCTCTTTGCCACTGGATTCAGACAGTGTCGATTTAGGATAGGTGTAGTTGTAGATTGCGCAACCATTGCTTCATAATTACACGCACAGACAACCTTTACAGGGGGGTATCCATTGTCTCTTGAGACTGAACGAAGGCCATGATTGTTGTTACTTAGAAGCATACAAAATGTATACAGATTATTTTTCTTCCGTTTTGTTTTGTTTCGTTTTGTTTTACGGCATATCAACCCTTTTGGGTTATTTAATGCCGACTCCATTTATATTGGTAAAATGATTTTATGCTGAGGTTCATAATATTTTTAAATGTTTAACAAATTTGGATGAATTTCTTTTATATGTGAATATTTCTTGAGTAAATGTAAACAGACACCTCACTGCGCAGCTCCTAACTTAGGTTGACCCCCCCTCCCATAAAAACCTTCACCCTTTTTTCTCAGTAGCCCCTTATATCTACAGTGGCGGCTTGCTTTGTTTGGGGTGAACTATGATAAAAAAAGTAAACAGTCTGCAATTGATTAATTTTTTCATAGGGAAGTTTCGTTTATTCAACTTATAGATATTAGATTTTTGGGTACAAACCCACCATTTTCAGAAAGGAAATTATGATTTCTACTCTGAAGTCTTTAAATAGTTCTTTCTTAATATCAACATCATAGTGTGTTCGTCGCATGGCAGCAAAATCAACGCATTCTGACATAAAGTGTTTCACAGTATATGGCACTTGACAAGTCGCACACCATGGTGGCTCCTTCTGCTCAAGCAGGAATATGTTTCATTTATGGAGTTTTCGGAAAATTTAATTTATGCGAGTTAGAAAAAAGTTAAATTTTGTCAAACCTCCCCCTCCCCGATGTATTTGTTAGAATCGGGTCGTTTTCCCGACTATAAGCGAGTTCATAAAATCAAGCAATTGTTGCATTCAAAAAAACAGAGTAATAATTAACAAACAAAAGGAGGTAGTTCCAATAAGGTTTATTGAACGTATGTGTATGTGGGATGATGACGTGTGTGGTGTATGTATGTGTGTCGATAGAAAACAGTTATTGAAAAGAGTATGTGAAGAAATGAGTCCGGCGTGGGAAAGTCCTTGAAAACCGTATACAAAGAAAATGAGTTGAGAACTCTTACCGTTGTTGAACACGTGTTGACGGAGCGCTGGTGTCTTAGCGTCGTTCAGCGAGGCCAATTGAATAGAGAAGAAAAAGGGTGATTTTCCGTTTACACCGGTTTTTATAATCAGAAGGGCAGATAACTCTGGTGTCGCTTTTCAGCGCCACCTGTCGGTGAAAAAGCGACACCTAACGGCCAACCGGTGCAGTTATGTTTGAAAGGAGGAGGTAACTGCTACATGTTCGTGCACTTTTCTGATTTTGAAATCGATAAAATGTGATGAATATCGTCTTTAAATGTAAAGGAACTTTGTAATAAATAAAGAAAAACACTACGATTTTCTGTGAACAACGCGCGTTTATTGAGTTGAAATTATAAAAAGCTGCAATTTTGGTCGTCAAATAATGAAACTACAGTATCTACGGGCCACAAGTATACTTGCAATAGGCCGCATGCAGACGACGGGCTGCATGTTTGATATTCCTGGTCTTGGGCGTGTCAAATAAACAGGCAACACAATTGAACAACTCATCATCTTTACAAAATAAAATAATGAGAAAAATGTGTAGAGTGAAGTTAACGGATCGCATTAGCAGTAGCGATCTTGTAGTAAAGCCGAATCCTCTATTGTTAAATGAAAATACTGTACCGATACACAGAAAAATCATCAGTCGTTGTGAACAAGGTATGTCTAGAAGGAATGGTGGAAGAGTGCGTGAAAAGGGGTAAACTACTGAGAAGATTTACAAAGTTACGTAGATAATGAAAACGGTATCAAGTCTTTCGTTCTTCTTGGTCTTTCATTCTTTCGTTACTTCTTTCCGAAGAGCGCAGAAGAGTTCTACATTAAAAGACGAAACGCATGAATTAGGAATAAAAGATGTTTCTTTTGTCCTTGGATGTGTGCAATCACAGGAAAATTCCGTTTCGGTTATGAAAAGTGAAACGGAATTACCGCGTACAATACTGAGGGAAGAAACCAGTCACCCCCCTTCTCCTCTTCCTTTCCCTCTCTCTCTCTCTCCCTCTCTTTCTCTGCTATCGTACGTCAAACGCGACACCCTACACCCAACATCACGCGAGAAAGACTCCGCCAGAGGACTCATCAACCCAGAAGATGTACAGCAAATTAGACAAGTAGCGTTATCTTTTTATAAGATGATCTTATTTTTAAGAACAAGCTGTATTACTCGGCGTTGCCCGGGTGGCGACATATTTCTAAAGGAAAAATAATTAAAAATATAGTTATATTGCCAAATTTAAAAAATAGGATTAAAAAAATCAATTTTATATTTGATTTGAATACATATTTGATCAATAATAAAAGAAAATATGTCTTTTGCGCCCTTGGCCAGGAGCAAAATGTAGTATCTGTTCCGATGGATACTACGCCCTATAGACCGGTGTCGTCTTGTCCTTCGGGTTTTGATTCCGCCGGTTTGTGGGTTTGTCCTGTGCAGTTCTAGGGGGTCCACCCTCCCAGGCTTTGCCATCTCACCCTTTTAGAAGGGGTTAGTTTATTGCTAATCGCCTGAGGTGCCCCTGCCGGGGAATGCCGACGGGGACTGCCCAGGCATTTTTGTAGGCCAGAGTGCTCAAATTCTCGGACGTTGGCTTTTCAAATCCCACTTTCCGACCTTGTGTCACATCTTACCGCTGTGGGAGGTAGATAAATAAATTGTTGGTGTTTAACGACCATTATAAGGTCATCTTAGGTCAAACGTTTTCACCCCTTTTTTCGATTCAGAAACTTTTTACAGTATTTCTTCGTGAAAGTGTCTTAGAGTGTAGAATCTGACTATTCATAATGTGTGAGCGTTTTTGTTTGATTTTTAAATTTTGGTATGCTTTATTTTAAGTTGTTTGAGATATTATTTGGGCCATTCTTTTGAAGAGAGTTTTCCAAATTGATTGCTTGATGACAACATACTTAACATTTCTATGCAGGTTAATTTGCATTTGTTTCTTGTCAACTGTTATTTCGTAACTCTATTATTTGAGAAACAGCTATATTTTCAAATAATGTTTTAATATATATTACTTTGTAATATTTACTGTGTATATGTGTGTTTTTTTTTTATTTGATTAATATATGTTTTGACTAATATATGTTATATTTAGAAAATAACTCAATTTGTATTCATTAAAGTTAAATATAAGTGAGAAACACACACGATATTTTGTCGGATAGTTTTATTAATATAGAAATATGTACAGTAACGTTCTTAATTTTCATGACGTCAACTACGTACGCATTTTTGTTAGTTTAGTGAATCCCTATGCAGGGTACATTTTTGTTGTCCTCCAACGTTTGGCTTTAATTCACTCCATCCGGGGGTTTTAACGCTAAATCTATTCCATGAAAAATGCCAGTATACTGAAATCATATGCCCTTAATAGGGTTACGATGAAAATTCATAAACACTAAATGTACAAAAGCAACGAAATTCCCAAATTTTTACACTTTTATTGTCATTAAGGGTATGCGAGCACAACAGGGCTATGTATTTTACTGGTAGTAATTTTTCTTCAGCGCACCTCACACACTTCATCCACTCATGCATAGAGATTTATACTGTAGTGATGTGATAATGAAATGCTTTGGTTGATATGTAGTCATACCCTTAATGACAATAAAAGTGTAAAAATTGGGGAATTTCCTTGCTTTTGTACATTTAGTGTATATGAATTTTCATCTTAACCCTATTAAGGGCATATGATTTCAGTATACTGGCATTTTTCATGGAATGTCACTACTTTTGTAAAGGCTATGCCTCAATACAATGCCTTCTCATAAGGTGTTTTGTAATTTTCTGGAAAACTAAGGTATATGGTAAACTAAAATTAAAATGCCATCAACTAGACCCTAGAACCTCTATCTCTGCCAAAAATCAGCTGAATCCATCAAATAGTTGATGAGATACAGGGTGGCACATACGTACGTACGTACGTACACACAGATAACATGATGTCATGATTGAACTTTCTGGATCTCTGGGTTGCCTTGACAAATGATGCTGAAATTTTATACACTCATACAGGGTGGGCAAAAATAAGGGTCCTATTTTTAAAAATTCATAACTTTTTTATTTATTGATTTTTTTTTTTTTTTTTAGAATAAGTAAAGGACCCCTTCCGAAGCAAGCATGAGCCGTATTAGCCCTAAGGAACGTACCCTCATTTAGAACATTATTTTTGCTTAAAAAACTCAAAACAGTGTAAAAAACAATACTTTAGTTTTTGTAAGTTTTAAGAAGTGTTTTTCGGCTAAAATTTGTTTTGTTTATTTCAAAAAATCTCGGAAGGGTCAGTCTACACACACATAAAGTTTGGTGAGTTTAACTTTTATTTTGTGGAAGTTATTCAAATTCAAGTTATTCAAATTTAAAGATAGGACCCTTATTTTGGCCCACCCTGTAGAAGCTATCAAATAAAAAATGTATGCAAAGTTTTAACTAATTTGGTTTATTGGTTTTTGAGTTATGATTGATCAAATAAATGAGATTTCCAGCATAGGCCATTCGTGTCGTCTATTAAGGGATAGAGCGCTCTCGCGCCTCCCTTGATTTCATTTTCACCTACGTATCAATACGCTTTTTGCATGCTTGTCTTACCCTCTGTTATAATAGCGGAAACAAGGTTGAAGTGAGTAATTTTCTCAGATAGTGCCAGGATGTCACAGATAACCTACCTGTCAGCGAACGAACCTGAAGGGGACGAACGGCTCGTAAATAAATTGTGTCATACAGAAAGAAAGAAAAGGAGAGAGAGAGAGAGAGAGAGAGAGAGAGAGAGAGACAGAGAGAGAAAGAAAGAAAGAAAGAGAGAGAAAGAGAGAGACAGACAGAGGTATATATATATATACATATATATATATATATATATATATATATATATATATATATATATATATATATATTAAAAAGATAAAAAGAAAAAACTCAAAATTAGTTTCTGTTCGTTATATCACCTGTTCTCTTTATTTCTCTTCTTTCCCTCTCCAGTTATGTGTTAAATTGTATTAATACCTGTGGTGATATCCCCTATTGTTAACTGTTAATACACACACACACACAGAGAGAGAGAGAGAGAGAGAGAGAGAGAGAGAGAGAGAGAGAGAGAGTGAGGGATGGAGAGAAGGAGGGGGGAAGAGGTAGAGGGAGGGGAGAGAAAAAAAAGAGAGAGGAAGGGGAGAAGGGCGATATACACATATATATATATATATATATATATATATATATATATAGAGAGAGAGAGAGAGAGAGAGAGAGAGAGAGAGAGAGAGAGGGAAGGGGGGGGGGAAGGGGGATACACACTAAAAAACTACACTGGATTAAATCCGACAAAATGTTGAGAGAATGGAAAAAGTTAATAACCGCACAGTTAGTACCCAATCAAATTAAACTCACGTGAAACAGCTGACATTTTGTCTTCATTTCTAAAACTATTTTCTCAAATTGAGATCGTGATAGGATTTCAATTACATAAAATACAAGAAATATATGTGATCCGTTGGGTCAATCATTGAGCTCCGGTTCGATCATTTGAATCATGAAAAACGAGTTTTCAAAAAAAAATTAGATTAAATAAAAATAAAAAGACACAATCTAAAAATTAGTCTCTTTCTGTTTGCTATATCTTCATCTCTCTCGTTTTTCCAGTTATGGGTTGAATATTATTAACACTTGTGGCGATATTCCTTATTGTTTATAATTGACCATTCTAATCCTCTGTTCTATAGTTAGTTTGATTACGTTTGACTGTTAATAAGCACACACACACATGCAATCCCGACAGCTACATATCTAGAAAACGGAGCTGTTAAACCTGACATCGTAATATGGGACAAAAGGGAGAAAGTAGCAACCCTAGTTGAAGTCAGTGTCCCTAATGATGCAGGATTGAACAGAGCAGAAAGGGAAAAGATTACGAAATACCAAGGTCTTATGTACGACATGAAAAGAAACTGGAATCTTAGGAAAATCTCCATCATACCAGTAATTATAGGAGCAACAGGACTAATGAAGAAGAATTTCAAAAGCTATCTGGCGAGTATACCCGGTGAACCGAGTGCAAGAGAAATACAAACAACTGCACTTAAAGGGACGGTTAGAATCTTAAAACGATCTCTAGGCTGGAGTGTCTGAAATATGTGAATGTGAATGTCTGGCAGAAAAATAAACTTACGTAATTAGTAGAAAATGTATTCCTCATTGATCAAACTACTTCGGTTATCAGATAAACAATTACATGCGTTTACATTAAATATCACACTACTAAATTCTCGGAACTACTCGCATGTGGAACATAATAATAGCACTATTCTAATAAACTCAGACCCCCCCCTCCCCAAGAAAAAAACAAACGAAACGACAAAACGTGACAGAAGGGACACATGACTTAATATAGATCGACCAGAATGTACTGAAGGAAATCGAAACAAGAGAAAATAAAATAACTACAGTGTGAATCAACTATAAGAAGTCATTTGATTAAATCCGAGAAATAAGGATACTTGAATCCTTAAAGCTATTTAAACTACCAGAGAGAACTATCAATTATTATGGAAAAAGCAACGTGAACATGGAGACTAGCAGCGAGAGTTGGAGGCCAACACCTGAAAGATACAAGAATACAGAGATTCCATATCCAAATTGATGCTGACTAACATACTCACTAGTATACAGAGAAATACTGCTAAGAGTACAGATTTATATATGAATATTATGAAAATATATTTATGGCAAAAAAGCTACATAGAAACATTCATGTTTCATTCCAGAATGAAATCATCAGGCATTTAGCATATAGCCTGATGATTTACTTCTAGAATTAAATATGAACGTTTCTGTGTAACTTTGCCTGCTTGATTGCCATAAGTATATTTTCATAATATACTTTACTCTATTCACGGATTGAAGTAAATACTTAAAATATATATCGCAATATATTATATTACCATATAATATTATATGTGTATATACACAAAATAATATATATATATATATATATATATATATATATATATATATATATATATATATATATATATATATATAATATATATATATATATATATATATATATATATATATATATATATAGTAAGCTATGAAAATATATTTATGACAATTCAGCTACACAGACACTCCCGACTTTTATCCCCGGGGGAATCTTCAGGCTAAAATACATGGAGTTATTTTTGCCGGGTATATATATATATATATATATATATATATATATATATATATATATATATATATATATATATATATACATATATATATATATATATTATTTTGTGTATATACACATATCGAGCGCTTAATTGATTTCTTTTCAATATAACTTGACACACACAAACACTATATATATATATTATTATTTAATTATTATATATATATATATATATATATATATATATATATATATATATATATATATATTATCGCAAGCGTGAAAGGAAGACGAATTTTATCGTTAATGATTAAAAGTTAATCAAGAAAAAAAAGCCAGCCGACCGGTTTCGCTCTCTCTTAACAAAGGCTTATCGAGGGATTTAAAAAAAGGGGGTGAAAAGAGATAGTACAGAAAATAAAATAGCGTTATGATATATGTACAATGGAGGATAAATCTTAGAGACTGATCATATCTAGTCCTATTAGGCGAAACAGATCGGCTGGCTTTTTTTTTCTTGATTAACTTTTAATCATGAACGATAAAATTCGTTATCCCTTCATGCTTGCGATAATAAAATTTTGTGCTCATCCCCAAAAAATCAATATATATATATATGTAATAATTAAGTATATTTATTATTAAAATAATTATATATATATTTATAATATTATATATATTATTATTTTAATAGTAATTATTTTTAATTATTATCCTTAGACATATATGTTTCATCCTTACAGAAACATCAGTGTGAAAGTAACTGTTCGCAGGTCGCACGATTCGAACCCCGGACACTAGTGACCTATTGACTCAAATCCGAACATCTTATTCGCCACGGTCGTCTTAACAACTATGCGGAATAAGAGGCATAATATAATTTCTCTTAAAGGACCCAGCCATAAAGGGCGCTATTAAGTAATCATTAAAATAATAAATATTTTAAATTATTATCCATAGACATATATGTTTCATCGTTACAGAATCAGCAGTGTGGACATAACCTTCCGCCGATCGCACGATTCGAACCCAAGACACAAGGTACTGTTTAACTCAAATCCAAACATCTTAGTCGTCATGGTCGTCGTAACAGCCGACACGGATTTAAGAGAAATAAAGTCTATTATGTTTATATATATATATATATATATATATATATATATATATATATTATTTGATGTGTTCATGCTATTGCCACTAGACGAGTTATCGAACCCAATAAAAATTCAAAGTTATTAATAAAAAAGATAATATGAACAAATAATAAAATTAAAGATGAAAGGAAATCTAACACACTACGACTCTCTAAATTAAACAAAATATTTCTAGTCACATGATCACTTGCTCCTCGTGTTTCTTAAAAGTATTCCGTCGAAATCATTCATTTATTTCCATCCTAAAACTTGGCCTGCACATATCTAGACAAAATGTTTATATATAAAAAAAATACTATATATATATATATATATATATATATATATAGTCATCTATCCCTTAAGTCGGAGAGATTTTCACTCTCACACTCAGATCTACTAACACTTCATCCCACATTCATCGGGAAGACCTGTTCATGGAACATATATGTTTATATCACCCTTATTCTTTCATATTTCGATCTACTCTACATTTTTAACCTTTAACTACATTCTTTAGCGTTTGGACATTTCAAAGACTTTCTTTTACATTCTTGATTGACGGAATAAAAGATTAGCAGATCACTAAACGGTCTTAAGAGAAATACTAGCGCATGGGTTTTTTTTTTCAGTCATATCAACTGTTTGTGTATAGTCACAATTATTTAACCCTCTTTTAAAAAATTCCTCGCCTTTACGTAAGTACGTTTCTGCGAGAATGCAATTATTATTTATAAATTCAATATTCGCAGAGTATTACAATTAATATTTATATATAATTAAAACAATTGAGTGCAAATATTTATATAGGTTCAGAGGTTGGAGCATGAGTTTCTTCAGGTAACGTCTGTTCACGGGTCCTACCAGTTTATTATATAAATGAAAGTCGTATTTCCGTGTGTGTATATCCAATTACAAAATCAGAAACTATTAAAGATACACTTAAAAATTTTACAACATCAAATCCTATATCACCCCAAGCTGGTTATGGTAAAAATATTATAATATTCATCAAATTAATGCAGGGGAGGAGTAAAAAAGAATATTTTTCATTCCTACTTGTGGTAGTTCCAAAAGCTATACCCAAACTAGATCAAACAGTCACTCAGCTGATGATAACTTTCTCTTTCTTTACTTTCTTTGTTTTTTCTATTTTTCTATTATATTTTACCAGTTGCTAAAGAGAGAGAGAGAGAGAGAGAGAGAGAGAGAGAGGGAGAGAGAGAGAGAGAGAAGGAGAGAGAGAGAGACAGAGAGAGAAAGAGAGGGAGAGGGCATCGAATGGAAAGAGTCTGGGAAGTCGGAGAGAGAGGTGTGTTAAAAAAGTAACATGGACTGACAATGATAATACATAACTAACTAATCACCCCTTAAGACCAATGAACTCCATACCTTAATAAAAATGACATAGCCACCAATCCCAATACCTTTCCAAATGAATAAAGAGAGAGGGGGAGAGAGAGAGAGAGAGTAACAAAAATGATGTTACAGAGACTTTTAAACTCTTCTTTTGATTTTGTTTTACTAAGGAGTTACCGCTTATCAAGGCCAAAAGCAACTCCAAAATAAATGTTAATGAAATGGATGAGTTGTCAGTTGAATGATGAATATTATGAGAGGATATAAAATGTAAATGGACAAATATATGCCCCCTTGGCAACCGCGGGTAGCCATGCTATATAATGAAAGAACAGAAATAAAACTTACAATTTAAGAACTGAAAAAACAAAACAACAGTAATAATGAATGAATGAAAAGAAATAGAAGTTATAGAAAAAATGATAGAAAAAAGAGATGCTAATAAATGTGAAAAGATTTAAAGAGAGAACATCATTTTGCATGAAATCAAATAAAAATGTGAAAGGATTCAAAGAGAGAAAAACATTTTCAATAAAACAAAATTAAAATGTGAAAGAAGTGGATGAGAGGAAATTATTTTGAATGAATTGAAATAACAATGTGAAAGAATTACAAGAGAGAAAAATTTTGAATGAAATAAAAAAACTGTGAAAGATTTGGGAGAAAGAAAAAATAGAATGAAATAAAATACAAATGTGAGAAATTGAAAGACAAGAAAATATTTTGAATTAAATTAAAAAATGTAAAAGAACTGAAAGATAGAAAAAAAGAGAAAAATTAAATGAAATGAAATAAAAAATGTATAAGTATTGAAAAAAAGAAAAACATTTTGAATGAAATTAAATAAAAATGTGATAAACTTGAAAGCGAGAAAAACATTTTAAATGAAATAAAATGAAAAATGTGAAAATATTGAAAGAAAAAACATTTTGAATGAAATTAAATGAAAAATGTGAAAGAATTGAAAAGAGATAAGATATTAAATGAAATAAAATAAAAAAATGTGATAGAATTGAAAGAAAGAAAAGCATTTTGAATGCAATGTTATAACATATGAACGAATTGAAAGAAGACCATTTTAAATGAAATGAAATTAAAAATGTGAAAAAATTGAAAGAAAGAAGAACATTTTTATGAAATGAAATAAAAAATATGAAAAAATTAAAAGAAAGAAAAACATTTTGAATGAAATGAAATAAAATTATGTGAAAGAATATAAAAACGAAACACATTTTGAATGAAATTGAATAACAATGTGAAAGAATTGAAGAAAACCCCTTTGAAGGAAATAAAATAAAAAATCTGAAAAAATTGAAAAAAAAACATTTTGAATGAAATGTAATAAAATATGAAAGAATTTCAATTTGAAAGAAACACATTTTGAATGAAATGAAATAAAAAATGTGAAAGAAGTGAAAGAAAAAACATTTTGAATGAAATGTAATAAAAAACTGAAAGACTTGAAAAAAAAAAAGAAACACATTTTGAATGAAATGGAATAAAAAATGTGAAAGAATTGAAAGAAAGAAAACATTTTGAAAGAAATGAAATAAAAAATGTGAAAGAGTTGAAAGAAAGAAAAACAAGTTATCTAATTATTAAATGCTCACGCATCTACATTTACAGTCGTTATCGTCTGTTGTGTTTTAGGGGCGTGAACTGAATGACGATCACAGATACCCGAATTGGGGTACAATCTGGTGTGAATTGAGTTTGTATAAAATGTAAAGAAACCATATAAGAGAGAGAGAGAGAGAGAGAGAGAGAGAGAGAGAGAGAGAGAGAGAAAGAAAGAAAGAAAAAAAGAGATGAAATAGTAGTAACAGTAAAAGAAGAAGAAAATTGCAGTAGTAGTAGCAGTAGTAGTAACAAATTAGCAGTAAGAATAGAAAAATAGTAGTATTAGAAGAGAAAGGTAAGAAATATTAGTAGTAATAGCAGTGGTGGTAGTAGTAGTAGTAGTAGTAGTAGTAGACGAAGAAAGTTAGATACGAAGAAAAAAAATAATAGTAGAAAAAGTAGTAGCAGTAATAATAGTAGTAGTGGTGGTGGTAGTAGTAGTAGTAGTAGTAGTAGTAGTAGTAGCAGTAATAGTAGTAGTAATGGTTGTAGTAGTAGTAGAAGACGAAGGAGGAAAAAGTAGAAGAAATAGTAATAGTATTAGAGTAGTAGAAAAAAAAGAAAAAGACAAAGAAGAAAAAGTTTATTATTATTATTATTATTATTATTATTATTATTATTATTATTATTATTATTATTATTATTATTATTATTATTATTATTATTATTATTATTATTCGTACACGTGTAGATATCAGTGATTGCTAATTGATAACAACAGGTGGTGTTCCCTGGAGTCTCAGTGACAACAAGTCTTCCCAGATTTCCATTACTCTCTGTTGATCGTCATTGCAAATCACTCTGCGTTCTCGCAACAGCCGTTTATTATTGATTTCTCGTCAATAACGGCCATTCGCTTTCTCTTAAATTTAAATAATAATAAACTTCATCAGGATTCCAGTACTCTTCCTTCCCTTTCAGTGGATGTCTGGATCTTACCCCATCCCCCTCCTCAGTTTTTCAATCCTCTCTTTCATAACCATTTTGTGTAGTTCCAACCGACGCTGGTGTCACTGCTTTATTGTTTTTTGAAGGGTGGTGGTGGTAGTTTAGCGATTTTTTCTTACATATTCACTCATGCAGTTTCAGTTCCCTTGATTTCAAGTAATGTACTTTCCCTATATTTTTATTGTTTTTACCGAGCATTATTTCGTTTGAACTCCCATGTGTTTGGTCAATGTTACCTGGTTATGTGACCTGACTTCCGCACCCGGTCATTTTTCTTTTGTCCCAGCTGTTTTTATAAGTGATGTTATGTGTATGGTGTCAATCCTCCCTTTGATTCCAATTTCTCCCAGTTTTTGTTTTCACGTTTTTCGGAACTGTTCTTAGTGCTCCTACACTTATTGGTGTTACAATGAGACTTTTTCTATATTCCACAGTTCCCTTCAGCTCTCTGGCAAGCTCCATGAATTTGTTTAATTTTTCTGTCACCCTATGAACTACTAGGATGGCGAAATCTACTATTTGGCAGTTTTTCCATCTTGTTGATTATTATCATATCTGGTATTCTTGCTGGGATGAGTTTGTCCTTTTGTATTTTCATGTCCCGTATCATTTTATGTCTTTAATTAGGCAATACCGACAATGGCGTGTGCTTGTACCATTTGTATGTGTATTCAGAGTGCAGTTCCCAGTTGACTACCTTCACGATCCACTGTTTTTACATTCCTTTTAGACTGGTTTGATGCATTCACTTATGATGGGGTTCACTGTTTCCTCTCCTTATCCACAAAGTCTACATTTACTTTTTTTCCTGAGTCTTATCTTTCTTAAACTATCTTATGTAGCTTGTTCTGATCACGTTGTTTTGTTCAGCTGTCAGTAGTGAAACCGTTTTTTTTTGTCCAAGTGTTTTTTATGTAGCTATATTCATGTATTTCCGTGCGAAACTTATTTGGTTCATCTTATAAACAGTCTATGTAGCTGTTTCTCTTCCTATTTTGCTATTTTCGCTTTTTGTTTCCAGTTTCGCTGTTCTCCATATTTTTCACCGTTGCTCGACTTTTGGCGGCGTTAATTAGCCTCGTTGTATTTTGTGCTTCGTATTTTTCTAGTCCGTTAATCGCATTCTCCATGCAATCTTCAATTCCTTTGTCCCCTCATTTATTTCAATTTTGCATGGAGTACGTCAGTATCATTTTGCAGGTGTTGTGCGTTGTGCATGGCCATTAGATTCCTGTTTCTTTGATTCAGGTTCACGAGTTCTTTTTTTTATCCAGTTAATGAAGCGTCCAGAGTATTTTACGGTGGATACTGCACAAGTATCTATCCCTTTTATTAGATTTCTCGTGCATAATTTAGTTTTGTGGGTCTTTCTTGTTCTTCTCAAGTATTCGATTTTAATCATCTCTTTCATCTCAGTTCATTTGATGGAGCTATTTTTTATATACTAATGAGTCACCACTTACCAAGGCCAAAATCCATTCGAGGATAAGGGTGAATAGGATTGTCAGTTGGATGATGAAGAATACTATGAGAGGATTGAAAACGATGGAGGAAATGGACAACATTTAAGAGGACAGCTCGACAAGTATTTGTTAACATTGGACTTGAAGACGACCATGTTTTAGTCTACAGAAAAATCGTCCTGCGGCAACGTGTTCCACAGATGGGAAGTTCCTGGAAAGAAACTCTGTCCATGCAATTTCCGTTTGGTTTTTCGTACACAGAGGAGAAAGGAAAGTTTTTTGCAATGGTGGTAGCTAGACAAGTTCTTGCTGTGAATGTTTTACATGGGGTAGAGAATAGAGTCTCACAACAACACGAAGAAAAGGAGAATATTCTGAATTTAGAGAAGCGCCATTTATTAAGCTGTTTACGTCGCCGTCTCTTCTACTAGTGGCGGAGGGGGAGGCAATTTCGGGGCTAGGGACAACTATAGCCGTGGGCCCTTTAGTTTATAATCGATTCATAAGTCATTTCTTTACACGTGTTGTCCGCTCAAAACTTAAAAAAACGAACCACATTTTTTCTATAGCTCACTCTCTCTTTGATCCATTTGACGCCACGTCCGTTTCTTGTGGCAGTAGGTTAAGGTGACATCTTAGTTCCTAAGCTGACCTTTGACCCTTCTTGTGTACGAGCTAACGTTGCCCTACGAATTTAAGTCATCAGATATGTACTAGCGAACGTACTCTTTATTATTTAACATTCCTTAAGTATTTTCTGGTCGGTACATAATACGTCATTTGTCCCTTTTATCGTTTTGCGGCATCCTTGTTGTTCCTCGGTGAAGCGTCCGCGGCTATTAAAGTGAGCGGTTCTTAACTAAGTTGTGCTGTTAAGATTTTCCACAAGGTTAGGTGTCATTAGATCTACCTCTGAGAACCACCCACTCTTATATATCTTGCTAAGTTTGCAATCCTTTATTTTGTTGCATGAAAGTCGGTAGTTATGTGTCGTATGTTCTTCATGCGGTTCATCTAATTAATCAATTTGTGTGGAATTGCTTACCAACCATCGATTGCCATGGCTGATAGCACCATTCTCGAGCGTCCAACATTCAAACTCCTCGGCCTAACATTCACAGGTAACATGAATGGGAATAAATACATAGAAGATACTGCCAAGTCTGCTGCAAAGATGGTGGGCTCCCTCTACCGGGATAGAAAACTATATCTCTACAAAACCACCATTCGTCAATGCAATGAGTATTGTTGCAACACTAGTCTTTCCCTCTTGGACAGAGTCCATAAAAGAGTCCCTAATCTTATAGGTCTCATACTGTCTACCAAGTTTCAGCCTCTGTACCATCGCTGCAATGCTGTATTTCTGTGCCTGTTTTACAAGTACTTCGACGGAATCTGCTCTGACGAACCTGTTGCACTTGTGCTCCCTCAACGTAAATAACCCCAATAAACCCCCAAAGTAACAAAATCACACCCCTTCATTGTAGATGTCCCCAGATGCCGGAAGGCTTTCTACTCTAATACCTTCTTTCCTCGAACGGCTTGCCTTTGAAATTTCTTCTGCTCCCCGTTTCCCCACACAGAAATGTAAATGTAATGTGAACAAGCATCTTGTTGCACAATTCCCCACTTAGGGTGCCCCTATAAATCTGGCTCCTAACTTACAGTAGCCCTTTACGTCTCAGTGGTAGTGTACCTTATTTGGGGGGAATTGAAGTAAATATAAAAAAAACATTCCATTTATTCAGATTTATTCACTAGAAGTTCTCACACAAGTCATTACCAATCATCGCTCTCACACAAACTATTACCATTGATTGTTCACCGGGAGAAAAGGTGCTGTTCACTGAAGGCTAGGTGATAACAAGTCTCTTCAGATTTCCAGTACTCTCTGTTTCTTGCCATTACCATTGCAACGCGCTTGGTGTTTTGGCACTAGCCGTTTACTATCGTGTTCTCACAAATAATGAGCACTTAGAAAAAGATGGCGAAGAGGAAGACTGAACATGGCAAGGTGAAGGAGAAAAGAAAATGAAAAGAAATTAGCAAATAAAAAGAAGAAGAAGAAGAAGAAGAAGAAGAAGAAGAAGAAGAAGGGAAAGTCGAAGAACAGGACGGAATAAGAAAGAGACAAAGAAGAAACCGTAAAAGAAGAAGAACAAGAAGAAGAAGAAAAAAGAAAACAAAGAAAAAGGTAAACTAGAGGATGAAAAAGAAGAAGAAGAAGAAAGAAAGAGTGACGAAAAAGAAGGCGAATAAGGTGAAGAGGAAGACGAAGGCGACGAAGAAAGTAAAAAGGGCAAAAAGGAAGAAAAGGTCTAAGAAGGTGAACAAGAAAGCGAATAATAATAATAATAATAATAATGATGATAATAATAATAATAATAATAATAATAATAATAATAATAATAATAATAATAATAATAATAATAATAATGATGATGATGATGATAATAATGATAATAATAAAAATAATAAACCGAAACGTATAGAAAACTGTGGATGACACAAAGAAAAGAATTGGAAACATACATAGTCCAGAACCCATAAAGACTGGTCACCATAGGAAGAGACATCGTCAAAACGAACAATATATAGAGCAGCGAAACGAGAAGCTAATAAAAAAACGAGAAAAGAAAAGTGGGAAGAGAATAAGCTACATGAAGGGTCAAGGAGGATGGAAAGACCGAAGAGAGAGAGAGAGAGAGAGATAGAGAGAGAGAGAGAGAGTACTAACCAGACCTCTACTGAAAGAGTACAGAAAGTACTGGAACCTTGGGGAGGCTTATTGCTGTCCAAACTCCAGGGAAGACCAATGGCGGTTATCAGCAATAAATCAATGGTAAGTGGCTGTTGCGATAACACAAAGTTATTTGCAATGGTTATCGAAAGAGATAGGGGGTACTGGAAATCTGGGGAGACTTGTTGTCACTCAGACTCCAGAGAACACTGCAGGTTATTATCAGTGAGAAATCACTGATGATGTCCTGTGTGAGAACGCCTAGTCAACAAATAATAATAATAATAATAATAATAATAATAATAATAATAATAATAATAATAATGATAATAATAATAATAATAATAATAATAATAATAATAACAAGAAGAAGAAGAAGAAGAAGAAGAAGAAGAAGAAGAAGGCAAAACTAGCATCGGAGAAGGCAAAAAAATATACTATAGACCCATAAAAAAAGAGGAAAAAATGGCGATAAATGAGGGAAACGGATTTAACAACAAACAAACAAAAGTTAGAAGAAAAAGAATGGACATTTGAAGAGAAGTTTTCCCAGCGGTTTTTAATGCTGGTAATTCTCGGTGTTAACATAAAAGCAAACAGATGCGCGAGAGAATTACTACGCAGCGAACGATAAAACCTCTTCACACTCCGCGGAATGCCACAAAAAGTTCTCGAATCCGTCGTTCCTCGTGCATTGTTTAGTAAGTTGAATTAGTCGCGCAGTCGGTTCGTTTGGCTTTCTGTACAACATCACACGACAGAAACAACATTCTTCGTTACGGGTGGGGGCGAGGTGGGACTTAGTAGTACCCGACAGCTTTATTGTATGGTACGCCATTTTTTCTTTTCTCCCTCCACTCAGTCGATACGGGCCAATCTGAGCTCGGATAAGCGTCGCTTGATAGAAAGAGGTGTCAGCAGCAATAACAAGAATAACAAGAACAACAATCAAAGAATTTATAATAAATACGGTTCAAAATTCCACCTGAATTAAGTGCAATGGCGCCGAGAACATATTCCTCTGGCATTTTGGAAAGAAAACATAGAAAATACTCGGCCGATAGGTAACCTAGCTTCCAGGCAGCACTTCCCCCCTATCAGGCAGTGTTGGGTGGATCCATCTACGATTATACACTTATCCGACAAAAGACTGACGCCAAATCCTATTGCAAAAGCAATCGTACTTCTTAATGACCTTCGTGAATGTTCAGGATCTTTTTCTGGGTCGTTGAATCATCTATACAAGCATTTATTTATGTATAGTAGACATTTATAACTACGGATGGCCCAAATAACCTACAATTGTTCTCCATCTCTTCTGAAAACTCGCCCAATCTAAGAATAATCTTTACAATCATTTATTGAATGACCCGAATTCTATTATTTGGGTTTTTCTTTCATTTTTATTTTCGGCATATATCTTGACAATAAGCGCAAAAGCGCGTGAAACCGTGGTTATGGCATCTTAAAAAAAAACACGCAATCTTTGTAAGCAATATATATATATATATATATATATATATATATATATATATATATATATATATATATAACTATTTCATGTATTCAAATAAAATTTTATAAGGAGATATAATTTTTTACGTATTAATTTTCAGTATTTACTTCAACAGTGCTCGATACGTAAGTAGAGCTAGGTAGTAAGCTATGAAAATATATAAAAGCATCCGGCAAAAATAACTCCATGCATTTTAGCCTGAAGATTCACCCCGGCGGCGAAAGCG
>OY744533.1:66370047-66395047 GCA_963556195.1 Sepiola atlantica | reverse complement strand
AACAGACACGGAATGGTTTTTCATATGGTAGTGAAATCTCCAATGAAGACCCTGAGTTGGCCTATACGTGTTTCTGTGCTGCACTTGCTCAACCACCTCATTCATCCTGGCACTTTATCGTCTTCAAAGCGTTCTAAAAAATCCCTTCTGCTAACATTCATAGTGACTTAAATGTTCACAATGTAGAATGGTTATTCCACTCTTACAAGACTAATGATGAAGTATGGTTCTGTCACGATTTTTCCTTTGCATATGAGCTGACTCAGATTGTTGACATATTCACTCGTGCACCCGATGCTTGATCTTTCCCTGACAACCTGCGGTGAACTATTCTCCATTGTCTAGTATCCTCCGATCACTCAGTTGTCTTAATCAAGACTACATCTAAGTTCAGGAAGACCATGGACCGCAGAATGTATCGATACTCAAGGGATTATTGAAAGATATTTCATCTGTGAATTTCTTCTGCATTCCATTCTTAAAAAGAATGAGCCCTGTGTTGTCCCCGACATATCTGATTGGTTAATCGTTGATATTGAGAGTTTTATACCATCAGAAAAATTCCAACAGAGACCAAACGTTCAGCCAAGGTACACTCCTGAATTTGCCGCCGCCATTGCTCACAGAAACCACTTCTTCAATTGCTTTCAACGAAATAGAGACATTGAAACCAAAACTGCCTGTAAAGCTGCCCGCAACCACTGCAAACAGCTTATAGAAAACGTGAAAGAATCCTATGCTCATCCATTACATCTAGAATTGCTCAACAGAGGCTTGGTTCCAATTTTTTTTTTTTGAGAATAACAAACAGGTTTCTGAACAGATGTAAAACTTCTGTTCCATGGCTGCTCTGGTGCCCCCTCGTTGTAAGTTCACTAGACCAACTCGACGATCGACCAAATCCCATCCGTTCACTGTGGAGGTCCTCAGATGCCGGAGAGCTTTCTACTCAAATAGCTTCTTTCCTCGTGCTGCTGGCCTCTGGAACTCCCTCCCTGCTCTTGTTTCCCTGACGGTACTGACATGCAGAAATGTAAAACTAATGTAAACAGACATCTCGCTGCGCTGATCCCAATTTAGGTTTACCACTCCCAACCTTCTCCCCTTTTCTTTCTTCTCAGTAGCCCCTTGCGTCTACAGTGGCGGCCTGCCTTGTCTGGGGTGAACTATGTTAAAAAAATGGACCATATGTGATTTTCTCTGCGTCTTATAAAGCTAAACTTTTTGCAATCGCACCCTTTTGCTGTTTTATCCATGATTGAAAATACTCTAAGCGAGTTCGGTACATTGCCAAATTTATCAAGAATGTTCATGTAAGCAAAGCAATTCCTGTCGTTGTGCTTAAAAACCGGAAACCGGAAGTAGCCTCTATCATTACATAGCTGCCAATCGTTGCTTAAAGGAGAACTGCTTTTCATCTACTTGAAATATATCGCCGATTTGACCAATATTTAAAAATACTGGAGATCGATTTTCTTCATCTCAGTAGAGACCGATCAGTCTCCTGTGCGTTATAAGTAAGCTGTTTGAATCTGTGCTAAATCGAGAAGTTATGAATCACCTCAAGAGAAAACATCTACTCAGTGATACAAAATGGATTTCGCCCTGCAAGATCTACAACTGTCGCACTGACTATATTATCCCATAGGATAATACTAAATGCCTTTGATAGGGTAAGGCACAAAGTTTTGCTTCACATGCTTGCTAGGTATGGAATATCTGGAAATGTCTTCTCAACCATCAAATCATTTCTTTCTGATAAATCTATGAAAGTAATTGTTGACGGGCAGAAGTCTGAAGAACATAGTATCAATGTCAGCGTTCCTCAAGGATCTATCCTGGGACCAACCCTCTTCCTGATCTTCATCGATAGTCTTCCGAATCATATTCTAAGATCATCGGTTGATATCTATGTTGACGACACAACTATCTTTGGCAGCAATTTGAAGGCCACCGGTGATCATGATCTTGCTGATTCTTGCTGTTCCATCTCGGAACGCGTGATGCAAAGTGGCTTGTTTCTTTTAGTCGCTCTAAAACCAAGCTTATCTCCTTTCACTACCAACGCTCTGATCACCATTTTGTTGAAATGAATTGCTTTCTGCTTGAGGAAACCTCTTGCTATAATAAGCTCCTATGTCTGGCTTTCACGCCAGACATTAAATTAATGCCTTACTTCAAATAAGTCGTTTAAGTTGCTGGAAAAATATTTGCATCATTCTACCTCTCCAGAAAGTAACCGATTCCGGATGCTATCCTCTACCCGTATAAGAGTCAGATAGCCCGAACATGGGGTACTGTTGTTAAATCTGGGGATGAGCCGTTCAGGTCACTCTTTCTTGCCTTGAAAGAGTACAAAATCAACTCCCAAATCTAATGGGGGTAATCTCTTTTCCCTAGCCCCTTATCACACAGAAGAAACGTTGCTAGTCTTTCTCTGCTGCATAACTTAGCTCACATCTCCGGTTCGCCCCTGTAAACCATTCACAGCAAGAACTCGTCTAGCCACTTAGAGTTGTGGAGTAAAGTTGCCAATTATCCTGACACATTCTTCCATTGTTTTGCGGCGGATCTACTGAGTGATGACGATATTGGATTCTACAATTGTTTTTGTACTGCTCTGGTACACATAGTCTTTCAGATAAGACTCAGCAAGATGCTGCAACGACCCACCTAAAGAACTGATAAATCAGAATCAAATATTAATTTTGTAGGAAGAAAGCTATCGATGACCAAAAAACGCGAGAAACAGACTAGTTTTACTTTATATATTGTATTTTTTTCTTACTTATATTTTTCTCCTTTCATGTTTTTATATTTTCTTTCTTTCTCTTTTTTTTTTGTTTAACTTTGAAACCATTTACCCTCCCTTTCATTCAGCGCTAAAGAAAGATTATTCTGTTATCCCCTTGAAAAGTTTTTTTTTTTTTTCGAAAACCGCAGTCACCTGTTCAAATAGAATCGCTGGCCTGTTTATTTTCAGACATAAAATGTAGTTGTTTCCGAGACGACCGCTAGGGGACGCGCGTGAACGCGAAAGACGAGCACAGCGGTTGGTCGCTCTGTCGGCCCAGCTGCCCGCCATGACGACACATTATCGTTTTGTTTTACTTCGCTTAAACGTTTTAGGAAAAACAAATAGGGAGCGCTGACATACACAAAGAGTGCAGTTCAGCAAGCACATGTCGCCAGGGACAGTGGATCCAGCACGTAACCCCCACATCCGATCACCGAAGTTTTGTACCGACTAAAGAGAAACGAAGGTGGAGATGGTATTGATCATCAAGTGTTAAAATAAAGAGCGAGAGAGAAAGAGAGAGAGAGAGAGAGAGAAAGAGAGAGAGAATAGTTCTCTTTTATGTCCAAACGAGTCACGCTTATCAAGGCTCAAAGATAACTCGAGGATAAGGTTTACTGAGTTTGTCACGTAGACCGTTAAGATTGGTAACGGTGGCTAAACAAAAAGATTCAGAGATAGAGGGAGAGAGAGAGAGAGAGAGAGAGAGAGAGAGAGAAAGAGAGGGAGAGAGAAAGAGCGCGAGAGAGAAAGAGAGAGAAAATAGTTCTCTTTTATGTCGAAACGAGTCACGCTTATCAAGGCTCAAAGATTACTCGAGGATAAGGGTTACTGAGTTCATCACGTAGACGGTTAGGATTGGTAACGGTGGCTAAACAAAAAAGATACAGAGATGGAGAGGGAGAGAGAGAGAGAGCGCGAGAGAGAGAAAGAGAGAGAGAATAGTTCTTTTTTATGTCCAAACGAGTCACCGCTTATCAAGGCTCAAAGATCACTCGAGGATAAGGGTTACTGAGTGTGTCACGTAGACGGTTAGGATTGGTAACGGTGGCTAAACAAAAAAGATACAGAGATGGAGAGAGAGAGAGAGATGGAGAGAGAGAGAGAGAGAAAGAGAGAGAGAGAGCGCGAGAGAGAGAAAGAGAGAGAATAGTTCTCTTTTATGTCGAAACGAGTCACGCTTATCAAGGCTCAAAGATCACTCGAGGATAAGGGTTACTGAGTTTGTCACGTAGACCGTTAGGATTGGTAACGGTGGCTAAACAAAAAAGATACAGAGAGAGAGAGAGATGGAGAGAGAGAGAGAGAAAAAAAGAGAGAGAGAGAGAGAGAGAGAGAGAGAGAGAGAGAAAGAGAACATATTTTTATGCACTAACGGATCATCACTTAATATACAGTTATTACCAAGAGGGCATAGACTCTTGTTTATATAGTTACTGTTGTTAGCTATTTTTATGTACTAACAGGCCACTCAAGGATAAGTATTAATGCGTTTGTCAGGTAGACAGACAACACCGTGAGGATTGGTAATGGTTGAAACTGGGCAGAATATGATTATTTAAGAGGACGGTTCAACAAGAATTCGTTTACATTGTACTTGAAAACGACAGTGTTGTAGCTAGCTGGGAAGCGACCCCGTGGTATGTGTTCTACAGACGATAGTCTTTTGAAAGAAACTTTGCTTGTTATCTTCTATTAATAGTTGAAAACAAAAACACGATTGAATTACTGCAAAATGTGATAGGAATTTTGAAGCATTTGAACTATCGAATAGAATATCATTTCTAGCTTTAAAATTCTTAGCCAATTCTCATTATTGAAAATTCGGAAGCCATTTTACATCCAGTAATTTTGTAAATAGAGATTAAAGCAATGTTATTTGATGAAAGTTATTTAAGAAGTTGCTTCAAATTTAATAACCAAATGTTACTGTGGCAATTGAATTTAACCCTTAAATGCATTTTGTTTCAAATCGGAATCGGTTACTTTCTGGAGAGGTAGAATGATGCAAACATTTTTCCAGCAACTTAAACGACTTATTTGAAGTAAGGCATTAATTTAAGGTCTAACGTGAAAGCCAGACATAGGAGCTTATTATAGCAAGAGGTTTCCTCAAAGAGAGAGAGCAATTCATTTCAACAAAATGGTGATCAGAGCGTTGGTGGTGAAAGGAGATAAGCTTGGTTTTAGAGCGACTAAAAGAAACAAGCCACTTTGCACCACGCGTTCCGAGATGGAACAGCAAGAATCAGCAAGATCATGATCACCGGTGGCCTTCAAATTGCTGCCAAAGATAGTTGTGTCGTCAACATAGATATCAACCAATGATCTTAGAATATGATTCGGAAGACTATCGATGAAGATCAGGAAGAGGGGTTGGTCCCAGTATAGATCCTTGAGGAACGCTGACATTGGTGCTATGTTCTACAGACTTCTGCCCGTCAACAATTACTTTCATAGATTTATCAGAAAGAAATGAGTTGATGGTTGAGAAGACATTTCCAGATATTCCATACCTAGCAAGCTTGTGAAGCAAAACTTTGTGCCTTGCCCTATCAAAGGCATTTAGCATTATTTTGTTCCAACAAAATGCCTATTTGATATAACTAGCAAATATATGCTCCCTCTGGTCACATAGTTTTGCTAGGCTTGGACTATTATATAATTGTGACAGAACAACATACAATACAAAGTTAAAACAGAATAAATTGTTTCGGACTATCAAAATAATAAGCATGTTATTGTTATAAATAAAATAAAAGTATAATACCTTTATGGATGTCAAGCGCGAACGCAGACCCCACAATATTTTCAAAAATAAAATAAAATAAAGTAAGCTATTGCTTTTATAGATGTTAAAATAAATAAATGCAGACACCACAATGTTTTCATAAATAAAATTAAGTCAAACGTATTTCCTTTTTATAGATGTCAAGCACGAAAGAAAATAATAGGAAATTACAACATGGCCGCCAGCAATTAAGGCATTGCATTAAAGTTCAATTGTCAAGTCTTTAAAAACTAAATTAGAGTTTTATTTCGGGCTAAAATACAATGTAAGACTAATTTAATAAATTTCATCCAAAATGTGTGCGAAAATCAAGCGAAATAAGCGAGATATTCAAATAATCTCTATAGTAAAATTGAACGCCGAACGGAAATGTCTTTCGTCCCTTCAGTTTTTAATTTGAACTATTTAGTTATTTAAATTTTTTAAAGTTTTAAATATAAAGGAGGATGTAATACATGGGAGGATTCCCTCCTCCTTAAAAACAGAAAAAGGTAACTCCTGGGAGGACGGTCTTATGACAACAGAACCGATACTACACTTATCAATTCCGATTAAATCGTTTTTTCTTCATTCATTTCAAAATGTCTAGTCCAATTTTTTTTTATTGCTACTTGGCCTTTTGGCTAAGCTCAGAGTGTAGTATCTGTTCTCTTAGCATCAGCGCCGGAAGTTTTCATGTAATTATCAACCTCGAAAGTGAAAGTTTTAATATGTTTTTAAAATCCATCGTTTTTAAAAAAATAAAGTCTCTTTAATTAATTGTATGAAAAATTATAATAATATTAGTATCGAGGAAAATATTATGAATATATAATAAAATTAGACAATACCAATTATAAATGTATATTACAGAATATTAATTTATTAGAAACTTAAAGAGAAAATAAATATGCAAATGTACAAAAGGGGGTTTGTTTTACGGAGTTTAGAGAATACTATATAGAAGATTCGCATTTGTTTGATTAGATTGGAATATTAGATTAGTTAAATGCTGTATTTTCCATTATTTCGCAATGTATTTATTACGTATAAAATATTGTGACTGACGGATAGACGGACGGACAAAATTTTATATTTATATAAGATATTCAACGAAAATGTGTCAACTGCAACTTGTTTCATATCTGAAACGAGCCTGTTGCCAAGTGTGAGTAGGTATTAGTATGATGTTGTATCAGCACACCCGCTAAATAGGTAATCAGTATATTCGATGATAATTTTTTTTAAAAACTAATATAAAAAATGAAGTATCTAAGGGTGAACTTTGACAATTCTAAACAATTAAAGAATGAAACGTAATAAGATTCCTGGACAATGCCGGGTAGATACAGCTTAGAATTGGTCATACACCTGTGATTGTTAGAAACAAATTATGTTGAACGTCGCTAAAGTGTAAGATTTATGATCGGTGTCTCTAAAATTCTAAAGTTTTCATCCATGTGTGTACATTTAAAACAAGCTATAGCATATTTTGAAAGAGATTTCTTCTTTATATTTATATTTTGATTTTAGATTTTGGCCGGGATCAAAGTGTAGTATCTGTTCCGATGGATACTACACCCTATAGACCGGTATCGTCTTGGCCTTCGGGTCTTGATTCTGCCTGTCTGTGGGTTTGTCCTGTGCAGTTCTAGGAGGTCCACCCTCCCAGGCTTTGCATCCCCTCTTTGGGGTGGAGTAAGCTTATCGCTTATTGCCTGAGGCGTCCCTACCGGGGAATGTCGACGGGGCTAGGCATTTTTTTGTAGGCCAGAGTGCTCACCTTCTGCGGCGCTGGCTTTTCAAGTCCCACTTTCCCGACCCGACCTTGGGTCACATCTTACATTGTGGGAGTAAGATAAAACTGGCCTTGTGCTTAACCTCCTGGGGAGGTAAAATTATTTAACTCAAATCATTTTCATCTTAATTTAAAATATGTTACACAGAGAAAGTCGAGCTGTTTTCTTACAGTTCCTAAACATTAACGACTGTTATTGAATAATAATGAAATAAGTAAATGAAATAAGTAAATGAAATAAGTAAATGAAATAAGTAAATGAAATAAGTAAATAAAATAAGTAAATGAAATAAGTACATGAAATAAGTAAATGAAATAAGTAAATAAAATAAGTAAATGAAATAAGTAAATGAAATAAGTAAATGAAATAAGTAAATAAAATAAGTAAATGAAATAAGTAAATGAAATAAGTAAATAAAATAAGTAAATGAAATAAGTACATGAAATAAGTAAATGAAATAAGTAAATAAAATAAGTAAATGAAATAAGTACATGAAATAAGTAAATGAAATAAGTACATGAAATAAGTACATGAAATAAGTAAATGAAATAAGTACATGAAATAAGTAAATGAAATAAGTAAATGAAATAAGTAAATGAAATAAGTAAATGAAATAAGTACATGAAATAAGTAAATAAAATAAGTAAATGAAATAAGTAAATGAAATAAGTAAATAAAATAAGTAAATGAAATAAGTACATGAAATAAGTAAATGAAATAAGTAAATGAAATAAGTAAATGAAATAAGTAAATAAAATAAGTAAATGAAATAAGTACATGAAATAAGTAAATGAAATAAGTAAATAAAATAAGTAAATAAAATAAGTAAATGAAATAAGTAAATGAAATAAGTAAATAAAATAAGTAAATAAAATAAGTAAATAAAATAAGTAAATGAAATAAGTAAATGAAATAAGTAAATAAAATAAGTACATGAAATAAGTAAATGAAATAAGTAAATGAAATAAGTAAATAAAATAAGTAAATAAAATAAGTAAATGAAATAAGTAAATGAAATAAGTAAATGAAATAAGTAAATAAAATAAGTAAATGAAATAAGTAAATAAAATAAGTAAATAAAATAAGTAAATAAAATAAGTAAATGAAATAAGTAAATGAAATAAGTAAATAAAATAAGTAAATGAAATAAGTAAATGAAATAAGTAAATGAAATAAGTAAATTAAATAAGTAAATGAAATAAGTAAATGAAATAAGTAAATAAAATAAGTAAATGAAATAAGTACATGACACACATGCTGGTGTTTGTATAGTTTGTTTATTTTATTTTTAATAAATAAGGAAATACATAAAAAGCGCATGTTATTTAGAAAATTGGATCAACTGTACTTGAGGCACCCCAAAATGCTCAACGACCAAAATGACACATTTTGCCTCGACTCCGATTTGTGTTTCATTTCCGGTTGAATCATAAACAAAATAATACATTTATAATTTTATCATCGCAGATTTTTTTTTATTATTAAAAAAGGGTTTTATTTAAAAACAGTTTTACTATAAAAAAAACCCGGATTATATTTACAAACAGTTTTAACTATTTACAAAAAAGAGTTTTATTTACAATTATTTTTACAAATAACCCCAAAATACATAGTTTTATTTAACAGATAGCGCATTTTTAATTAAAAAAAGTTTCATTTTTGTTTTGTAAACTTTGGAGATGAATAAAAAAAAATTACATAGTTTTATTTACAACATTTTATTAAATAAGATGTATAAACAAACGAAACCAACAAATAAAAACATTTAAATAAAAGGATGTTGTACAAAGATAGTGTCACACAATTTAAAAAAAAAGATACTTTCTGAGTGCCTTTCATGCCATTGGAGTTCTTTTTCAGATAAAAGTTACAAATGAAATCTTCTACAACCGACAATTAATTTAATAAACAGTTTGTAGCGGTTCCAATAGTTTTCTGTTGTCTGTGTATGGACGTTATTGTTTGGATTCACAAAATAAAGTTTTGTAAATAAAACTTCTTTTTTTAAATTAAAAACTGTGCGTATAACAAAACCGAAACTAGCTTGTAAATAAAACTTTGTACATTTTAGTCTATTAGCAAACTTTTTGTAGATAAACACTTTTTTAAAAAAAAATAGTAACATTTTTTTTTTTGTGAATACCTTCTTAGAGCATCGTGTTAAGCTTTTAGAATTAAAATTTTCATTCTGGTGGATAAGGGGCTTACTGAATTTTGCCACAATAACTCATGTCACTTTTTTTATACATTTTTATGTATTTTGACTTGCCGTTGCCTTTGTCAAGGGCTCACTGTGAACTTTTTTCTATCCTCTTTTTCCCTTATCTTTGAATCGATTTTTTTTCCTGTTAATAATGTACAATTTCCGTGATGAGCAACAGATTCGGATTGAAGACTATGTATTCGACAAAACGCACCTGAAGAAGGTCGGAGGTTACATCGGTCGAAAGGTTTTGAGAATAACATCCAAGATGAGAACAATAGTCCGAATAACCCAAATAATACAAATTATACATTGTTACTCTAAATATTTTCGAAATATACTTTATTTTGTTGTCCCATTGTAGAAAATAAAAAGGGAGCAATTGGCACTGTTAATCGTGCCCCCCCCCCCAATCATCACTACATATCAGAAGATTTTCTACTCTGATAGCTTCTTTCCTCGGACCGAGCGCCTTTGGAATTCCCTCCCTGCTCCAAATTTCCCCGACGAATATGCAAAAGATTAAATGTAATGTGAACAAATATCTTGCTGCCTAACTCACCATCAAGGGTTCTCCATATAAATCTGGCTCCTATCACAGTAGTCACTTTTGCTTCAGTGGCAATATGCGTTGTTTGGGCGAACAAAAGTAAAAAATAAAAATAAAACATACATTTTCTTTTAAGGTATAGCTGATTTTTACGTTGCAAGTGATAACCATTGATTACAAGAAAGAGAGAGAGAGAGAGAGAGAGAGAGAGAGAGAGAGAGAGGAAGAGAGAGAGAGGGGAGAAGGGGGAGAGATAAAGAGATACAATTTTCGGCCTTGTAGAAACTGCGTATAAATTAGCGAAAGATAAATCGGGATAATATCCATATAGCATTGAAAATGGCGTTAAATGCTAACAGAAATGATAAGGAGAGTCGTTTATCTTTTGTGTTCATTTCTTTATCTTTCTTTCTTTCTTTCTTTTTTTCGCTTTTCATTATTACTTTTTCTTTCTTTCTTTCTTTTTTTTTCGTTTTTCATTATTACCTTTTTTCTTTCTCTCTTTCGTTTTTCATTATTGCGTTTTTCTTTCTTTTTTTCTTCTTTGTATTTCATTTGTTGTTTCTTTCTTAGTCTTTCTTTCCTTCTTTTAATCTTTCTTTTTACATTTCTGTTATTTTTCTATCATTCTTTCAAATTTTCTTTTTTCCTTTATTTCATTTGTTCTTTCTTTTTATTCTTTGGTTTCAATGTATCTTCTTTTCCTTTTCATTTCCCGTTTCTTCTCTTCTCTCATACAAATCTTTTTCTTTTCTTTGTTTCTTCTTTTTTTAACTCTCTTTTCCTTTAATCTCATTTTCAGATTGTTTCTTTCTTACCTTTACTCTTTCCTTCTTTTCTTTCCTTCCTTTCCCTCCTTTCCTTCCTTTCCTTCATTTCCTTCCTTTCCTCCCTTTTCGTCATTTGCTGCATTTCCTTATCTTCATTTTCTTTACTAGATATTTTCCTTCTTTACTTATCGATCACTTTTTCTTTCTTTTATTCTATCATTCCTTCCTGCTTTTCTTTATTTCTCTCCCTCGTCCCCTCTTCGCCTATTCCTTTCTTTCCCCTGCTTCCTTCCTCTCTTCTTTACTGTATCCATTAATTTCTTTCTTCTTCCCCCTTTCCTTTCTTACTTTTTTCTTCATTTTCCCCCAATTACTTCCGCCGCCGCCACCGCCATCATCATCATCATCATCATCATCATCATCATCATCATCATCATCATCATCATCATCATCATCATCATCATCATCATCATCATCATCATCATCATCATCATCATCATCATCATCATCATCATCATCATCATCATCATCGTCGTAATTTCCTCCCTCCCCAGCTTTCTTTCTTTCTTTCTTTCTTTCTTTCTTTCTTCCCTCCTTCTTACTTTTATTCATTTCTTCCTTACTCCCGTTCGCCTTTTTTTCTTTCCTTCCTTTTTGCTTTATTCTCTCAACTTCATTTCGCTCTCCCCGGTTTCTTTCTCTTTTCATTTCTTCTTTCCTCCCTTCCTTTCCTCCCTTCCTTTCATCTTTCATTTCTTCCTTCATTTCTATCTTCCTTTCTTTATCCATTGCTTTCTTTCTTCTTTTCCGTCCCTTTCCTTTCCCTTTTTTTCCTACCTTATCTTATTCAGACCTCTTATGTTCCTTTTCTTCATCTCTATTGTCTTTTTCTTTTTACCCCAACTTCCTTTATCTCTTACTTTCTTTTCTTCCTCCTTCCTTCTATTTCTTTTTCATAGATTATCATTCTATGCTATTCATTCCCACACATAATTACGAGATAATTGACGATAAATGAGACGTTCAGTGGATTAGAATTGGAAAGAGGTAACGGGTCTCACCCGTGACCTCTCTATGTCAGGCAGGTGCGCTGATCATCAACGTCAGCACCCCTCCACACACACACACACACACACACACACACACACACACACACACACACACACACACACACACACACACACACGCACACGCCCCCCCCCCACACACAAACCCTTGTTTTCTCGTGTTTCTACTGATTGCTTTTCTGACCCCTCCCCTCGAAATCGTAGCCGCGAACATGAGCCAAAGTTAATAGATACTAGTGGAGTGCAGTGCCGGCGTTTAGGGCTCATGGGTCCGCCCCAAATTTACGGTACGAGGCCTCTACTGGGAACGCGCTCTTTATAAACAAATGAATATGTTGTGAACGTGCGTCTCTGTGCGTGTACTGCACAGGCCGTTATCGTCCGCTCGCTGTGCTGGTCTAAAATCATTGCTCGATTCTGACCTCGGTAGCAGTGTACATTGTGAGGGTTCAGTCAGTGCTGTAACAAAAGAACTCTTCCTCTAAATAAAATTACAACTCCATGTTCATTTTTTGAGGTTACAATAATACTTGTTTCCTTCTACTGAACAACAGACTTGCAAATGAGAATTCTTAGCCCGACCAAATCAAAACACAAGTCGAACCAAACACAAACAGTTTCTGTGTTAATGCCCTACCCTCTTAAATCAAAGACATTTTCAATTTCAAAGTAATTTTCAGAATTTATTAAATCTTAACATATGAAATAATCGAGCTGGAGTTCTAAAGTCTGACCCAAGACGTCTGACATATCGATATTTGATTCGGACTAGCCTATTGATTGTTTATTTTCCTCCCTTATATTATTGGAACGCATGTATTTTATTTTGTGTCAGTTTTTTCCTCTAAAAATAAAATTCTCAGTCTAAGACAATTTTTTGAGTGGATACATTTTCCCTTACTTGCCGAATATTCTTCAACATTAATAAATTATATATTTTATAATGAATACAAGTTTTCAACGATTTAAAAAAAAAACACGGAAGTTTGACATACTTTAATTTAGGACCAGATTAACGGATAGAATAAAAAATAAAAAAATATGTTATTAATATTAAAAGCGGCTCCATATAAATTTTCATACGATATTTTAAAGGACAACAAATAAGATTAAGAAGGCCGCCAAGCGTTGCCGAAACCGTGCTTTGCGGAGTCGCTAGTAGGCCTGGTCGCACCACTATCGCGAAGGAAGCGGACAACGGTAGGTACCTGTTGGTCTGCTGGGTTACCCATTCTCCGGTCATTGTTAATAGCAATAGCGATTGTGGAAAAGTGATAAGGCTGATCATGTGTATACATTTGTATATGCATGTACGAGTGTGTGATTGAGTGTGTGCATGTGCATGTGTGTATATGTATAAATATATATGGAAAATTACTTTATGGAGTAATGGATAAGAAATACAACATGCTAGTAGAAATAAAAATACAATAATGTGTCAATAAAAAGACACAAATACATTATAAAAGCTGAACCAAAATATTCCGGTCGATTCGTTCGACCATATTCATTTGGTAAAATGAGCTTTGTTAGAAAAACTCTACATTTTATACAGTGAAGCATGAAAGAAAAACCGAAGGAGGAACCTGTAGTAAGAGGGAGGGAGGGGGAATTTATGCTCTATGTAGTGGGTTAGGTACGTGAGGAAAGGAGAAGAGTGAGATGTAAAGCAGGGAAAGAGTAGGAGGTATGTGTAGTCAGGAAGATGCATGATTTCTTCTGGCATGTTACCTTGCTTATCCACTATTCCACAAATTAATTTTCCATTTTGTCTGAATTTAATATTTACTCCCTCATATATATATATACAGGGTGGGCCAAAATAAGGGTCCTATCTTTAAATTTGAATAACTTGAAAATGAATAACTTCCACAAAATAAAAGTTAAACTCACCAAACTTTATGTGTGTGTAGACTGACCCTTCCGAGATTTTTTGAAATAAACAAAACAAATTTTAGCCGAAAAACACTTCTTAAAACTTACAAAAACTAAAGTATTGTTTTTTACACTGTTTTGAGTTTTTTAAGCAAAAATAATGTTTTCTAAATGAGGGTACGTTCCTTAGGGCTAATACGACTCATGCTTGCTTCGGAAGGGGTCCTTTACTTATTCTAAAAAAAAAAAAAAAAATCAATAAATAAAAAAGTTATGAATTTTTAAAAATAGGACCCTTATTTTTGCCCACCCTGTATATATATATATATATATATATATATATATATATATATATATATATATGTGTGTGTAAATGTGAGTGTAGGATTGTATGTAGGCATATGTATAGATGTGTGTATATTACGTATGTATAGATGTGTGTGTATATTACGTATGTGTAAATGTATGTATATTACGTATGTATAGATGTGTGTGTATATTACGGTAGGTCAATTAAAAAATATATATATGGTTAGTGAAACCTTAATTTATACAAACAAACGTGTACCGTAAAGTTTGTGGAGTGAGTTATTTGTACACACTCAGCTTTCGCGAACAATGCGGCTCATTATTCATGCGGTTAAAGACGAGGCTCGCATCAGGTGGTCCCTATTTTGGAGGCACAAATTACAATGCTGTATTAGTCTCATCTTTCACTTTGTGGTTTTCTTTGTTTATTCCCAGTCCCATGGATAAAATTAACGGTATCAATTAAGAAAACACCTTGTTACCATAATAACACACACTATGCTTCACCTTTGATGATACGACAATACGTGCATTTTGTTACTCGATATTAATATATCTCTATCTTTCTGGCATCCATCTTAGTGAATTCCACTCAGTCGAACTTTTGTTTTGTGTCCATTTTATATATATATATATATATATATATATATATATATATATATATATATATATATATATATATATATATATATATATATATATATATATATATATATAAAATGGACACAAAACAAAAGTCCGATATTATATATATATATATATATATATATATATATATATATATATATATATATATATATAGGGTGGGCCAAAATAAGGGTCCTATCTTTAAATTTAATTAAAAATTTAAATCAAAGGGAAAACAGTGTTTTTAATTAAATTTAAATTATATATATATATATAACTTTTCGGCACTTTTTTTTACAGTAGGACCCGCGCTAAAAGTGCCTCAACATCGATGCTTTCCAGATGTTTACGTTATACCCCGAACAGTTCCGAATGAAAAATCTGTTGACTTACCTGCGTCCAAAACAACACAAACGAGGCTGGATTTACAAGCGGGACAAAACAAGAAAAACATTTTGTATGAAATAAATATTCATTTTGTTAACGAACATTCAAATAAGTGTTTAAATTAAAGTTTCTTTTACGTTTTTTGAATTAAATATAACGTAACAAATAAATAACAGTGGTAATAACAGTGAAAAGTTAATCGATTAAGTGTTGTTTTACATTTTTTTACGAACTTTCTTATATTTTTTAACTTTTTTTTTACCGATTATTTTTGTTGATTTCGTTAGGGCTTAGGTTTAGGACACGTTAGGAATAAGGGTTAGGAATTAGCGTTAGGGCAAGGTTAGGAATTAGGGCTAGGAATTAGCGTTAGGGCACGGTTAGGAATTAGGGTAAGGAATTAGCGTTAGGGCAAGGTTAGGAATTAGGGTTAGGAATTAGCGTTAGGGCAAGGTTAGGAATTAGGGTTAGGAATTAGGGTTAGGAATTAGCGTTAGGGCAAAATTAGGAATTAGGGTTAGGAATTAGCGTTAGGGCAAGGTTAGGAATTAGGGTTAGGAATTAGCGTTAGGGCAAGGTTAGGAATTAGGGTTAGGAATTAGCGTTAGGGCAAGGTTAGGAATTAGGGTTAGGAATTAGCGTTAGGGCAAGGTTAGGAATTAGGGTTAGGAATTAGCGTTAGGGCAAAATTAGGAATTAGGGTTAGGAATTAGCGTTAGGGCAAGGTTAGGAATTAGGGTTAGGAATTAGCGTTAGGGCAAGGTTAGGAATTAGGGTTAGGAATTAGCGTTAGGGCAAGGTTAGGAATTAGGGTTAGGAATTAGCGTTAGGGCAAGGTTAGGAATTAGGGTTAGGAATTAGCGTTAGGGCAAGGTTAGGAATTAGGGTTAGGAATTAGCGTTAGGGCAAGGTTAGGAATTAGGGTTAGGAATTAGCGTTAGGGCAAAATTAGGAATTAGGGTTAGGAATTAGCGTTAGGGCAAGGTTAGGAATTAGGGTTAGGAATTAGCGTTAGGGCAAGGTTAGGAATTAGGGTTAGGAATTAGCGTTAGGGCAAGGTTAGGAATTAGGGTTAGGAATTAGCGTTAGGGCAAGGTTAGGAATTAGGGTTAGGAATTAGCGTTAGGGCAAGGTTAGGAATTAGGGTTAGGAATTAGCGTTAGGGCAAGGTTAGGAATTAGGGTTAGGAATTAGCGTTAGGGCAAAATTAGGAATTAGGGTTAGGAATTAGCGTTAGGGCAAGGTTAGGAATTTGGGTTAGGAATTAGCGTTAGGGCAAAATTAGGAATTAGGGTTAGGAATTAGCGTTAGGGCAAGGTTAGGAATTAGGGTTAGGAATTAGCGTTAGGGCAAGGTTAGGAATTAGGGTTAGGAATTAGCGTTAGGGCAAGGTTAGGAATTAGGGTTAGGAATTAGCGTTAGGGCAAGGTTAGGAATTAGGGTTAGGAATTAGCGTTAGGGCAAGGTTAGGAATTAGGGTTAGGAATTAGCGTTAGGGCAAAATTAGGAATTAGGGTTAGGAATTAGCGTTAGGGCAAGGTTAGGAATTAGGGTTAGGAATTAGCGTTAGGGCAAGGTTAGGAATTAGGGTTAGGAATTAGCGTTAGGGCAAGGTTAGGAATTAGGGTTAGGAATTAGCGTTAGGGCAAGGTTAGGAATTAGGGTTAGGAATTAGCGTTAGGGCAAGGTTAGGAATTAGGGTTAGGAATTAGCGTTAGGGCAAGGTTAGGAATTAGGGTTAGGAATTAGCGTTAGGGCAAGGTTAGGAATTAGGGTTAGGAATTAGCGTAAGGGCAAGGTTAGGAATTAGGGTTAGGAATTAGCGTTAGGGCAAAATTAGGAATTAGGGTTAGGAATTAGCGTTAGGGCAAGGTTAGGAATTTGGGTTAGGAATTAGCGTTAGGGCAAAATTAGGAATTAGGGTTAGGAATTAGCGTAAGGGCAAGGTGAGGAATAAGGGTTAGGAATTAGCGTTAGGGCAAGGTTAGGAATTTGGGTTAGGAATTAGGGTTAGGGCAAAATTAGGAATTAGGGTTAGGAATTAGCGTAAGGGCAAGGTGAGGAATTAGGGTTAGGAATTAGCGTTAGGGCGAGGTTAGGAATTAGGGTTAGGAATTAGCGTTAGGGCAAGGTTAGGAATTAGGGTTAGGAATTAGCGTTAGGGCAAGGTGAGGAATTCGGGTTAGGAATTAGCGTTAGGGCAAGGTTAGGAATTAGGGTTAGGAATTAGCGGTAGGGCAACATTAGGAATTAGGGTTAGGAATTAGCATTAGGGCAAGGTTAGGAATTAGCGTTAGGGCAAGGTTAGGAACTAGGGTTAGGAATTAGCGTTAGGGCAAGGTTAGGAATTAGGGTTAGGAATTAGCGTTAGGGCAAGGTTAGGAATTAGGGTTAGGAATTAGCGTTAGGGCAAAATTAGGAATTAGGGTTAGGAATTAGCGTTAGGGCAAGGTTAGGAATTTGGGTTAGGAATTAGCGTTAGGGCAAAATTAGGAATTAGGGTTAGGAATTAGCGTAAGGGCAAGGTGAGGAATAAGGGTTAGGAATTAGCGTTAGGGCAAGGTTAGGAATTTGGGTTAGAAATTAGGGTTAGGGCAAAATTAGGAATTAGGGTTAGGAATTAGCGTAAGGGCAAGGTGAGGAATTAGGGTTAGGAATTAGCGTTAGGGCGAGGTTAGGAATTAGGGTTAGGAATTAGCGTTAGGGCAAGGTTAGGAATTAGGGTTAGGAATTAGCGTTAGGGCAAGGTGAGGAATTAGGGTTAGGAATTAGCGTTAGGGCAAGGTTAGGAATTAGGGTTAGGAATTAGCGTAAGGGCAAGGTGAGGAATTAGGGTTAGGAATTAGCGTTAGGGCAAGGTTAGGAATTAGGGTTAGGAATTAGCGTTAGGGCAAGGTTAGGAACTAGGGTTAGAGCAAGGTTAGGAACTAGGGTTAAGAATTAGCGTTAGGAATTAGCGTTAGGGCAAGGTTAGGAACTAGGGTTAGGAATTAGCATTAGGGCAAGGTTAGGAATTAGCGTTAGGAATTAGCGTTAGGAATTAGCGTTAGGGCAAGGTTAGGAACTAGGGTTAGGGCCGGCTCGTTCGTTGAAATCGCGTTTCTTGTCGAAATCGCGTTTCTATTAGTTTGCAAGTTCAGCGTTACATTGAGTTTGAAAGTTTAGCTGTCGTCTGTTTATTTGTTTCGCTTCGGGGCTTTACGGCGTTTAACTTAAACTGCCGGAAAGCACCGACGCCGAGGAACTATTAGCGCGTGTCCTACTGTAAAAAAGTTCCAAATTTTCTATTGTTCTAATTTTTCTTATTATCTTTCTAATAATAATTATTATCTTTTTTCTTAATTTTTTTATTTTTCTAATTATCAATATTGTTTCTATTTTTTAAATTATTAATATATTTTTCTAATTTTGATATTTTTTAATTTATTCATTGGCATTGTTATTGTGTATTATTTTAATTAATCATTTTTATTTTTCTTATTTTTTTCTTATTATTTTTGCAAATTATTTTTCTTATTTTCATAATTTTTATATTTTTCTTATGATATATTGTTTTTTTCGTATAATTATAATTTTAAAATTCTTTTCGTGGCTTTTTTGTATGTTCACTATTATTCATTTTTTATCTTCAAATTACTTTAAATTTTCCTAGTTTAAACCTCTACTCTATGGCTTTTATGATTTTTTATATTTAGTTATTTTTATTGTTATCTTTTATTATTTTTCACCTTCCTTTTTTTAATATTACTATTTTTTAAATTACTAGTTTGAATTTTTTCATTTACAATTTTGCAATTTTTATTATTATCTATATTTTGTTTATTCTAGATTGAAATATTTTAAATTTGTTGTATTCTATATATTTTGAATATTATTATTGGTGTTATTGTCGATTTTACATTTTGAATACTGTGAAATTGCATGATAAGAATTTCTGGTTTTCCCACATAACCGAAATATGTTTTTTTTTCAAGTAATGCCAAAAAATGATATTGTTCTTTCTTGACTTCTGTATGTGATTATATTATAAAGGGGCGCTGATAAAAATACTTATTGGAATCATCTAAAATATAATACAAAATAAAATTTTCCAAATTGCTTTAGAAACGATCGTACACGAAATATTCGTTGTGTTTGAATTCTTGGAACTGATATAAATAATGTTTTAATTTTATTTATCTCAGCCTACCTTATATATATATATATACATATATATATATATATACATATATATATATATATACATATATATATATATATACATATATATATATATATATATATACATATATATATATATATATATATATATATATTTACGTTATGAGGTTTAAAAAGACTAAATATACATTCGGATTGTACACATTATAAGTTATTTCGACCTTAACTAGGTCTTCTCAGATGTGTTTCCAATCACGATTCAAACCCAAATGGAAGAACTTTAACACCTTTATATCTTTTAAAACAAAGTAAAAATAAAGAATAAAATAAAAAATAAACAGTAGAAAAATAAAAAGAATTTCAACGATATTCTATTTATTGATTGGTCTCTATAATATAGAAGGGATGGGAAGGAGTGATTATGTTAATTAATAAATTAGGGTGGTGGCATTAACAGAGCATAAAAATATGTAAAATCAAAGTGCAAAAAAAAAATTTAGGTTTCCTATTTATTCAAGAAGTCAATCCTCGATTTAAAAGGTGAATATAACTGATCATGATTAAAACCTAATTGCGTTCGTTTAAAGGAATAAGAATTTTTTAAAACTATGTAACAATGCGAAAGTTTTGATTAAATTTCAGATTGCGAATGTTATACGTTTAAAAATTAAAATACGGAAATTACGATTAAAATAGGTACTGCAACTGCACACGATTAAAAAATGTTATATTATATGATAAGTTTTGATTAAATTTCAGATTGTGAATGTTATACGTTTAAAAATTAAAATACGGAAATTACGATTAAAATAGGTACTGCAACTGCACACGATTAAAAAATGTTATATTATATGACGATGAATTAAAAGTATGGTGAAGTTAATATCGGTTTTATTTACAAAAGAAATAAATAAAAGTAAATTAAAAAAATATAAACAGTAAAAAAAAAATTAATAATTTACAGGTTAGTTATTTTAAATTTGTGACGGTGTCTACATTTTGCCAATAATTCGTCCCTTTTATTTAAGATATTGCTGTCTTCATATTTTAGGATTCTAATTTTTTCTTCCAGACATAGATTGCATCTATGTCTGAAACCCCTAGGAGTGCTTGACTTACATAATATAGCCCAATCAATTATTGGTTTTAATCCCCTATTTTTTAAAAACCACACATGCTTTGCTAATTCAGTTTTATTAGTGATATTTGGATTAGAGAACGAATGTTTGTGTGTGTAAAAGCGTTGCCTCCATTTGCCAGCCGATATTCCTATATATATTTTTTTATCATTTGTGTTTTCTTGTGGGTAAATTGTGGCTTTGAATACTACATTATCTATATTGCAGTTTCCTTTCAGCGGGCAGTTGCTTTCAATACGACAATTGCATTTCTTCTCCTTGACCTTACTCTTGTTAGTGATTGTTTCCAAAATATTTTATTGTGAGAAGTGATTATGGTGTCCATGTCTTTTGTACATGAGCAACTATTTTTATTGTTTTACGGTTGAATATTTTATATAGGGGGTTACTTTTGGTGAAATGCTTTTCCAATAAATTTAAAAATGTCTACCAATATTAATATTGGATAGTTGACAGAATGGAGGGTTGAACCAGATAATTCTCCGTCCTCTGTTCCTAGGTTTGCTTTTATTTGTCTCTTCAACATATCTTAATTTTTCCTTAAAACCACTGTTTTCTAATGCATTATCGAATGTGTGTTTACTTGCGTTAAAAATATTTACATTGGATGATAGTTTGTTAATTCTAGTGTTTATTGTTTTGGGAATATGTTTTATAATGCATTTCGGGTGATTGGATTTTACGTTTATGTATATGGGAGTTTGATTGTCCTTGGTATATGGTTTGAAAGTTTCTTCTTTTAAATTTAATGTAATATCAAGGAAGTTTACTTCCTTACAATCTGATGTAATATCGATCTTTAAACCTAGATATTTAAATGCTTTACACAACTTTTTTTGTATACTTGATACTATATTAACTTCACCATACTTTTAATTCATCGTCATATAATATAACATTTTTTAATCGTGTGCAGTTGCAGTACCTATTTTAATCGTAATTTCCGTATTTTAATTTTTAAACGTATAACATTCGCAATCTGAAATTTAATCAAAACTTTCGCATTGTTACATAGTTTTAAAAAATTCTTATTCCTTTAAACGAACGCAATTAGGTTTTAATCATGATCAGTTATATTCACCTTTTAAATCGAGGATTGACTTCTTGAATAAATAGGAAACCTAAATTTTTTTTTTGCACTTTGATTTTACATATTTTTATACTCCGTTAATGCCACCACCCTAATTTATTAATTAACATAATAAAACCTTCCCATCCCTTCTATATTATAGAGACCAATCAATAAATAGAATATCGTTGAAATTCTTTTTATTTTTCTACTTTTTATTTTTTATTTTTTATTTTATTCTTTATTTTTACTTTGTTTTAAAAGATATAAAGGTGTTAAAATTCTTCCATTTGGGTTTGAATCGTGATTGGAAACACATCCGAGGAGACCTAGTTACGGTCGAAATAACTTATAATGTGTACAATCCGAATGTATATTTAGTCTTTTTAAACCTCATAACGTATTCATGCTCTGTTTGAACGGACATAGAGCTCTCTGATTCGGAATCCTATCGAAAATAATCGAACCTGAATACTATATATATATATATATATATATAGATAAAAGGGATGACATGTTCTTAAACTTCGAACAGTGATAGTCTTTGTTTTCTATCAAGAAAAGCCTTCATGTTAAGGCGAAGTGTCGCCATTAACGCCATATATTAGCGTGTGTAGGGTTCTGCATTGTGTCCAAAATGGAGGAAATTGAAATGGCGCCAAGCCCACACAGGCAACTTGATTTCAGTATTTATATGTAAGAAGCGTGGTGTACAGTTTGTAGCAATTGCACGAGGAACCTATTTTGTATAAATGTACGCACATTATAATGTGTTAGATTGAGTTGTGGTTTGGCTTCACGTACGCGCACTTGAGTCTGGACTGTTAACTGCGTGTGTGTTATTCTTCATCTGCGCAAAATCAAGATTAATACGCGTAAACGTACATTGGCGCCAAAAAATACGATTCAAGATCAGTTCCCGTTTTGATCGCCTCTTGATAAGATGTTATCCTCTGCTCGCCGTTTCATTACGAGTGGCCGGCTAGAATGGATCTCTAGGATACAGCATTCGTTTATCGACAAAAGTCAGCCTACCAAACAATTCTCGTTGTGTTCCAGTGTTCCCTTGAATAAAAGTTGATGCCTATTTAGCTGTGGAGATGTTGTTTTATTCATGGAAGATGGTGACCCTCTTTCTTGTTCAGTATTCTATTTCAGTCAGATGCGGCCAGATATCACTAAATAAACACAATTACGTTCTTCATCCTGAGTTTAACCACATAACCTTTCTATAAAAAACTAAGTTATAAGTGTGGACTGTGTGCTCCGTGTGGGGGATTCTAGTTTGGTCGCTGCTACTGTATCGCTTTCACTAATAATCTTGAGAAAGGTATGAATCCATACATACTCCCTCCAGCTATGGGGTAAATAGGAGAGTAGACTATACTCTCAAGCCTTTGGTATTAATAGTGTAAGCCACTAACTAGAGAATCGATTACATTCAATATCTTTAGCCTATCTTTTAGGACTGAATTTTCAGTGTTTCCGTGAAACCGAATGTATCGATAGAATATCAAACTAATGTATAGTTTCAATTGAAATAAGCTATTATATATATATATATATATATATATATATATATATATATATATATATATATATTAAAGAAGGAAAGATGAATATAAGAAATTGCATAAAATTACATAAAATTACATAAGATTGATACAAATTTTATTACATTGTCTTCGGCTACTCAATACTGCTACCATTCCCCTTCTAGGCCATTTATTTCTTTATCCCCAACCTTTTCTGTTATTTTTATTCAATTTTCAAAGTAAAATGGAACAGGTAATATTTATTTATTATAAATACCACATTATCGAATTTTATCCTCTGACGAGAAGAGTTTTATCTTTGAAAAAACATGGTTTAAGGATTAGTGTAACTCCTTGCATCTGAACTTTCGATGTAATAAAATTTGTATCAATTTTATGTAATTTTATGCAATTTTTTATCTTCATCTTTCCTTCTTTAAAATTGATTGCTCTACTCAACGTATTGAGCTTTACTTTATCACGATAGACCACATTACGATACTTACTTATCGTTAATTCTATTATATATATATATATATATATATATATATATATATTGTTATCGTTGATCCCTTGAATAAAACAACGGAAGCGACTGCTGAGAATCCATGTTTTACAACGAGTTCTTGTTTTAAGGGGGGATTCCGTGACCATTATTCTTACTTTCTTTGTTGTTCTAAAGGTCCAGTAGCGGAAGTGACGTGTCAACATGAACGCATTTGTTATATGCTGCAGTTTCCGGTCCCTGGCTGCGTTAATGCAAGTCGCATGGTGAGTACAAGAAAATAGAATTTACAAATGTTTGTCTATCATAAAACAATGAAAACAAATACATTAAAAAAAACGAAGAAAAAAACGTGTAACTGCGGGGATTTATTATCTTTATTTCGTTTTATATATGGACATCTTTTGAAGTTCGGTTCGTTGTGTGGACACAAGACAGGAGGTACCGGAAAGCGAGGACGCCTGGATTATGAAAACGAAAACAACGATGGAAACAAAGAATCATTTATGAAAGGGTATAATGATAAGTAAATAAAAAAGAAATCTATGCCTTGTAAAAGTTACACGACTGAGATCTACTTTCTTTTGTATTTATACTCACTCTCTTGCGTAGAGATTACTTTGTGGTTCGGTTGGCTAAAGCAGACATGTTAAAACTCGCGTAGAAATACATCGGGCAATACGAACACTTCTGCGCATATTTTGCTTTCCTAATTTTCACCCAGCCTTAAATTGACGTTAAAATACAAACAGTTTCTCGACAGCCGCCATGGACACTTGACGTAAAAAAATATCTTCCCGTCTTTTGCCATGGTCTAACGGGACAAGATGGAACTCTGTAACTCAATACTCTTTCTATAGCTAATGCCCGCCTGCCGAACCAACTCGTCTTACATTCTTGTGTTCCTGTGTGAATAAAAACTGTTAAATAAAGTTCATTTAATTGTAGATAGGATGCTTTTATATGGAACTCTGGCGACCTTATTTTCTTCTTCATTTCAGACCAGCTCAGTCAGATAGATACAGACAAAGCTGTCTCTACAAAATGGCTATCTGCAATCTCCGGAAAGCGACTCATAACATCAGCCACTCTACAGGCTGAAGACAAAAAAGAAAGGAAGTAAACGTGAGATCAAAGTGTAGCGTGACAGTGGATCAATTCTTCCATGCAAGCAGATTATTCGTCCGGCGGCTCATTATATAACGGTGAGTGATAAGTGTCCGTGAGACGGATAACACGAGTCTGGGAAGCAATGGCAACCTACCAGACCTAATCTTTCTGCCTAGATACATACAGGACAACGCGAAATACGGTCAACAACGACCGATCCAAAGGCCTCGCTGATTAGAAACTGACTGAAGTCGAGTGAACGACTGAATTCGATTTTGAAACAATTCATTTAAAATGGGTAAAAGTGGATTTTTTTTTTTACATTAG
>OY744533.1:66325047-66365047 GCA_963556195.1 Sepiola atlantica | reverse complement strand
GAATGAGAAAAGAGAAAAATCAGAAGTTAAAAGAAAAAAAGAGAGGAACGGAAATAAAAATAAATACAAGAAAATAAACACGAAAAAAGAATTTAAAGAAAAGATGAATGAAAAAATAAAAGAAAAGAAAAGAAAAAGAGAAAGAAAATTTGAAAAATATAAAAGAAGATTATTAAAAAAAATATAACCAAAAGAAAGAAAAACATAAAATAGAAAAAAATAAGAGGTATATGAAAAATAACGAAAAGAAGAAAATAGAGAGAAAATATAAAAAGAAAGAATAAAAACAAGAATGAAAAAAGAATGAAAAAAATAGAAAGAAATGGGAAAAAGAAGTAAAAATAAAAAATAAAAAAAACTGACAAAAGATGAAACTGAAGGTAAAAAAGATAGAAAGAAAATATGAAGAAAAATGAAAAAGAAAAAAATAGTGATAAAATGTGAAAAAGAAGGAAAACCGACGAGAGAAGATGGAAAAGAAGGAAAACATAGTAAAAAGGAAAAATATCAAGAAATAGAAGAAAAAACAATAGAAAGAAAAAGAAAGAAAATATAAAAAGAAGAAAATATAAATCGAATGAGAAATGAATGAGAGAAGTAAAAATACAAAAAAAAGGTGAAAATGTGACAAAAAAAGTCAGAAACAGAAGGAATAAAACGAAAAAATGAAAATAAAATATGAAAAAGAAGGATAACAAAGGGGGGGGGGAATTCAAAATAAAACGTAAGAAAAAATAGATGACAACAAGAAAAACGTTAGAAAAATGAAACAAAGAAAAAGTTATATGAAAAAAAAGGGAAAAAAAAGAAATGAAACGTGAAAAGAAGGGGAAAACAAATATGACACAGATTAAAAAAATGAAGAAAAAACGTAAAGATGGAAAGAAAATATGAAACAGAAGTCAACTCTTCTGTAACTCCAACCCTTAGTCGAAACCGACGTTAGAAATATGTATGTTTTTGGTAAGAGTTCCAGTGTGTATTTCACGGAAATGCGTGTGTTCAGACAGAAGAAGCCTCACTTGGTGTCTTTCTGTCTTTTTTTGGTTATCCAGTGACTGTTTATATTGGACTCATTTAGTTAACATAGGCACGCGAAAAGAATCGTTTCAAACAAGCGGGAATCATTCTCCTTTGTTAAAAATTGCGGAGTTCACACATTTATGTGAAATAATATTTTTTACTTCGTGACGCCTGCGACATTTGTGCGAACGTCAAAGTCAACCATTGATTTGAAGGCATCCCTCTTCTACTCAGTACACGCAAAGAAAGATGTGAAAAAAGAAGAGGAAAAAAGTAAGCCGAACGAACGGAGAAAGACAGAAGCTGATAACTTTGCATCTTTATTCATACTACACTGTCACTAAATGTGCTCTTCATTCTAACACTTTTTGGCTAAGATCAAAGTGTAGTATCTGTTCCGATGGATACTGCACTCCATACTGGTGTTGTCTTGGCCTTCGCGTCTTGATTTACGCCGGTCAATGGGTCTGTCCTGTGCAGTTCTTGGAGGTCCACCTTCCCAGGCTTTGCCTCCTCTCTTTGGGGAGGAGTAAGTTTATTGCTTACTGCCTGAGGCGCCCCTACCGGGGAATGCCGACGGGGCCGCCCAGGCAATTTTTAAATCCCATTTTCCCGACCCGACCTTTGGTCACATCTTACTTGTGGGAGTAAGATAAAAACTGGCCTTGTGCCTAACTCCTGGAGAGGAGTAAACCAATATTCATTCTAACACGACTTTCACCAACCACTATTACACTCTAAATAAAATGATCTATTAAAAATATAATACTCCATGGTTGCGTGATCGTAAAACAATGAAATAAAAATGAAAAACAAACAGAAAAAAAATACTTAAAAGAAGACAAAAACAATGTAAAATCAGCAAGTGTAGTTGCCCCCCCCCCCTCTTAGGAGTGTACTATGTTTCAATTAATTTATATATCACACAGAAAACAATGCCCAACGCAGTTTATTAAACCTCGGAGCAGCTTCTGTCGCTCTGAGACTACTGACTGGAAGATACCAGTCGAGGACCGTTCTCGACAATCTTCCCGGCAAAAACTGGGTAATTTCGGTGGCCTTTTATCTGTCGGGCTGAGGTATTAGTTCTGGATAGACCTAGGAGGTCCGCTTTCCCAGATGTTGCCGTCTCTATTTGGAGTGGAGTTATTTTAATGCTAACTGTTAAAAAAAATAAAATTATGGGGCGATACCCAGAAGGGTCCCAGCAGCAGTCGGGGGATGCAAGAAAGAAATGTTCTTTTAGCGACCCACCCCAAAAGTTAGGGTCAGGGTTAGGGTTAGAGTTAGGGTTAGAAGAAGTAACAACGCAGAGAACGAATTTCTCTGCTGGAGCAAAAATCCAACGTCTGGTCTTTACTGAGTCAAAGAACGCACTCCGCTGGGGAGGATGGTAGAACCTGAATATATAGGTTTTCTAAGTACCTCCCACCACCCCCTTCTCCCATTCCTGACCATAAACACAACCGGTCCATCTTCGCTGTTGTCGGTCATATACCCTCCCCCCCCCACCGAAAGCCGAACCCACAATCAGCAAGTACCACTCTCCTTCTCCATTATTTTCATAACTGCCTGAGTCGCTCTGACACGGGAATGCCGACTGGGCTGCTCAGGCATTTTTTAATAAGCCAGAGTGCACCTTACTTAGAGGCGCTGGCCAGATTCTTCCCACCTAACGGCCTTGTGTCACATTTTCCTACGGTAGGAAGAATGCAAATAATCAGTCTATAAAAGTATAGATAAAATGCATGCTACAGGCAAGGTAGCGTGGCCGAGCGGTCTAAGGCGCTGGTTTAAGGCACCAGTCTCTTCGGAGGCGTGGGTTCGAATCCCACCGCTATCATTTATTTTATTTTAATTTATGTAACATTTCTAAATTGTGAAATTTGAACTGAATGTCAATTCAGACATTATACTTGTTGTTTAAAATATTTTTCTTCGGACTATTATCCAATGAACGTTAATATTTGTACTAATTTTGTAATATTTGTACTAATATTGTAATATTTGTACTAATATTGTAATATTTGTACTAATTTCGCTTGGTGTAGGTTTCATTCATGTGCGGAGATGTTTTCCCATCTTTAAATATGATGTACATTCATGATTAGTGTACTTGGACGTTTGTTGCTTATTTAATTCCAATCAATCGATGTATTTTATTTACCTCCTCTCCAGGAGGTTAGACACAAGGTCAGATGTGGTTTTGAAAAGCCAACGCACTAGGATAAGCGCATTCTCCCTGAGCAGCCCGTCGGCATTCTCCGGTAATGGCGCATCAGGCGATTAGGCTCACTCCTTCCCAAGGAAAAGGTAAAACCTGGGAAGGTGGACCTCTTAGGACTGAACAGAATCATACCTCAGCCCGACAGCAAGGAAGTAACTCTTGGACTGATTGTCGAGGACGTACTTCCGACTGGTACGAACACTTACTCAAGTTGTGTCATGTAGTAGGCGTTTACTTTCGGATTAAAGTGCCTTCATCATACGTAAATACAGGAAAAACGTCACTGTACGTAAATCTATGCCAAACAGCAGTTGCAATTGCACGACACAAAATGGATTCCATACATTTCCTAGTAAATGAAAAAAAGAAAGCTAAGTACTAAATTTACTTTTATTTTTCATGAGTTAAATAATCTCTTTTTTCAGGTTTTGTCTTCCTTGCCTGTATGAAAAATCCTTATTTCATCCTTTTTTTTCTTGCTAACATTCTAAGTTTTAGAAGGGTCAATGAGTTTGGATTGCAAAGAGGGGTTGGGGGGGGGGGTGAAAAGTAGGTGAAGTCCACTAGCGAATAAATATGAAAGAAAATGTAGTTCCAACCGTAGCTCAGACCGTAGCTAAGACATTTTATATCTGCCACCGACCGGCAATTCGAGACCAATATCTCAAGTGAAGCGATGGATGTCATTTAAAAAGGAAAGAAAGCTAAGTACTAAATTTACTTTTATTTTTCATGAGTTCAATACTCTTTTTCAGGTTTTTTCTTCCTTGCCTGTATGAAAAATCCTTATTTCGTCCTTTTTTTTTCTTGCTAACATTCTAAGTTTTTAGAAGGGTCAATGAGTTTGGATTGCAAAGAGGGGTTGGGGGGTGAAGAGTAGATGAAGTCCACTAGCGAATAAATATGAAAGAAAATGTAGTTCCCAACTAATAATATCAGACCGTAGCTAAGACATTCTTACATGAATTGTCTTATTTCTGTGTTTGACTTAAATGTGTATAATTATTGATATATACTGTCTATTGATTGCTCACTGAAGAAATTCGTAATCCCACGCTATCTTGAAGCTTTTGGATGTCTTTCTCTTAATTTTCTTATTTTTACTTACTTGCGAGAGGGAAACATATCTTAAACTTACTTTTCCTTTTTTGTATACAATGAACGTATTCTATCTACATATGTACATGTATATATATATATATATATATATATATATATATATATATATATATATATATATATATATATATATATATATATTGTGTTATGGATTTTTTTTACACCTGCGGGGGCTAGGAAATACCCGACTAGTACACGGGCGCAGGCTATCGTTACCCCTCTCGGAATGTTGGACCCGTAAGACCTCGTAAGGCTATGCATCTAAGAGAAGGAAATCTCTGACAAAAAAACCTTACTACCAGCTACTTACGCCATGGCAGTAAACCGTTGGGGAGGGAGGCCTCCTTAGTCCTGATCGACAACCTTCCTAGAGTTGGAATCCCGAACAAAATATCCGGTTTGCAAACCTACAATTGCTTAAGGAGTAGATAGGTTCTGCCTATCGCCGGCCCTTGCACTCCTTCTTTGTTTATTAGTCAGGCGCAGAAGTAACAGCACAGGGACCCCTCTAAACACTCAGTGCCTAGCCTTGTTTCCTTACTAGGACAATGAACGCCGTCCTCTTTCTCTCTATTTGGGCAACTTGGGGAAAGTTTTTTCGTTACTAAGTCTTACATGGCCAGTCTGGGTCTCTCTTGCTCCGACAGGTTGAGGATACAGGTTAGACAGCTTGTCTGGCTGTTGTTTCCGACTGATAGGAATGAGCCCAAACTCTTGGGTAGCGCCAAGAACGGCTGCTCCACCATCAGTTGCATAATACCGTGGGTAGTTGTATGTGCCATGTCGCGCATGGAAAGGGACCCTGCAATTATCTCCGGTGGGCTTTCCCGAAGCCACAACCCCCATGGACCAGGTCGTGACTAATGGACTGGCTGTGTGAGCTTATTGGCACCAAACAAGTACCCACCTTGGCCAACCCACTCTATAATCAAACAAAACATGTCATTACAAAGAAATAAAAGCAAACCTAACTAGACACCCAACAAAAAACACTTTCGCCTTCGCCCTTGAGGCTCGCATTTACAAATATCCGGGGACTTAGAACCAACATCAACGACGCAGAAACCTTTCTCCTGACAAACTCATCGGATATCCTAGCTCTTAGTGAAACTAACCTTGAATCCTCAATCTCCTCACACCACTTTGACATGACTGACTACCTCCCACTCTACCGTAAAGACTCTGACAAGCATATGCACGGGCTAGGAGTTTATTTTCGGAGCACCCCCCCCTGACCAGAGAACATAGGTTAGAACCAGATGACCAAAACTACATGTGCTTTAGATTGACTTTACATCACAGCGCCAGCTACTTATATTTCTTATACCGCTCCCCGTCGACCCAGGACTGTACTCTGCTAAACTCTGTCTCTGAAAGCATAGATAGAGCACTCTTAATTGACTCGAATGCCCAGATACATGTATTTGGGGATTTTAATTCCCACCACCGAGACTGGTTGGGATTCTCTAGCCTTACTGACGCAGCCGGCGACTCTACGTATAATTTCTCCCTAGCTCACTCCCTCTCTCAGACTGTCGATTTTCCGACCCGCATCCCCGATCGAGTAGACCAGCAAGCCTCACTTCTAGACCTTTTCTTGACCTCAATGCCCGAGGCTTGTGTGACGAAAGCTCATAGCCCACTCGGGAATACTGATCACATTGTGCTAATGATACATAGCACCCTAAAAAGTCGTCCAAAAGCTGATGAACCGTTGCTCAAAACAACAAGATACTATGAGCAGGCTGATTTTGAGTCAATCAGAGATCACATCAGTGACGCCCCATGGAGGGAAACCTTCTCACTACCTGCAAACCAGTGTGCAAACGAATTAACTGAATGGGTCAAAGCAGACATTGAAGCCTATGTCCCCATGCGAAAATTCTTTAGCAAGCCCCACTCTCCTCAATGGTTCACTTCGGAATGTGCAGCTGCCATTTCTGAGAGGCAACAAGCATTCCGTAAATTCGGCCGCCATAAGTCAGCTACTAATAGACATACATTTATAGAGTCAAGAAATAATTGCAAGGCCGTGATAGGCGAAGCAAAGAGAAGGTATAATGAGTTAACAAAAAGACGCATCCAGTCTCAGAAACTAGGTACTCGCGATTTCTGGAAAATCTACAATAGTGTAGTGAATAATGGTCAATCAACGATTCCCCCACTATCAAACCACAATGATGTCGTCTGCATGCCACTGATAAGGCTGAACTAATTGCCCAGCGTTTCGCTTCTAACTCTACTTTAGACTCAGATAGCCACCCCCTCCCCGAATTCCCTTTCACACTTGATAACCTGGTTATCACCCTATCCCAGGTCAGAGACATCATAAAAAACTTTGACACCTCTAAAGCTTGTGGGCCTGATCTTATACCTGTAATAGTAATAAAGAAATTTTCTGCTGAACTGGCCCCTGTCCTCTCCAAACTCTTCAATAAATGTCTAGCCGAATCTTGTTTCCTCGATTGCTGGAAAATTGCCTCTGTGGTACCTGTCTACAAGAGTTCTGGGAATAGAACCGACCCTCAGAACTACCGCCCAATCAGTCTACTGCCGATCTTTGCCAAAATCTTTGAATCCTTAATCAATCTATGTACTTAAGAAAAGAAAGTTGTTTGTCCCTTCTTACACCATTGGAACTCTTCTAAAATAAAACTGTTAACGAAACAACAACAACAACAAAATTAAGCGATGACTATGAAATCAACAGTATCGGTTGCAAGACCTTCACCACATAAAAAAAACATCTTTTGGTTTTTCCTTTTAATTTCCCATATATATATATATATATATATATATATATATATATATATATATATATATATATATATATGTGTGTGTGTGTGTGTGTGTGTGTGTGTGTGCGTGTGAAAAAAAACGGAAAAAACAAATTTTAAATACAGGAAAAAAATCACCAAAGAAAACGTATTTAAATGTATTTAAGATTTGTTTTTTCCGTTTTTTTTTTTTCACATCTTGTCTTTCACGGCATTTCATTTTTATGATATATCGTGCATTTTGGCTAAGATCAAAGTGTAGTATCTGTTCCGATGGATACTGCACCCCATAGACTGGTATTGTCATGGCTTTCGGGGCTTGATTTACGCCGGTCTATGGGTCTGTCCTGTGCAGTTCTAGGAGGTCCACCCTTTGGAGAGGAGTAAATTTATCGCTTACTGCCTGAGGCGCCCCTACCGGAGAATGCCGACGGGGCTGCCCAGGCAATTTTTAAACCCCACTTTCCCGACCCGACCTTGGGTCACATCTTACTGGGGTAGTAAGATAAAATGGCCTTGTGCCTAACTCCTGGAGAGGAGTAAATCAATACTCTCATATATATATATATATATATATATATATATATAGTTTCTGTGGCATATATTTTACTGTCTGTATGTGTCTCTCTCTTCCTCTCCCTCTCTCTCTCTATCTCACACACACTCTATCCCTTTGGCAACTTGTTCAATATAATAGAAAGTAAAAGATAGAAAAAGAAAAGGCCTTCAGCAACCGATTGACTTAGTTTCTGTGTTGTTTTTGGAACAACTAACAGTAAAATGAAACATATTTTTCTGACCTGCCTGCAGTAATTTTGGCCCTAGTAACCATAAAACAATTAAACTTACAGATTTTTGTACCCTAACCAAACTCCATCCACTGTCGCATCACCGCAATGTTCCATCTCTGTGCTCGTTTTACAAGTACTTAAACAGGGGTGCGCTTCGACGAACTTTCTACCCTTGTGCCCCCCCCCCCCCCACAATGTAAATACCCAGACAAATCCGACAAGCAGCAACATCACACCCCATTAACCATAGAGCTCCTCAGATGCCGGAAGGCTTTTTATTCTAATATATTATTTCCTTGAACCGCAGAGAGCAGGGAGGGAATTCAAAAATTCCCTCCCTGCTCTCTGTTTCCCCGACGGTAAAAACATGCACACATTTAAATGTTCTGTGAACAGGTATCTCGCTGCACAAACTCTTCACTTAGGATGTCCCTATAAATCTGGCCCCTAATTCACAGTAGCCCTTTACGTTTCAGTGGCAGTATGCATTGTGGTATGAATTGAAAAAACAAAACAAAACAACAACAACAAAAATAAACAAAACAACAACAAGTAAACAAAGAGAAAACATAACCTGTGCGGGGTCATACATAATCCGATCCTGTAAAACCAAACTGTTTTCCTTTTACCATCAACACCCAAACTTTTGTTTTATCCTCGTCGAAATGAATGCCCCTCTCCCTGAAGATGCTCCCTAATTCGGTGGTGTGCGCACAAAAGCCCACCGGACAAAAGCCCACCGGACAAAAGCCCACCAAAATAGGTCAAACACGGACGTAAAAATAAATGAATTTTTTAAAATTAAAAAAAATATTTTTATATTTAATTTTTGTACAATTATCAATAACTCTTTGTCTGCAATTCTTTTTTCGCGACTAAATTTTTTAAAATTTCATGTTTAAACGTATTTCCGGTACTTTATATATACTGCCTTTTTTTTACAGGTTACACCATAAAAACACGTACCCTTTTTACTACTAACCCTAAGTCCGGTGGTAAAACGAAAAATGAATTTAAAAAAAATTATGTATTACTCATCTTTTGCGGAAAGAAAAAAACAATTATTTTAGATTGAAATTGGGGGATCAGTTTTGCATATAATTTTAGCATAAAATGATCCCCCATTTCCGGGCCATTCGAACTGTTTAGGCCAGTTAACCATTTTTTTTTTTGCAATGAGAGATAAATTCTATGCATTGTTTTTCATCTAATTTACACCGGTAAAAATGGCCCAAGTTAATAAATAAAAAAAAGATGGCACAAGAGAAAAATATAGATGAAAATCTCACAATGAGTTTAGCAAAATCTTGAGAACAATACGTAAAGGGAAAAAATAAAAGTACCCCCCCCCCCCCCGAAAAAACAAAACAAAAAAAAAACAATGAGATTCTAACTTTTTTATGCGATGACGTGTGAACACTGAAAAAAAAGAACCCAATTGTTCTTTAAATTTAGATTAGGGGATTAGTTGCAGATATAAATTTAACTTTTTTTACCACTAACACTAAGTCCAATCGGCAAAGTCGTAAAACCACACGTAATCGCTTTAAAGAGTAGAAACCACCCACCCCGCCTGAAAAAACAATGCATAGAATTTATATCCCATTGCAAAAGAAAAATAATAACTGCCCTAAAAAGTTAGAATGGTCCGGAAATGGTGGATCATTTTATGTTAAAATTATATGCAAAACTGATCTCCCAATTTCAATTTTACATAATTGTTGTTTTTCCTTCTCGCGAAAGATGGGTAATACTATACATATTTTAAAAAAATGTATTTTTCGTTTTACCACACGGACTTAGGGTTAGTAGTAAAAAGGGTGCGTCATTTTTTTATGATGCAATCTTTAAAAGAATGCAGTATTTACAAAGTACCGGAAAAATGTTTAAAAATGAAATTTAAAAAATTTTGTCAAGAAAAGAAAATTACAGACAAAGACTTATTGATAATTGTAAAAATAATAAATATCAAAATATTTAAAACAAATTTTTAATAATTAATTTAGTTTTACGTCTGGGTTTGACTTATTTTGGTGGGCTTTTGTCCGGTGGGCTTTTGTCCGGTGGGCTTTTGTCCTACCACCTAATTTGGTATGCTCCTAGCACTGACTTTCACACAAGATCTAAAATGGGAGACATATCTAATCTGTTGCTAAGGTCGCTGAAAAAATGGTTGGATCATTTTATCGCTCCAGAAGGTATCTCAGTCCTGGTGCAATCCCATACCTATACATAGGTCTTACGATAGAGTACCGCTGCCACATCTGGAGAGGTGTCGTTCAGAGCACTCTTTCCGTTTGTGACAGAATAGAAAATCGACTTCGCAATGTAGTGGGAGCAATATCCACTGTTCTTTACAACTCTTTTTTCACTCGTCTTTTTTTATCGCGTATAGATCATATATTCCATACTGGTGTGATCGTAAATCAATAAAATAAAACCAAATTACAAACAAACAAACAAACAAACAAACAAACAAACAAACAAACAAACAAACAAACAAACAAACAAACAAACAAACAAACGAACAAACGAACAAACAAACAAAAAACAAAAAAAAAGAAATGAAAAATGGAGCAATGCGAAATCAGCAGGTGCGTGTGGTTGCAAGGCGATCACCTTCTCTACTTTTAGAAATGTACTATGCTTCAGAGCGCATTCATGACACAGAAAAACACAACGCAATCTAAAAATCTATAAAACTGTAAATAAAAAGTACGATGATTATTCACACAGTTAAGGTAGCGTGGCCGAGCGGTCTAAGGCGCTGGTTTAAGGCACCAGTCTCCTCGGAGGCGTGGGTTCGAATCCCACCGCTGCCAATTCGTTTTAATTATGTAAGTTTTCTCCAATATGAAATTTGAGCTGAAAATAAATTCCGAGATCAAATTTATTAAAATTCTTTTTCGTAGGACGATTGTTCGAAATATATTTGTACTAATACTGAAATAAAATAAGTATCATAGACGTACAACATGAATACAACAAACAAAAAGACTCGTATTGAGCTAAATAAATGTGGTACATGAATACGAGTTTGAATAATTCAGGGCAAATCCAGGTCGGGACATCTAGTACCGAAATAAAATGAGTATCATAGACGTACAACATAAATACAACAAACAAGAAGGCTCGTATTGAGATAAATAAATGTGTATTTTGGTGTTACATGAATACTTGGTTTTTGTATGTGTTTAAATGTCTTACTTTTAACGTGTGTGTATGTTAATTTAGTTACGAGAAGTTTCGTGTTAAGAAAACATTTTATTTTGTCACTCTGTGAATCCTTTTGGGCAGTGCTATTCGACCTGGGTGGACGGTTCACCTTATATTGGGCGAGATTAAGTGAGGGGTGAGCCACTGGGTGGGCCAGATCCTCACCTGCATGCGTCTGTTTACTATACGAGAGACTCTCTCTTTCTCTAGCTAACTCATTCTTATTTATTATTCCAGATTTAAACATTATTGCTCAACTTTTGCAGGCCATGCCAATTTACAAGTACTTCAAAAAGATAAATTGCATCCCTGAGCCTGCAAAACCTGTTGCAGCTGGCGCAACAGTTGATGCAACGAGTAAAGATTATGTTACAAATCAAGATGGGGCTGTATCACAGGATTTAACAGATGAAAAGGAGGCTTCCCTAAAGGATGCATCTTTTTTTTTTTTTAACAAGATTCACCCCAAACAAGGCAGGCCGCCACTGTAAACGTAAGGGGCTACTGAGAAAAAGGAAAAAGGGAGAAGGATTGGTGGTTCAGCTTAAATTGGGATCTGAGCAGCGAGATGTCTGTTTACATTAGTTTTAAATTTCTGCATGTCAGTACTGTCGGGGAAACAGGGGGCAGGGAGGGAGTTCCAGAGACCAGCAGCACGAGGAAAGAAGCTATTTGAGTAGAATGCTCTCCGGCATCTGGGGACCTCCACAGTGAATGAATGATATTTAGTAGAATGTCGAGTTAGTCTAGTGAATTTACGTCGAGGGGGGCACCAGAGTATTGATTTACTCCTCTCCAGGAGTTAGGCACAAGGCCAGTTTTTATCTTACTCCCACAAGTAAGATGTGACCCAAGGTCGGGTCGGGAAAGTGGGGTTTAAAAATTGCCTGGGTAGCCCCGTCGACATTCCCCGGTAGGGGCGCCTCAGGCAGTAAGCCATAAACTTACTCCTCCCCAAAGAGGGGAGGCGAAGCCTGGGAGGATGTACATCCTAGAACTGCACAGGACAGACCCATAGACTGGCGTAAATCAAGCCCCGAAGGCCAAGATAATACCAGTCTATGGGGTGCAGTATCCATCGGAACAGATATTGCACTTTGATCTTGAGGGGGCACCAGAGTAGCCAACTCATCGGAGCATAATCCATTGAAGTATTTGTAAAACAAACATAAGGATGCTACATTGCGGCGATGGGACAGGGGCTGGAGCTTAGCTGACAGTGAGGGACCTATTAGGTTGACGACTCTTTTTTGGACTTTGTCAAGGAGGGAGAGACTAGTAGATGATGCACCAGCCCAGATGTGGCAACAATACTCCATGCATGGGCGAATGGTGGCTTTGTAGAGATACAAGATAATGTCAGGTGTAAGGAGTTTACTAGCACGGTAGAGGGAGCCAACCTTCTTTGCGGCAGCCTTGGCAATGTCTTCAATGTATGTGTTCCAATTCATGTTACCTGTGAAGGCTAGCAACGGAAACGGTGGAATGATGAGCAAATTGTATTCGGATTTTTTCTGGCCAGTACATGAAGCTGAAAATCCCTTCTCACCAGGCAACACCCTACCGTTGAGTTCAACATTCAAACTACTCGACCTAACATTCACAGGTAACATGGATTGGAACAAATACATTGAAGACATTGCCAAGGCTGCTGCAAAGAAGGTTGGGTTCCCTCTACCGTACTAGTAAACACCTCACACCTGACATTATCCTGTATCTCTACAAAGCCACCATCCGCCCATGTATGGATTATTGTTGCCACATCTGGGCTGATGCATCGTACACTAGTCTCTCCCTCTTAGACAAGGTCCCAAAAAGAGTCGCCAACTTAATAGGCCCCTCACTATCCACCAAGCTCCAGACCCTTTCCCATCGCCGAAATGTTGAATCCTTGTGCTTGTTTAACAAATACTTCAATGGATTATGCTCCAATAAACTAGCTGTTCTAGTCCCCCTTCGACGCAAATACACTAGAACAACCCGACAATCAGTTAGGTCCCATTGATTCACTGTGGAGGTCCTCAGATGCCGGATAGCCTTCTACTCCAGCAGCTTCTTTTCTCGTGCTGTCGGTCTCTGGAACTCCCTCTATGCTCCCTGTTTCCCCGACGTCACGGACATGCAGAGGTTTAAAACTAATGTAAACAGACATCTCGCGGCACAGCTCGCAACTTAGGATGACACTCTAAACCTACTTCCTAATTCTCAGTAGCCCCTTACGTCTACAGTGGCGGCCTGTCTTGTTTGGAAGGAAATATCTTTTTAAAAATAAGTGGCTCTTTTGTAATGCCATGTACAGTAATTAAAATGTTGTTCCTTCAAAACTTGCACGGCATTTTAAGACGAAGCACCCTGAACACGAAAACAAATTAAAGCAATTTTTAGGCAACTTTGACAGCATACTCGAAGCAACAGTCGACCATTAAAAGTCAAGTTAAATCCTCTGACATGAAAGCACTTACTCTTGCTTCTCGTAAGATGACGCATATCGTTCTTAAACTAAAGCCATTCACTGAACTTGGAAATGTTGTACTGTCGTGTTATGAAGTAGCAGCTGCCCTTATACATGGAGGGAAAGATACAGTGAAGAAAGTGAAGCAGAGTCCATTGTCTCATACTACTATAAGTCGTCGGTCTGTGATGTTACATAATCATGAACGGCCCTGCCTTCGTAAGGCGTCGGCGACTATTGCCCACCGCATTGTCTTATTATCCATTGAACGAAATAGTCCCACTGCAATCCGGATTGTCCACCTACACATATTGTCCATACACTTATATCTTGGTCTGTCCACATTCTACCAGTAAGAACCACATGTCCGAGTCCTTTGTGTCTACATATATGGCCGATAAAAGTCAGTTAAAGGTAAAGGTAAAGGTCGCATAGCCTGGACACGCACGAGTGTCGTTGCCGACATCGCACACAGCCCATGGCCGTAGCGGCGGTGACTTGTTAAGAATCACCGTGTCTAGGGCACAGTATATGGAAGGCGGAGCCCATCCCTCTCCTTCCGCTGCCTTGAACCCATTTACTGCTGGGTGAACAGAGGAAGTTTTCAGATCCGAAAATTCGCATGCCGTGAGTGGGATCGAACCCGGGTCGTCCAGCCCAAAGACAAGTGCTATAACCACTCGTCCACAGGCCCTCCCAAGTCATGGTTTTCTGTTTTATGTCTGGAAACCGACAGTAAACAATCAGCTGTGCTTCTCCTCCTATGTCTGTGGTTTCATCCAGTTTAATGTCAAACAAAACGGCTAGATGACATTTGTCTTTTCATTAAAGTCTGAATTAATTGCCCAGGTTTGTATCAAGATCGCCTCCACACCTCCTCGTTGGTTACATGCTGCTTCCAGTTGATATTCAGCATCTGGCGAATAAACCATGTCTCCACGGGAAAAAAAGTTTAATTTCTAATTTAGGACATATAGTCCAAGTCTCGCATCCATAAAATAGAATGGACGAAACGTACGCTCAAAGTATCTTCAATATGGTCTCCAGCGAGATGGTACGAGACTGAAGAACAGAAGACTGCTTCATAAACGCACTCTTTGATTGAGCAAGTCTAGATTTTACGTCTGCCCTACACCTAAAGGAAAAGCTTGTTAAAAATGTCATCTAGCCGTTTTGTTTGACATTAAACTGGATGAAACCACAGCCAAAGGAGGAGAAGCACAGCTGATTGTTTACTGTCGGTTTCCAGACATAAAACAGAAAACCATCATTGAACATCATTTGTGCTGCTTCCAACTCGGAGCAGAAACAACAGCACACAAAATTCTTCAGAAACTTAATGATTTCATTATTGAAGAGAGCATTGACTGACCAAAATACAAGTCTGTTTACTACTACTGATAGTGTAAAAGCTATGGTCGGTGCAATCAATGGCGTTGTAAAGAACATCCAAGCGGTCTCACGAAATTGAATCGCAATCCACTGCGTGATTCACATGAAAGCGTTAATGGTAAAGCGACTAAATGAAACTAGAAAAAGGAGAAAAGTGACTTTGAGCTTCTACTTTATGATGTTGTCACGATGGTTAAGCATATTTTTGCACATGCAAAAAAGCATAAAATGTTTCGTTAGTTGCGTAAGGATATGGAAGCTCCTCCTTCATACTGAAGTACGTTGGTTATCTCAGAGTAAGGTTCTTAATCAAGTGTTTGCATTCAGAGAGCAGCTCTGTATTTTCTTTACCGAGGAAGCACATTCCATTGCAGTTAAATGTCAAAATGTACTCTGGCTGACAAAATGGTCTTAGATGGCTTCAATCTTCGATCATCTGAACAAGCTAAATATTAGTCAGCAAGGCAAAGGTGGGGATAATTTTACTAGTTTAGGGAAATTAATTGCATTTAAACTGAAGGTGAAAAAAATGGAAAAGGATTGTAGAAAAGAGGTGCTTTTCTGATTTTGAATTATTTGATTCATTTATGAGAAAAATGTGGCTGGAACCATTGTATGCGGTCACTAGAGGTACATATGGTACCCTTAGTTATCAGACACCTTACTTTAATGCAAGAACACCTTGACTTCTATTTCGCAGACAGTGATAATAACCAGCTAACCTCCAACATGTGGATGCCTAATCCTTTCACAGATGAAGGAACTGGTCATTGTGATGCTCGTTTGGAACTTCAAGTGAATTATTCAGAAGAAAAAAATACAGTTTTCAAGACATTTAGCCATTCCATTGACTTCTGAGTTACCCTGCTTGATATTCCAGATCACAAGGATCTAGTTTCGCAGGCAATAACTATATTTGTGTAGATGCGAACATAATATGTGTGTGAGCAAGGGTTCTCTAGTTTAGTTTTGGTGAAGACAAAGAAAAGGAATGCAATGTGAGTTGCACTTGAAAATCGTCTGACACCTCGATTCAACCTAATAGCAGACAAAGTGTAACAGCAGCCAAGCCATGTTTCATTTTACTTCAGTTGAAGTTCTCATAAATCAAGGGGCCCCTTATATGAGATACATAGATATTTGAATATTTATTAAAGTTCTCTTTAACTGTCAAACGTTTAGTTCGTAAAGAATTAAAGAATATTAAATTGACCAGTAAACTCTGTTATAGTATATCTTTCTTGTGGTCTCTTCGTCTTATCGGATTTTAGGACAAGAATTCATCTAGTCTGGTGGAGTATCCAGCTTAGTGCTGTTACTTGAGGTAACACTACTAGCAGAAGGCGTATGATCCAGGCTTCCTGTCCTGATTCCTGGTGATACCAGATCAGGCTGCCCTGTGGCTCCCTGAGACGAAATTCACCTACATTGACGTTTTTTTTTTGTTGTTTTTTTTTGTTTTTTTTTGTTTTTTTGTAAAACTTAATTATGTTCTACAAAACCAAAAACAAAAACAACAGCCCCTCTCCCTTTCTCCCTCCCCTTTTTTATTTTATTTTTAGAACTTGAAGCATACATCTTTTACTATAATAACCAGATTCGGCATTAAATAACCCAAAAAGGGTTGATATGCCGTAAAACAAAACTACCAAACCAAAAACGATGATTAAACATTTGAAGATATAAAGAACTTGAAGCATAAAAACTTTTACTATAATGACCAGATTCGGCATTAAATAACCCAAAAAGGGTTGATATGCCGTAAAACAAAACTACCAAACCTAATAGCAGACAAAGTGTAACAGCAGCCAAGCCATTCATTTTTTTTAAAAAAGATAACTATTTGTTTTATTTATTGATACCGTACAAAATATAGCAAATATTGTCTGCAATTTTACTTTAGTGAAGGAAAATGCTTCTAAATGTTATCTTGTGTATTTTGTGCTTTCTTAGTTTGCGATGAGGTGTGTAAATATATGGTGAGTATTTAAAAGGTAAATCAAAATGAAGAGAAACTGTTTTTTTTTCTGTTTACATAGTTATAGAAATGAGATATGAAACACATATTTTAAATATTAAAAGCGTGAGATTTTTAATGAGACTTTTTCGGGGTGGTAGGTGAACAAGTTCTATTTAATCACCACTAGGGGTGGACGACATTAAAAAAGGTTGAAGGCCACTGCTTTTTGGAAACAAAAAATATAACGTCAATTGTAAGGTTACTTTGTTGGTTCGTTTTTTTTTTGAGGGGGGGGGGAGGTGAAAGTCAGACAGCATCCCTTTAACATACTAGACAAAGGTGAAAAATGATTGGAGTCAAACAAAAAGTTATTTTTAAAATGATGAAATATTCGTGGTGCTTATCCATAACTCCACCGCCATGAAAAAAAAAATGAGAAAAAGTTTTATGACGTACGTACCCGTGACGGAAAGAAAATATCGTACACCAAAAATCCTGTAAATTGATCAAGTAGTTTTTTTTTTTACAAAATAAAAGCATTTTTAAGCATTTTTAGGCATTACGATTATGTACAACGCTGATTCTAAACTCTATGTCTGAAGAGTTCGAAAAACTTTGAATTATTGGAGTTATCTCCCTTACTTTTCCAACATGGCGTCGTAGATTGACGATCGTCGTTGCGCCATAAAATTTGATTTTCTTTCATAAAAAAAGCTACTTCATCAATTTACGTGATTATTTTTTTTTCATAGCGGTGGAGTTATGGATACGCACCATATTCTTTCATCTATACCACTGCAGAAATTCCAGTTTGAGTTTAATGTTATATCAACCTATCACCACTACGGACCCAAATTCCCACAGGGCCTGGTGGGGTGGGGGTTGTCAGGAGCGACCATTTGGAGGGTAGACACAAGGTCAGGCGTAGGTTTTTGTTGAAAGTGTTTCTGTGGAACGAACTGGATTCGAACCCGGCACACCCAGGTCCTCAGTTTGCGTCGTTAACCACGTTAACCACAGTGCCAGTATGATTTGTAGGGCTTTAGTTCTTGCACGTGACGTCATAGCAATATGCGATCCCATCAAATTAAAATAAAAACAACAACCTGTTCCTTAGCTTCTTTTATGACGATTACACTCCACATATTGACCTATTTAAAATATATTCTAGGCTGGTGTGATCGTAAAACAACAAAATAAAACCAAATAACAAACACACAAACTAAAAGCAAAAAAGGGAAAAGAAAAAGAGAAATGAAAAATGAAGCAATGTGACATTTAAAAGGTGCGGTTGCGAAACGATCACTCCCACTCCCATCCTCTCACTTTTAGAAACTGTACATGAAAAGTACGCTGATTGTTGCAGCAGTTAAGGTAGCGTGGCCGAGCGGTCTAAGGCGCTGGTTTAAGGCACCAGTCTCCTCGGAGGCGTGGGTTCGAATCCCACCGCTGCCAATTCGTTTTTTAATTATGTAAGCTTTCTTCATTATGAAATTTGAGCTGAAAATAAATTCTGAGATCATTAAAATTCTTTTTCTTAGGACTATTGTCCCGAATATATTTGTACTAATTTCACTTGATCTACACTCTTGCATTGTTTACGTGTATACTTTATTTATGGACGATGATTATTTTACCCATATTTAAATATGATGTTTGTTGATGGTTGATTACTTGTCTACCTTGACCTTTCTTACGATCTTAAATCGAATCAATCGATGTATTGGGCGTTTATTTTTTAACTTAAAAACGGGGAAAACACTATTACACATAAATGTATGCCAAACAGTAGTTGTAATTTCACTACACACAAAAATTCAATGCATTGCCTAGTAAATATATACCATTTTCGTACGCTTATATTTTACTAGCAAGAATACTCAGCGTTGCCCAGGAGCATGGATAAGAAAATAGACGAGTTAAAAAAAAATGTGTGTGACATCGTTTTTTAAAAACTGTTATCGCTCTAAAAAAAAACTCAGTCATGTAACTTTTTGAACATCCATAAACTGTCCATTCTCCATCTTTCCTTATTTCTCTCTTCTTCCCTTTCTCCTCCTATCCTCATCTCTTTCACTTTTTTCAAAGAAAGAAAGAAAGAAAGAAAAAGAGAAAGTCACGAGCAGCTGACTGGTTGTATGATCTAGTTTCAGGGTTGCTTTTGAAACCACTATCAGTAAGAATAAAACAAATTATTTCTACCTCCTCGGACTAGTTTTGGCCCTGGTAACTCTAAAAGAATATAAAGTGCTTATTTTTACTGAAATACATGTGAAATATGGCAGTTCAAAATAAAATAACAGGAAAATTTATGGATATACTTACTTATCAGTGAAAAAATATTAGTGTACACCAAAAATTAAGGAAAATTATCAAGTAGAATTTTAATAAAAAATAAAATTCGTAGTCCACGAAATCCAACGACATTCACGTCAAACCAGCACGTCGTAGCAGATTATCTCTCTTCTAATATGAAGACGCCATGCGGTCTTCTCTTTCGGAGTTCGTTGACTCTAAATAGTAGATTAATTTTATTTTTTAAAGTTCTACTAGCTTATTTCCCGTAATTGTTGGTATACACTAAAAATTTTGGCTGATAAGTAAGTATATCCATAATATTTCCTGTTATTTTATTTTCTACTGCCATATTTCACATGTATTTCAATATAAATAAGCACCAAATATCACAGTTTTTTTTTGTTGCCATAACCAACTCAGATTCATACGGAATCCAATGATGTAAGGTTTGTATGTGTATCTTTGGTAGTTTCTAACGTTTTATATAGTAATACGACTTTCCTTTATATAATAGATATCTACGGGTTTTAAGTAAATAATAACTAATCACATTCTGTGTAGTGTATACCAACATTTTTTTTATATATAAAAAAATACCGAAATAGTCAACACCATCGATTTGTGTAAGAAAAATCAACTTGATTAAATCTTTTAGAAAGTGTTGATGCAATAAATGAAAGTCAGAAATGTATTTAAGTAACGTTTTGATGGCGCATCACATATCGTTCATTGATAAAAGTGTACAAAAAATCGTAGGAATCTATATTAATTCCAAGAAAAATACCAGTATACTGAAATCATATGCCCTTAATAAGGTTAAGATGAAAATTCATATACACTAAATGTACAAAAGCAAGGAAATTCCAAAATTTCTATACTTTTATTGTCATTAAGGGTATGCGAGCACAACAGAGCTATGTATTTTACTGGTAGGAATTTTTCTTCAGTGCACCTCACACACTTCATCCACTCATGCATAGATATTTATACTGTAGTGATGTGATAATGAAATGGTTTGGTTGATATGTAGTCATACCCTTAATGACAATAAAAGTGTAAAAATTTGGGAATTTCCTTGATTTTGTACATTTAGTGTATATGAATTTTCATCTTAACCCTATTAAAGGCATATGATTTCAGTACACTGGTATTTTTGCATGGAATGTCACTACTTTTGTAAAGGCTATGCCTCAATTTTTAAGGTTTTTTGGAATTTTCTGGAAAACTAAGGTATATGGTAAACTTAAATTAAAATGCCATCAAGTAGACCCTAGAATCTCTATCTCTGCCAACAATCAGCTGAATCCATCAAATAGCTGATGAGATACAGGGTGGCACATACGTACGTACGTACACACGGATAACATGATTTCATGATTGAACTTTCTGGATCTCTGGGTTGCCTTGACTAATGATGCTGAAATTCTACACACTTATAGAACCTATATAATAAAATTTTTGTGCAAAGTTTTAACTAATTTGGTTTATTGGTTTTTGAGTTATGATTGATCAAAGAAATGAGATTTCCAGCATAGGCCATTTGTGTAGTCTATTAAGGGATAGAGCGCTCTCCCGCCTCCCTTGATTATATTATGAGGTAACTTAACGTATGCGTGCGCGTGTGTGTGTGTGTGTGTGTGTATTAATCACTTCTCGCGTTAACACAGCTTTGATAATTACACATTTAATTATTTTTTATTTTATTTACTTGTATTTAGTATTTATTGAAATAAAAAAAAATGCAATGGTATAAAGAACTAAAACGAACTTCATAAAAATTCTATTTAAAAAGAATTTAGTTACAAAATTAAATCCACCACAATGCATTTCGGCATTTTCTGTAAACAAGTCAACCATTTTAATTTGCGTTCATAGTTGAAAAAAAACACGAATAAATTACGCCGTGGCACTTTAAAATCTAGTATTTGGAATCATTTACATTTTAGACTATAAAATTATTTAATCTGAATTTAAAATTCTTAGGAAATCCTCATGTATTAAACGGCTGAAGTTTTGGACGCTATTCACATTCATCCGATAATTTTATAAATCAAATTACAAAAAAAAAATGGAATAAAAGATGCAATAGAGTAAAGTATTAAAACGAACGTTAAAAAACTCCTATTTAATAAATAATTTAATTACAAAATAAAATCCATTACAATGCATTTCCATTTTTCATAAACATGTCAGCCAACTTAATCTTTTGTTAATAATTGAAAATAAATAAATACATAAATTAATAAAAATAAAAACGAATTACTTTGTGACTCATCAAAATTTGAAAAGAATTTGAAAGCATCTAATCTGTCGAATAGAAGTCATTTTGGGCTTTAAAATTCTTACTGAATTCTCATATATTGATTGAAAGTTTTAGAAGCTGTTAAAATCCGATAATTGTTATAAATCGAGATTAAAACAACATTGCCTGAACAAAATTAAGTATAGTTTTATAATAATCTTGTTCAATTAATCATTGAAAAATTAAATTTAACTTTCAAAATCCTATTTAAAAAAATGGTAACCCCCCCCCCCCAAAAAAAAAACAGCATAAGTTAAAAAAAAATGTGAAGCAAAAATCAAAGTAAAACGACTCCCGGGTAATGCCGGATAGTATCAAGTAAAATAATAACTATTACTTTTCAGACAAAACAGTGAAAAATTTATTGATAAATCTCGATTGAGTGTTTGCTAACAAAACTTGACACTTCTTAATGGTCACCCATCTAAGTACTGACTTGACTCACGGTTGTTTAACTGATCTGATGGAAACCAACGTGTCTTAGCTGTAACGGCATCCAGAATCACAACCAATGTAATATAAGCAGGCCAGAGCCCTGGGAAATTACGTCATGCTTTAAAGAAATAGTCAGACCACTTAAAAATAAATCAAAATTCTGGAAATCAACCAATTTTAATAAAACTTTCAGTATTAACGATTGCGAAATATAATTAACTCATTACTTTATTATAAATCTTAGTGCAAATGTATTATTTCGTATAATTTGCGTAGACTAGGCAGCAAACATTAAATTAATATTTAATAATAAAATGGTGTTGCCATATTTTTTTTTTTTAAAACATGAAAATTTTTCTTTGAAAAATAATTTGTCTGATTTAATATTGATTCTTTAAATAAGTTGATTCTTTCCGGATTATTTTTAATGTTTGAGTTGATTGTTATGACAACATGGTTTACATCGAATGAAAAGACTAGTATCAGTTATACTGCATGGAAATATTTCTTGGTTTATGAACACAAGAAGAAGATAAATTCTGGAGCAGTTTTTTATGAACACTCCATTATAATGAGTTTTAACGAATAATTTGATAAGAGTTGCTCTCATTTCCGAAAAATAAATGATTCTTCTTATTTTTTTTTAACTTAAAAGTAAATCAAACATGAAAAGTAAATCAAACATGAAAAGTAAATCAAACATGAAAAGTAAATCAAATATGAAAAGTAAATCAAACATGAAAAGTAAATCAAATATGAAAAGTAAATCAAACATGGAATATTACGAATTCAGTAAATCAAACATGAAAAGTAAATCAAACATGAAAAGTAAATCAAACATGAAAAGTAAATCAAACATTAAAAGTAAATCAAACATGGAATATTACGAATTCAGTAAAGTAATATGAAACCAATAATTCAAAATAATTAATTAATAGAACATTTATTAAAAAAAAATTGAAAGTGTGGCTGTTTGTTGTTTTTTTCTTCAAACGAACAGTTTATTTACAATATAGTAAAAAATTGTAATAAATTAAAACAGTCATTATTTTTGTGCTTGGGGGATCCCAAACGGACAGTTCATTTGCAATATATTATTACTTTAATATCTCGCTTATTTCGTTGGGTTTTCGCACACATTTTAGATGAAACTTATTAATTCTAATTCATGTTTTTAAGACTTGAAAATCCAATTTTAATGCAATGCCTTAATCGTTGGAGGCCATGTTGTTATTTTTTAAATTTCTTTCGCGCTTGATATCTATAAAAGAGAAATACGTTTGAAAAAAAGAAACAAGTTAACAATGATTTCCAAGTGTATGAATAATCCTATGGACGTGAGTCTGCTCGCTCTGATTACTTGATGGACGCGTGCGCATTAGCGTCTTCGAGCACTTCCGGTCCTCATTGATAATTGTTCTTACTCCCACTATCAATGACGTCAGCAGAAAAATTCGACTCAGTAAACTGGCCTGAGTTATTAGGTTAGTCGTGCCAGAACCTGCTTGATAATGTTCTTTAGGACAGTGTGGCGAAAGATCCTACCAAAGCCGAGTCAGAGTATAATGAGTGCCGCTTTGGTTTGTTATATATGGACCATGAATCTACTTTGATATGATATTTACACTTACATTGCAATCTACGCCTCATGGATCTACTGTGTTATGCGATCTACAATTTGTATTACAATCAACACGGTATAAGAGCAAGGAAAACACTTATCCTAACTGGTTTCGAAAGAATCTCTGGTAAGAGAGCTTTGAAACCTAACCCTAACACTAACCATAACCCCTAACCCTAAGTCTAATCGCTAACCCTAACCCTGACGTTAAAAGAAGAAACCGTGCAACACTCCAACTATTATTCAACGTGAAGTTGCTAAAGCCTCAGTAATCTATTCCGACGAATAGAGAGAATATGCTAATTTAAACCGACTCAATTTTCGCCATTTTTCTGTAAATCATGGTCGATCTCAATACCGCAGTATATACATAGGGAATTCAAAGATCATAGCTAGATGCGTAGATCCATTGATTGAAAAAACAAAAATGAGATACCAAGTCAAAATGTGAGACGTACAGTGTAGATATTTTTTTCCTGGTAGATATCAAGCCAAAGTAGCACCAGATAATGGGTGCCTCCTGAATTTGTCCACCGACTCCCCGCGGCGACATCTGCGCGTCTCACATATCTGGAGGTCTAAGCGCAGAGATATGTCTGTTCTGACACAGTTATTGTAAAGCGAATTGCTTGTCATCGGCGTCAGGAGGGTGTAACACTCAGTTAGATGGCGGTGACAAGACATTTGTTTCTAGTCAGCTGTCGTGAGGAGGCCGTTACATATGTTAGGCGACACGATTTCATCCCATTCGCGTTTGCAGCTGGCGACAACTTGTTTATTGTATCCATAACGAGGCTGGTTTGATTTAGCGTAGGCGATCGTCTGTTCGGATGAGCTGACGTCATCACGTCTCAGCCGACGAGAAGACAACGTTGTTGTCGGTCGTCTTTGTTCGCTTATGACTTGAATTTCCTTTTTATCTCAGAGTGAGAAAGACATTGTTTACCAGCGAGATTTTATAATGTCTCATAGAAGTCAATCATTCATTCCCCTATTTTTTTATTTTTTGTAATTTGCGCGCTTTCTCTCTCTCTCTCTCTCTCTCTCTCTCTCTCTCTCTCTTTCTCTCTCTCTCTCTCTCTAGCTCTTTCTCGGTCTCTCTTTCTCTATTTCTCTCTTTCTGACGACATATCTGCAGTGTTCTTGGTCAGGCGAGAAAGAGTTTGATATGTTGCTGGCATGTTAAGCCACTGCCCTTCCTCCTCTACTCATCTAGGTTCTCTCTTTCCTTTCCTTTTCTTTCCTTCCTTTCTTTCTCTTCTAAAGAAGCAACACTCCCATGAAAAGTGGAGCAGAGGTACTTTGAACTATTGTTTACAACTACGTGCTCAACACCAGATCAGATGACCAGATCGTAATTAAAAAGTAAAATAATGTTGATGCACCAATCATGAGTCTGAGACTCCGATATTGAGATAAAAAAAGAGATTGCTGACTAAAGGAAGAGGAAGATTTCTTTTCAGTAAATACCAGAGCGATTACACAACTGAATGCTAAAGAAAACAGTGACTTCTCAAACACATCCGATGCAGCAGAAGACAACAGTCAGATTCAGATGACATAGTAACATAACTGATTTAGAACGCTGGAAACGACACAGCTGGATGCACATCCAAACATGTTGAACTTACACAGCCATAAACAATACCAACATGATAAAAATAGAAAAATGGGAAAAATGCGACAGACAAATCAGAGTAAGGCTACTTTTTGTTTATTTAACTGACTTAAAAGTGCGGAGTGGCAAAATCCATTTCAAACAAAGAGATCGATACTCATTGGAAATAAATAGGTAGTGAGGGGGCAAGAAAACCATTGACTCTGGTTTGGTATAAGTTAGGTTAAGTACATGTTAGCTATAAAAACAATCTTAAAGTATAAGTCCATTCAATTCGCCTGAATGATTTCATCTGGAAATGAAACACAAACGTGTCTCTGTGTTGCTTACTTGCCATGAGCTTACTTTCGTGCAAGATATATATATATATATATACAGGGTGTTTCAAAAGTCTTGGGAACATTACAAATGCGTATATCTCATGAACTATTCCAGGTAGAAAAATGAAACTGGTGCCATTTTAAAGCTTGCTTAATCAAGTTTTTGGTCATACTAATGATTTTCGTGTTATCTTTCCAGGTGCAGTAATGGCGTTCTCTAAACAAGACAAGGCATTTTGCGTCCTCTAATTTGCAAAGACTGAATCGTGGACATGTGTTCAGCGTGCATTTCACAGGAAATTTAAAAAAGAAGCCCCTGAAAGGAAATCCATGGCATGCTAAATTTGTGAAAGATGGGTGTTTGTGCCCAAGTAAGCGAACAGGTCGCCCTTCAACTTCAGAAGATGCAGTTGAGCAAGTTCGGACAGCCTTTCAGCGGAGCCCCCGTAAATCAGTGAGAAGAGCCAGCAGGGAACTTCAGCTTGCTCCAGCAACTGTCTGGCGTGTCTTAAGGAAACGACTGCAAATGGTACCTTACAAGCTCAAGTTGGTCCAAAAGTTGAAGGACACTGATAAGCCACTTCGCCGTGACTTTTGCATTGCAATGCAAGAGAAGTTGGAAGATAACGGCTTTGATGACCGGCTTGTTTTTAGCGATGAGGCGACCTTCCATCTGAATGGCAAAGTTAACAAGCATAACACTCGCATATGGGGTACTGAGAATCCCCATGAACTTCTTGAGCACGAGCGAGATTCACCAAAAGTGAACGTGTTTTGTGCAATTTCCAAGAAAGGTGTCTATGAACCGTTCTTCTTTGAAGAGGCAACTATCACTGGTGAATCCTATCTCAACATGCTGGAAGACTGGTTAATGGCTCAGTTGGAACAAGCAGAATCTGATGACTTCATTTTTCAACAAGATGGTGCACCACCACACTGGAGTCTTAGAGTAAGGCAGTTTCTTAACACAAGGCTGACTGGTAGATGGATTGGGAGATCTGGGCGAGGTGATGACGTTCTCATGCCCTGGCCTCCTAGGTCTCCATATCTTACCCCGTGTGACTTTTTCCTTTGGGGCTTTGTCAAGCAACAAGTCTATGTGCCGCCCCTTCCAAGAGATATTGACGAACTAAAGGCTCGAGTAACGGCAGTTGTGGGAACCATTGACGTCAAGATGCTGGAACGCGTTTGGCAGGAAATGGACTATCGACTAGATGTCTGCCGTGTGACGAATGGTGCTCATATTGAGCAACTTTGAAGATTTCCCACAAAACTTGAAACTTTAACCTTTCCAACGGTACCAATTTCATTTTTCAACTCCTAATAGTTTTTGAGTTATTAAAAATCGTTATGTTCCCAAGACTTTTGAAACACCCTGATCCAGGTAAAACATCCACAGGGTATTAATCCAAAGAATTTCAACCAGGTTTATAAAAAGTGCTCAATATCAAATAGAGCTTTTATATATGATTATTTTAATTTACACAGACATGTACAAAATCTGCGACACTGGCATATCGATGTTATCGATCAACAGCTATTATAAACTGAGATATCATCAGACAGAGTTAGAATCCGATCTTAACCGTAGATCATATGTGGTTCTTTCCAAATATGATTTAAGGTTAAGATCGGATTCTGACTCTGCCTGATGAGATCTCAGTTTATAATAGCTGTTGGTCGATAACATCGACATGCCAGTGTCGCAGATTTTTTTACATGTCCGTGTAAATAAAAGTAATCACATGAATATTGGACGCATATCGTTTTTTTATCAGCCTGACTGTGGTGTGTTATACACTGATGAAGCCAGTTTGTGAGTATTTAGTTAATTTTGTATACTATAGATGTGTCTGTTTACGAAGTGTGTAATTGTTTGATATGAAACGCTTTTTTGAAGGAACTATGATTATATCAAGCTAAATTAAGAGCTCTAGTCGTATTATACATTATTAAACTACAATATAAACCTTTGTGCGAACTTTAATCAAGATAATACATAATAAATCAACACGTCGACTAATTGAATCTGCACTCATAGCTCTTTTCACAAATAAAATTAAACAGAGAATGGGCTTCTACTTTATCTCCCCTAACCTATCAAAAGCAATTGTTCATGAAAACAAGATATATCTAGCCACCGGTTGATTCTCTGAGTTTTGAATTAGTCTTCCTTTGGACCCCCTTTCTACTCTTTATTCTTTTCTTTTCTTTTACGTTACTAATTTCTTTGCTATGTATTTATCTTTGACTCTATACATATTTACATATCTTCCCTTTCTACATGAACCCTACAACTATATATATTTCTCATAATTTATAGACTTTCTCGTCTTTTGTCATTTTTTGCATTTTTTCGTTCGCTCGTGACAAAGCCCATATAACATTTGGGCGAAACGTTGAGCTTTTTAGGTCTTCCGCTTATTCAATTTTAATTATATATATATATATATATATATATATATATATATATATATATATATATATATATATATATATATATATATATATTTCGTCGAATCATGGCTCCTCAGTGTGGCTAGACATGGTGAGTTTTTCAAGCTGAGATTCAAAACTTTTGTAGAGTAGTCAGCAATCTTTCCAGTACGTTTCTCAGTCATCACGAAAGTAAAAGGAATTAGGTTTTTGTATTTATTTACATTACCGGTTACTGACAGAACTCTATTCTAATTACGAAGAGTAATGCTTTACGCGGAGGAGAAACCATTACTTCACAGACTAGAGAACTCCACCACCGAGTAGGGAGCAAATCTCTCTCTATATAGGCATCCACAGACAGCTGTTTCGTAGTCTACGACTCACGTGTGTTGCTAGACGTAGCACGCGCATCCACGCTGAAATTTGAAACCTGAACGGCCAGTCATGTTTAAATGTGATCAGCAACTAATCATCGTATTATTTGCACTAACAAATCCGATAGTAGAAGAAATTATAGCACTACATATGTATTTTCTTTGTTTACATCACACTGCCATTAACCGAGAGAAATCTATTCTTTACAGAAGATTATTGCTTTACGCTAAGTGGAAACAATTATTTCTATCAACAAGAGAGCTCAATCTATAAATAGGAGGCATATGTATATTTATATAATATAGTCATTTATAGATAGCTGTTTCGTCATTTACGACTTATCAGTGTGGCTATACGTAGTAAGTGTATCCATGTCGAAACCTAAACTGCTGGTCGCATTCAAATGTGACAGCGACTTATCTATTGCTCTCTATGTGTGTGTGTGTGTGAGGGGGGATTGCAAATGTATAAATATATATCAAATTAACCTAGTATCATTGTATTCTCACCTTTCGCGAACTCGATGATTAAACTATCTTTCTCACTCAAACTTTTCAACCAGCCATACTTTTTTTTAAATGTCTGAGTTGGTGGCCATTTCGTCCGCCACAAACACAAAAAATGATCAAATGAAAATGTCTGTCTAATCGGGATTAGTTTGAACGGATCTGTTCACACAATGTCTATAAAAGCTGAAAGAAAAAGAATAGAAAAAGAAATCAATGCGGCTTCTTTAACACAAACTCTCGTCTTTCACTCGAGATCTCGTCGATGTCGTTACTTTGGGGTTGACAGTGTCGACGCGCGCACCGCCATTTTATCTCACCTTTTAACGATGGCAAAGATAGACTCGAAAATGTTGGTGGGAAGACAGTAAAGAGAGGGAGATAGAGGGAGAGAGATAGGTGAAAGAGAGAGATGGGAGAGAGAGGTAGAAGAGAGAGTGGAGAGAGTGAAGGAAAAGAGACAGAGAAGAGAGAAGAGCGAATGGGGAGAGAGGGGGGAAAGGAAAAGAGAGGGGAGAAGAAATGGTAAAGAGAGAGGTGGAAGAGATAGTGTGAGGCGAGGGGGAAGAGAAAAAAAGAAAGGAGAGAGAGAGAGAGAGAGAGTAGAGAGAGGCGAAATAAAGGGAGAGAGATAGGTGAAAGAGAGAGATGGGAGAGAGAGGGGGAGGAGAGAGTGGAGAGAGTGAAGGAAAAGAGACAGAAGAGAGAGAAGAGGGAAGGGGGAGAGAGGGGAAAGGAAAAGAGAGGGGAAAATGGTAGAGAGAGAGAGAGAGGTGGAAGAGATAGTGTGAGGAGAGGGGGAAGAGAAAAAAGAATGGGGGAGAGGGAGAGAGAGGGTAGAGAGAGATGCCAAATAGAGGGTAGAGAGAGAGTGTAAAGAGAGAGGGGAAGTTGGAGTAAGGAGAGAGAGGGGTGAAAGAGAGAGAGAGAAGAGAGAGAGGAAAGAGAGAGGAATAAAAGAGAGTTAAAGGGGGATGGAGAATGAAGGAGAGAGAGAGAGAGGGGGGAGCGCGAGAGAAGAGAGATAATTTCATATTCGAACTGGAATTATTCTTTCAGCAACTGTGAAGAATAACGAAAAGAAGAAAAAAGGGTTGAAAAAATAAACAAATAGTCAACAAATCACAGTTACCAAAGGCAATAAAAACTACTTCATGCCACCTTACCTACATCATTTTTTTGCGTTTTAAAATATCTTAAAGTGTTTTTATTACATCGTAACATTTCGCTTAATATACGATAGTTTTAATGTGACTTTTCCGGATTTAGCCGAAGATTTAATTCATATTTTTTTTTCGTTGTTAACCTTGGTTTTTAGCTTTTCTTTTTGATTGAATACCTTCTTAAAAATTCGGAACATCAAGATTATGGATTATTATATTTGGGACGGACAATGAAAGTGAAAGTTATGTGTCTCTTTAAACCAAGAATGAATACCTTTAATTAAAAAAAACAAAAAACAAATCCACTGAAAATCAGAGCAGAATTATCTTAATAACATTTTCAGTATTAATTAATACATTGATACAAATATAAAATATTTATTTCATTTAAAAAAAACAACATTATATATTATTTTTTAGGTCACTTAAGTTATTTTACCCTTTTTCACGTCATTTCAAGGACGAAATATTCTTATTATACCAATAGTCGAAACTCAGTGACTACCTTTATAAAAAGATAACACCCTGAAGATTCGAATGAAAAAAAAGCAAACAATTTCATTGAAGATAGTATTAAAATATTTCAAGATATTTAATTCTTTTTTTTTTTTGCATTTAAATTTACGATTTTAAATATAATATTCTACCGACAGCTGATTTTAATTTTATTTTGCATTCGTACCTTCAGGGTGTTATAGACCAGACGTCTAGGAAACTAATGACCATGTACAACGCATTACACCCGGAAGATGATACGGACCGATGCTAAGAGAAAAGAAACGAAGGAGAAAAGGACTGGTAAGTATAGAAGACTGTGTGTAAGACACACACACACACACACACACACACACACAAAGAAAGACCGATCATCGCAGGAAGAGACATCGTCAAAATGAACAATACATGAAGCAACAGGGTGACTGAAAAAGAAAAGTGGGAAGGAAAAAGTCCCGAGAAACTTGGAAGAGAGACTAGTAGAAATTGAAATCAAAGGGAAGACTGAGACCATACAACGCATTGCAATGATTAAAACAGCCTAAATCATGAGAAAAGTCCTCGAATGTGTGAACCAACCCACGTAACCAACAAACACTAAACAGTCACTGGTAAGTTGAAATAGAAATAAAACAAAAATATTGAAAGAACATCACACGAAGCCAAAGGAACTGAAACTCTCTGAAACCCCATACCCTCCCCCCTTTCAAAACACGCACACACACCTTGTGACACTAGTCTCGACAGGTACCCCACAAAATGACCATGACGGGTTAAGGAGGATCGAAAGACCGAGGAGGTAAAGTACTAACCAGACCTCCACTGGAAGCGTGCAGAGAGTACTGGGACTTTGAAGAGACGTTTCCTCACTCAAATTCCAGAAAGGACCACAGCTAGAAATGAACAGTAAGCGGCTGTTGCGATAACGCAAAATGATTTGTATTGCTTATTGAAAAGAAGAGGAGAGTGCTGGAAATATGGGAAGACTTCTTGTCACTCAGATTCCAGGGAACATAACTGGATATTGACAATGACCAATCACTGATACTAACTTGTGTGAAAACTCCTAGTAAGAAAATAATAATAATAATAATAATAATAATAATAATAATAATAATAATAATAATAATAACAACAACAACAACAACAGCAACAACACCTGTGCAGTATCACTAATAAGATACTCTGGACCATTCAGAGGCTGGACTAAAGAAAAACTCAGGCATCTTGACCAGATGACTAAAAAATCAATGACCATGCACAACGCACTGCCCCCTAAAAACGATACGGACGGACTCTATGTGAAAAGAAACGGAGGGGAAGAGGACGGGTAAGTATTGAAGACTATGTGGAAGACACAAGAAAAGAGCTGGAGAAATACATAATCCAGAACACGGAATTGCTAATCACCGCAGCAAGAGACATCGTTGCAATGAACAATTCAGGACGCACCGAAACCAGAAACAAAAAGATAAGAAAAGGAAAGTGGGAAGAAAAACAACTATAGGGACGTTTCATAAGACTAACAAGAGAAGTAACCCACGAAAATAGCTGGTCATGACCAAGAAAAGGACACTTGAACAGAGAAACAGAATCATTACTGACGACTGCACAGAACAATGTGATTAGGACAAATTACATTACAGCTAAAATAGATTTACATTACTTTTACTTTAATCGCGTAGGACTTAACGCCCTCTCGCTGTTTTGAACACAACATTCTGTCTCCGAATTGCATATTTCTCGGCTGTTGGAAGAGAAACGCCGCACTGTTCCTTAATGTTGTCGGACCATCTTTTTGGTGGGCGTCCTCTTAGTCTTGCGTTTGAGAAGTCTTTTCTGTAGCTGGCATTTATCATCCCACTACTCCTAGCAACATGACTAGACCGTCGAAGCCTCCTAGCCGACACCACATCTTCGACGGTTTCCGTCATGTCCACGCTTCGCGTATGCAAACATTACCAAGCTTGCCATCCTAGTAACATTGAGGATTGCCCTAAGACATTTAATCTCAAACACCAACAGCGCTCTGACTTCTTGTTTTCCAATAGTCCATATCTCTGAACCATATATTGACAGAATGAGTGCCTTATACAATCTACTCTTAAGGGTTCTGAACATGTCTCTAGAGATCCATATTGTGTTTCTTAAACGGCCAAACGCCTATGACACCATGGATATCCTGTGCAAGACATCTGAATCACAGTTTGGAACTAGACTGCCAACAAAATTGAACTTTGCCAATTTATGAATTAATTGATCGTCTATTTTGATTTCTTCATCAGCTTCTGTTGCCATAATTGCACATTTAAGGGGATTAATTCTCAAGTCCCATTGTTAACAGGCTTTTTTTTTAAATTCCGAGGTTGAAATTTTAAGTTTTTCAAAAATAGCAGATATGAGTATGATATCATCTGCATATCTAACACCAATAGATAAAACACAGGGAAACAGTAAATGCAGACTGTGTGGAAAAAGAGACGAAACAGTAAATCACATAATAAGTGAATGCAGAAAACTAGTCCCAAAATAATACAAGCACAGACACGACTGTGTAGGAAAAGCCATACACTGGTAACTATGCAAACGACTATATTTCGAACACGCGGACAAATGGTACAAACATACACCAGAGGCACTACTGGAAAACAAAAATCATAAAATTCTCTGGGATATGGAGGTGCAAACAGATAAACTCATACAAGCACGGATGTCATAATCATCGACAAGAAGGAAAATCATGTCAAATTGTACCAGCAGACCACAGAGTAAAGATCAAGGAGAAAGAAAAACAAAGCAAATACACGGAACTCGCTAGAGAATTAAAAGGGATATGGAGTATTAAGAAAATTAATATAATACCAATAATCGTAGGAGCACTAGGAACAATCCCGAAAAACCTGGAAAAAAGACTGGGATTAATTGGAATCAAAGAGAAGACTAAGACCATACAACGGGCGACAATGATCAACAGCTTCAATATTCAGAAAAATCCTTGAATGCGGAAACCAACCTACATAAGCTACGAATGCTGACGCGTCGCATGGAAGTTGCAATAAGAAGTAAACAAAAACACAGAAAGAACACCACCGCATGAAATCAAGCAGCAGAAAATAGAAGAAATTTCATAATCTCCCCCCCCCCCCAAAAAAAAAATAGTCGTGAAATGTCAAGGAGGATGGGGAGACCGATGGGGGAGAGCACAGACCTTTACTGGAAGAGTGCGAAGTGGACTAGGACTTTGGGGAGCCTTATTGACATACAAATCCCAGAGAAGACCAATGCTCGTTGCCAGCGAGAAATCAATGGTAAGCGTCTATTGTGATAACACAAAGTCATTTGCTGTTGTTATCGAAAGAGGTGGAGAGTACTTGAAATTTGGGGAGACTTGTTGTCACTTAGACTCCAGGGAACACCACCGGTAATTATCAGTGAGCAATAACTGATGATAACTTGAATTAGAACTCCTAGTGAGTGTAAATAATAATAATAATAATAATAATAATAATAATAATAATAATAATTATTATTATTATTATTATTATTATTATTATTATTATTTGTACTCACTAGGAGTTTTCACACAAGTTATCGTCAGTGATTGCTCACTGACAACAACCAGTGGTGTTCCCTGGAGTCTGAGTTAAAACGTGTGGTCGGTGGAGCCGGGGGAAACGGGGGAGACGGCGTCTTGTCGTGCGTCAAGACAAGGAGAGCAAGTGGAGAGATGCACCCATTATATACTATATTGCCGGCTGCTGCTGGTACGATGTATTTATGAAATCTGGGTGATCGTCCTGACTGACGATATCCGCAGAAACAAAGTAAATGTGTTTGCTTCCATCATACAGGCTTAGGTGTTTAAGGATTGGACATCCGGTTTTGTTAGGAGTGCCGAGTAATGAACGGGGTCGGCGCGACAAGAATCTCTCAGGATAATTGATTGTATCGCTTAGAAACACTGTGGGGACGAGTAACACAACGCTTTATGTAAGTTAAGGGTTTGTTGAGTAGTGTGATGTATGTGTGAGTTAATCAGATGTAGCAGTTTAGCTCAGAAATCCGGCTTAATATAACGAATAATTCTGCTGAAGCAAATTCAGTAAAACCACTCACATAAATAAGAACAAATAAAATAAGGCGACCTCGCTTACAATTCAATTCATTAATATTAAAACAAAAATTACGCAAGCAAAATAACCCAACAACGCATTCAGTAAAAAACATAAAAGCATAAAAAGGCAGTTTTGTTGACAGTACAATAAACAATACCAAAAAAAGATAACGCAGGAAACAAATGAAAAATAACTTGTTTTGTTCAAAGACTTAGAATTAAAGAAAAATTGTTACTCACAATTCAAAGAGAAACTTTTTTTTCATGCAATTGGTTGAAAAAGGCATAACAATTAACCAATTAAAAATAGTTTTGCAAGACAAGTTTTGACGTGGATCTTTCTTGCAGCAAACATTTCTTTTCTTGTCCTTTTTAACAAATTTTTTTTAAAAGGATGTTGCTATTCTCAGCACCCTGCGACGAAGTATGACCATCATCGAGGTTTAAAGCTACCATCACGGAAAAATAAAGGTATTGCCTTTAAATTTATTCAGACTCCCTTTCTCTGAAAAAAAAATGTGTTACCATTCGAAATAAATAAGAAAAAAAATAAGAAGCCAAAGAATTTAAATGATTTTTAATAAAATGTTGCATCTTAAAACGTGGTCTCCAAAGTTATTTGTTTGTCTATTTTCAATTTCCTAAATTTCTTGAAGATGCTTCTAAGTACTTTTTTTCAAATCTTATTATATATATATATATATATATATATATATATATATATATATATATATATATATATATATATATATATATATATATATATTAATTAATTAAGTTCAAATATTAATAAAATGAACAAAATCATTACTTTTCAACAGTGCTCAATATATATTAGAGCTTTTATATTAAAATAAACATAGTTTGAGTATCCGACAATTGTCTCAGAACTTCCTCGGCTCCTCCTCAGGGATATACTCTGAGGAGGAGCCGAGGAGGTTCTGAAACAATTGTCGGATACTCAAACTATGTTTATTTTAATATATATATATATATATATATATATATATATATATATATATATATATATATATATATATTGTGTGTGTGTGTGTGTGTGCGACGAGTGCAATGTGCATTAATGCATCCTGTTTTCCATAAATATTCGAAGTCTGAGCTGTTCCTCTTTTCTTATCAAGAAGGTGCGTGCACACATTTTGGGGCGCTATCAAAATGAATTGGTGGAACCGGTGAAAAGTTACCAAATTACTACCCAAATTTAGAAACGATTCTCATTTGCATTCGACGCGTCTCACGAGTCGGGCTTGGAAATCAAATCGAATAAAATGAATAAAACAACACAAACTAATGTAAGCAGACGTGGGAGCATACAGCGTCTCTTTCCTAGCATATACACCATTTATTTTGGTGCTGAAAACCTGATATGCCCAGGTTCAAACGGCGGGCGCGTTATCTACATCTCTCAGCCAGTGGCAATATATATATATATATATATATATATATATATATATATATATATATATATATATATATATATATATATATATATATATATATATATATGTGTGTGTGTGTGTGTATTAGTTGCTATATTTATAGGGGGTAGTGTTCAATATCAGTGATAGACTTTATGTAGATCTAAGGAGACATGAAATCAACAGTATATTCTGACTAGTACTCTAATCTTATATATGTGTATATATTCATGTTCGTGTCTATATATTGATGTATATTCTTATACTTATATGTGTGTTAGTCCGTATTTATCAGTGTATATATGTGTATACATATATGTATACGTATGTATATATGCGCGTGTATGTATATGCATGTATATTCATGCGTATATATATATATATATATATATATATATGTGTGTGTGTGTGTGTGTGTGTGTGTGTGTATGTCTATATTTGTGTTTACGTATTTGTATATGTGTTATGTTTTTATTTCTATATGTTTGTATATGTGTGTTTGTATATATATATATATATATATATATATATATATATATGTGTGTGTGTGTGTGTGTGCGTGTGTGTGTGTGTGTGTGCGACTGCGAATTTATCATATATCCATTCATAAATTACTACCCAAACCATTCTGTCTGTATTCTCTCTTTTTTGATAATGAGGGTATCAGCGTTTCCATCACATGTGTTCAAATCTTTTGAGACAAGGTGCTGTTGCGATTAGACATTGATCCATTGAGACGAGCTATGTCAACATATTCTCTTGCAATTCCGGGTTAGATCTATGGATGAATTTGCAAAGAAATATCAAATTGTTTGGCCCGTGTTATCTCCCTTTGGATATATTATCAGTACTAACATAGCGGGCGCTTTCTAGCGCTAGAGTGTGTAATGCCCTTCAGAACGATACTCTCCTCCTTTCTGGCGCGACTTTCAAGGCGCACGATCGTTTTGTCCAAGTTGCCGTCACCATTACAAAAACATTAAAGCTCACAATGGTTATTCATACTTTGTTTGCTGGTCGTTCCTCTTCATCTCGCTCTTGCCGTATTCTTCCCAGGCCGAGAAGATGTCTGTCCTGTAATCAAAGTTTCTTATTCATACCTTCAAAAAAAACTAACTTGACACAAATCTGATGGAAGAAAGCGAATCATTTATTTTACATGATCTTCGTTTCAAATCACTGACCAGTGAGAGGAAAGACAGTGAGAGAGAGAGAGAGAGAGAGAGAGAGAGAGAGAGAGAGAGAGAGAGAGAGAGAGAGTGAGAGATCAAAATCACTAATTAGTTATAGCTTGTCAGCCCATGTCATGCATTCGAGGCCTTGCGCGCTTCTAAACAGACTGCCGTTTGCTATCACTTACTCTCTTTCAGCAATGTGACGCCATTCTTAATACATTTCCGCATCCAAGTAATTTTCTATCCTGTCATCGAGTTGACATCTGCTGACCCCTAAACTGTCCAATTTCCTGTTATACTCAACTAACTAAATTATCTACTTGATGATCTACCCGTTCAATAGTTAACACTATCCTTTCAACAAGTGTTTCTTATTGCAATGGGAACGATTGTATTCTTTGTTGTGTACTAATTTATGAGGTAACTACTCTCTCTACTCTTTACGTATTACATGTATCTTAACCTCCTTTCGTGTTTTTCTACGACAGACTGTAGTAAATTTATATGCTATTAAATCTAACTGGTCTCCTCTTCTATGTTTCTTTTCCGATACCCATGTGTGTTATCGACGATACCACCACATGAATAATTGTACCCACGTGCATGGAGAATTAATTATTTTTGCTTCACTGTCACGTACTTCCTCCCATGAAGCAACTTCTTGTACACGTAACTAACAACTAATAACCAATACAGCAAGGTCGTGGGTACAATTATTCATGTGGTGGTATCGTCGATAACACACATGGGTATCGGAAAAGAAACATAGAAGAGGAGACCAGTTAGATTTAATAGCATATAAATTTACTACAGTCTGTCGTAGAAAAACACGAAAGGAGGTTAAAGGAAGTGATCAACGTTCAAATCAGACTTTTATAGTTACATATGCCACGAATAACCTATATTTTTCTCATCACTTGTACATTAACTCAGATAAATACTATTCAAACAATATTCTAGTGGGGGATTATCTATTCTCGTCCTTACAGCCTCTTTCACACAGAAGAGATGTTACTATCTTCTCTCTACTGTATCGTTATGTACATAGTAAATGCTCAACTGAACTCCAATCCCCCCACCCGTACGATACTAACAGCAAGAACTCGTCGAGCTACAACCACAGCAAATAACATTTCCTTTCTCTCTCTCTCTTTACCAAAAGAAAACGAAACTTCTACGAACGAAGTTTCTTTCCTAGAACATCCCATCTGTGGAACAAGATACAACGAGACTGCTTCCCAACCGACTACAGCATGGTCGTCTTCAAGTCTAATGCAAACAAATACTTGTTGGGCTGTCCAACTGACGATATCTTAACCCATATCTCCGGATAAGCGGTGACCCATTAGTAAAAAATAACACCGCCAAAACGAAATAACGTATTTATTATGTATATAAGACTTTTATAGTTACGTATGCTCTAAATTATTTATAAATTTCCTCCATGTCTCTAAACGCCAACCCAGTCTAATAATACCTCTACAAGCTTTGATAGAGTACAAGACCGACTTCGAAATCTAGTGGGCGATGCGCTCTTTTCCTCCCTACTACATCTTTATCACAATAGAGACGTTGATAGTCTTTCTCTACCTTATCGTTATTTTTATGGCACGTGCTCGATTGAACTTCAATATATGGCCGCTCCGTAAAACATTCACAGCCAAAACTCGTCTAGTTACAACCACTGTAAATACTTTTCCTTTCTACCTCTCTGTGCCTAAAACTACACTAAACTTCCATGAGCAAAGTTTTTTTCCTATAACTCTCTGTCCGTGGAACTCCATACTGCAGGGCTGCTTCCCAGATGACTACAACATAGTCGTTTCAAGTTCAAAGAAAAAAAATTCTTCTTAAGCCGTCCTCCTGGATAATTAAATTCTGCCAAACTTCCCCCATCATTACCAATCATCACGGTGTTGTCTCACCGTGCTCCTGACCCTCATTAACCCCTAGATTCGAGTGGCCTTTGGGCATTGATAAGTGTTGACTCTTTAGTAAAAAAAAGCACTTATTTATGAAAAGTAGACTTTTATAAGTACGGATGGCCACAATTAATCTGTATTTTTTCTCCAACTCTCCGGAATACGGGCACAGTGTAACAATAATTGTTAAAAGTAAAGTACTGCGAGATGAGTTTTTCGATCCTCACCAGATAGTTCGTCAGCAGAAAACAGCTGACTCTCTCGTTGGCATGTTGTAAGTAGACATCTCCCTGGATAGTGACGTCGCTCAGCAGTGTTGGCAGTACCTGTTGTGGGATTTTTCAACTTTTCTTCTTTGTCTTTGTGCAGAAATTTAAAGCAATTACAAAGAACACTAAATAGCACCATTACTTGCCCTGTGATTTGCATCAATTTACAATAAGTACATCTAGACCAGCGATTGTCAACAGAGGTCCACAAGGACCCCCAGGGTCTATGCAGCATTAGTCCTTTTCTAACCCCGTAGAGGTGTTGGCAGCCTTGAAAATAGGCGTTCGGTGACTTTGAAGCTGAACTCGCAAAAAGCCAGTACCGACATAGCCTCTCTGTCACGTACTTCCTCCCATGACGTAACATCCTGCAGACATAGCTCTAATTTGATATCCAATGAAAATTCTATTTGCTTGCTAAAACTAACCTTTATTTTTGCCCACCAGTATCTTATCTATCCTATACAAGCATTTATTGATGAAAACCCATACTTTTATAGTTACAGATAACACAAATAACCTATTATTTTTTCCATCTCTCTGAAACAATAAGCC